>OZ025251.1:19979739-20249680 GCA_964019135.1 Arenicola marina | reverse complement strand
TGCCTACCAGGATGCAACGTCTGCGATGCATGGGTATTTAGTGGTGGACGCTACCGTTAACGCTTTGGACGACTACCGATTGCGGTCGCGTGTGTTTCCTGGTGAAGACATGTGGATCTACACCTATAAATAGCGTGTCTCCCGCATAGTTTCGGCAGACAACTGCGGAAATGTCCAACAAAGTGAAGGAAGAGAGCGATTTTCTCAGCTTAGTAGCCAAGGCAGATTCCCAACAAAGACTAGCACTCCTTTCAACAGCTACAGCCAACCAAGTTCTTGTTTTGCGTGAAATCATTATAAATATTTTACGTGGACGTTTCGCATTGTCAGCTGAACAGATTCAAGTGCTGAATCCATTCAAACGCTTTTTACGACTTTTATCTCAATCCTCATCAACGTTGTCAACCTCCAGGACTCTATTGAGACGACATAGTAAACATATTCAGATACTTCTTCAGACGGTGTGGTCTCACTTGCATCCACTGCTACGCGATGAAGAAAGCCGTTCTGAAATCCATCGTAATTCTTCACCCCACCCCCCCTTAACGTAACGCAGTAATATCGTAACACCTATATTTATTTACGCATACTCTGCTCGAATGCAGCAGTCAACCAACAGAAATCTTGTGAGGGTGTAAGTTCTTCGCAGGTTGATCACATTCAGTGCTCTGTCGAGGGCTGCTGCATTGTCCGATACAGCTCACCACGCTTCAGAAGTTAACTTACAAACATATCGTTTTCGTGAAAGTTTGTCATCCACCCTTTTCTGGTGTGATTTTTTACAGTCCGCGTTGTTTACCGACTGACTGATGCGATATACATATACAAATGTAAACACATATTGATAACCATATAATCAAAACTGCTGACGGTGCTTACGTGAACTCGATTTAATATAAAAACACTGCTTCAAAACATTAATCGTGACTCATGTCGCATTGGAGATGTATGGAAATCTTTGGTATTACCATTACATTTATAAAACAAGTTTTCATATGCACACTTTGTCCTTTGACTCAAACAGTTGGCGAGATTATGGATTTTAGTTTAAATGCAAAATCATTTCATCGCATAGTTTACTCCTGTCAGTCGGTTCCCGTGGTTGTTGTTGTTAGTCAGTAGCATTAATGTTAACTAATTCATCCAAAACATATCAAAGAAAATATTCGCATTGAATCATTCATTAACTTTGTTACCGTTTTCTTGTGTTCAATTTTTTTAACATACAGCGAAACTATATAACGACTCTTTTCCCAAACATATTACTTCATTAAATATATATTGTAATACGCACTCGGTTACTTTCTTAACTGTCATTTAGTTTTCTCGTACACCGTTCGTTCATCGGAGGTGAATGTTTTTATATATCTATCATGAACACGTTATTCATCGATGTGTCATCTACAATAAGTAAAATCGTATGCAATTGATTACTATCCACAGACATATGTTACAGTGAATACACACAATACTTACAGCTTTTAACTTTTGCGGTTGACTATTGAGTACATAGATGTGACATGATATATATTTTACACATGTTACATAAAGTATAAACTTGATGTTATATTGAATACAAAAAGTGACATCTTTCTCGTTCGTTGTCTTTTAAATTACACGAATGTAACAAACTCGATGACGGCATGTAACTTACAGAATTCTACCTTTTGGTTTCACATGTGTCCACCCAACCAGTTAACATATCATACGTGATGTCACTTGCGGATCAAACGTATCATGTTCGCGATATACACACGCGTAACACGCGTCAATCTGTTGATTCAATAACTTGTTAACTTTATAAAAGCTTCCATTTGAAACTAGTCATAAGTGTAAGTGTATAACGGTTTACTGTGCGCCAGAGGGAAGAGAGTGGTAAGTAAAATGAGTTAAACTCAGTATAAAAGGTATTAGTTTAAAAATAAAAATAAGCATACGTTTCATGTAGATGAAACCTAGAGGTTATAAATCAACTAAGCATATTGTTACATTCTCGCAGGAGATTAGAATGTATCTGATTATACCGGTGAATTCAATTCATTAAATTCGCACATACATCACGTTAGCTTCGCTATTTTTTTTTTATGTCTAATTACTTCTCTTCTACTTCATTGCAGATATGTTGTCACCACATAGACCGTTGTTTTCGGAATTGTAATATTCACTAAATAAAATTTAAGAACTTGTCATGATTGTGTGGAATTAGTACTTGCCTGTTATGTTAATAGCGAAGTTCTTTTACCGCAAATGCTACTCACTAAAAATTACATGGCAGTGTTTATACTCACTTCCTAATTCGTTAACGTGATGACGACTTTAAATTCAGTTCACATTCGCGATACACGCACGCGTAACACGCGTCAATCTGTTGATTCAATAACTTGTTAACTTTATGAAACATTACATTCTACAAGACTAGTTGCATAGTTGTAAGTGTATGTGTAAACCGAGACGTATTGCAATAAGGTAAATGGATGTTTCACAAATATATGATACATGCATAATTTATTGTGTTACTGTAACACTTGATTGTTTTTAAAAAATATATAAACACGTGATGGAAAACGAATACTTCATACATACAATACGTAAAATATATATTTTTTGAAGTTGATGCATTCACTTTTATAATCCAACACTTTTGCAAATGGTTTTAAGTCTTGTTGAAATCTACAAATGAGTTGTGACGTGGTGACATCTGAAATTTGTGAGTTATTTAAATTACGCTAAAGTTAATTGTTGACTACGTTCCTTGACATGGATGGATACGGTTATTGTTGGTAAAATTTATGTTAGTATGTGTTTTTACTTTAGCTGCTTTTAAAACTGCAATAAAAACAAATAAAGTTCAATACAATACATTTGTAACATATATGATACTTGACACTGACTTAACGAGTAACAATGTTCAAACTTACAGAATAATTCCTTTAACGGTGTATGAGTTATATGAATGCGACGTTGGTTCCGGATGTCACAAGCAAATGCAACTGCTTCTTTTAATGAACTAGAAAAGCGGTCATGCACCATAATAGTTGTCACTTGACGGAGTAACAGCAAAATAACCTAATAGGAATATTGTGAGTGTATGATGTATGGAGGTGGAGGGAGCCAGTCGCTCTACCCTCAATCTCGTTTCAACGTACCGTCGGATGTGGGGTGCTCGTAACATTGTTAACCCCAATGCAATAAAAAACCACAGCTGTGTTAAGACACTCCCCAAGAACGTGTATAGCAATGACATAGGCGATTGATGTTATATCCTTCACCCTCCCTACCTTCTTTTGAATGCATATGCAAGCAAACAGAACGTCGGCTACAGAGGTCAAGGGGTTGCCAACATAAAGAAACAACCAATTAACTCCTCTCTCCCATTTTATATAGGTCCTGAAAAAACAGATGACTAAATGTCAATGACGTCACCATTCACTCCATTATGATTTTAAAACTGCATCGTTGACGAAGAGGGCAGGTGTAACATGGGAGTCACGTGTTCAGAATCGTCAGTGAATAGATGGGAGAGAGAAAGGGAGGCAGGGGGAAGGGTGGACCTATAACACAAGCTTCTTATGTTTCCATCAGTACACAATGACGCCTCGTATCATATACAACAGTGAATTTTACTGCCACCACATAGTAACCAGCTGCCACGCCTAGTTATCTAGGAGGGGAAGGTATAATGAAATACCCACGGGTGGTTGTTGAAGAGGTTAACCCATTGACCTTTCCGGTCGACGTATTAATGACTTGCAGATGAAAAACTACCTGAGGTGAAGAGTATAAAGCCCCCTTATTACTATCGAAATAATCGACTGACTCATCAAACAACTGTCATAACTATTCTCTCTCGCGCCAAAAGGACGCCAACCGGGCGCTTGTCTCCACGACTTGTTTGTTCGAACGTTTATAGATGCATCCTAAATTACATCGGCGACAGTTGAATAATGTTACAACCGAAACTAAAATTAAGGTGATTATTCCTTTCGATAGTTAACAAAGTTCATATCCCAGCGACACTCCCAAACTTGTGCGTACACAGACCGTCGGCCAATACCCCGCCAAAAAACACATGACGCTTCGCTGACTGGCTCGCTCGCTCGCCCGAACTTTTGAAAATCACTGGGTCGTGACGGCCAGCGGGTGCTGCGTTGAGGGGCTTGGAAAAAAAATCGATATTTGTCTCGGTCGAAGCCCCGCCCCCACCGTCCAGCGCGCTCGCGCGCCCGCGGGCTCGACTCACTGCCCTCCCACCGGTGAATTCAAACGCGCATTTAAAAAAAAAATAACCGACCGAAAATAAATAATTGTCGCTGCAACTCTACACATCAAGACAAAGACCACGAAACATCTGTCGCTCGCAGACAAGTCATTAAAGTCACCGCTCTTTCACAAAGGTAGCATTTTGATGAGTTTTAAAACACCCACGGCCCTTTTCTGTGACCTTTAACATCAATCCCACAATTCACACACAGTCGTGCATGAACTAATTATTAGAAAACGTAGTGAAGCGACTCAGTTTTATTATAACGCGGGCTTGAGCTGTTGGGATTTTTAAAAAAAATTATTGATCGCAGGCTCATTTACAGCGATTACCCGTGCGTACAAAGCCCGTTGACCCTACCCCTCTCCCTCTAGCTTTAAACAGATGTCAAAGCCACGCCGATGTATGATGTCAGTCGTGATGCTATTTTTACACCTCGCCAAAGCATGTTCAGACACGTCCCAAGTGGGTGGATGACGAGGAGGCGGAGGCGGGCGTTGCCAATATAATGTGCGGGCGGTCTCCATCTTTTCACCACAACGACATGACTTCCCACAAGACAACAGCGGGCTTCACTCCCTCCAATCGGCTACCACTCATCCCGCTGGCCAAGACAAGAAAATGGGAGAATGAGCTTTGATATTAGAAAGTGGGTATGTCAAGACAACGACCGTGATTACCCTACAAAAGTGGGTGTCAATCTCATCGCAATCCGATGGAAGATGTTGCAGACATTGACAAACACCATAGATCGAGAATTGGAACAGACCACCATACCACGGAAATATCATCTCGGAGGTTTGGTGATGGCCGAGGTCCTGCCCCGTGGCCAGTTTCTAGATATCCGAAAATACTGGTTGCCGGATAGGCAAGATACGCCCGTGCCGACCCGAAAAGGAGTTACTCTCGATTTAAAGCAGTGGAATTTACTTAAGTTCCATCTCAACACGATCCATGATAAGTGGGTTCCGGAACTCACCGAGTTGGTTGATTGTATGTCATCTCACCAAAATCAGGAGGGGTACTTCGACTGTGTTGAATGTTGCCCGAAAGGTTTGGATAAGATACATCTATCCTAAATGTTTATGTATCCACTAAGTTACATTTGATGTATTTATGGATGACCAATCCTGAATTATGGTGAAAGTTACACTGGTGTAGATGAATATCTATATATATATATATATATATATATATATATATATATATAATTGGTGATTAGTATACGTACGTGTGACATTTAAAGTTTAGTGTCATCGGGGAAAATTGAGATGTTTGACTCACTAGGAAAACCAATTCGTGCCTATGTGAACCTTAAACATTTGGAATATTTTATTCAACAACCCATGAGAGCGGTGTGGCAGTCACTTGGCACAGATGTATGCGGAGAATACTGTCTATTTTACTTATATTTCAAATGTCGAAATTACTCCATGTCACGAATCTATCGAGAGTATTGGTCTCCAAACACCATGTGCAATGACAACTATATTCATAATTTCCGATCTGTTCACTTTCCGCGTATCACTCGCCGGCAGTCCCCGCGTTTTATGCAAACCGCGTGCAAGACCTCTTTACCCATTGACTAAATTGTCATGTATAATAATATGATATGAAGGTGTATATTTTTGTGATACTCAGTTTTTGACCACGATAGATGTTTTGTCGCGGGTAATGGTGTTCATGTATTGTAGTGATATAGGAATAAAAACTTTGCAAAATGGATGATTGTATTTGCGTTAATATGGTTTACTCGATACATATCCTTAGGTTTTTACAAACAAACAAACATATTACACAGCTTATAGGATCTCACGTGGCCTGTTCAACGCAAACATTGATTATATACACGTGTCGTTGACGATTAATCGTACTGTAACGCGAGAATATACAGTTTACATGGCGATATCTATAGCAATTAAATGATTTACTGTTTCATCAAAGCAAAATGACTTGTTCATCTAATAACAAATTCATAATAGTACTTGATCGCAGATTGAAGACTTCAAACAATGATTAATGACATAGTTAACACCTTCATTGCCTCTTCCGCCACCTATGTCTTCTTCATTCACTCGTACTATAGCACGAGAACATAGACAAACAATGATTAATAACCTTGTTGAATATACCTATTTACATACTAATTTATACTATTTATACCCCGTACTATAACCCGGAAACAAAGACTTCAAGCAATTATGAATAACCTTGTTGACAGCTTAATTAGCTATTTACATCGTAATTTATGCTAATTATACCCCGTGCTATAGCACGGAAACAAAGACTTTTGACAAAAATTAATGACTTCATTAACTCGTGACCGGCAATTTCAAATCGATATTTCAAAATTTTCGCAGAACACTATGGGGGGGGGGGGGTGAGGGGGTCATGGGGTAGCTAAAAGCTCAGCTCTATACTACTGGGATAGCTCTGGGGACATGGCTTCGCTCTACCGTTGGTCTTCATTATCTAAGACCTTCATAGCTTCCGTCTCACACCCACCAACGTAATGTTCGGTATGACTTGTCGCAACGTGGGCTACCATCACGTGTCAACCGTACCTGCTTGACTTTTTATCGATGTAGAAAGTACGAAACCAAATGGGTCAACACCACAAGCATGACAGCCTGCTGTCGGTTTTTGATACACAATAGCATATATACACGTGTAGTATTCATTCTAAGGTCCGTGTGTACATTAACTACGCCATCGAAAACCAAGACATAAGTTTTCCTTGCGTGTTCCTACTTTTTTAAGTAGACCTGCAGTACATTGAGTCAACCACAACTGATGTAAATTGAATTATTTGATGAACTCAAAAATAGTCGGGGATCCGAGCACGTTAACTTAGTTTTTTCACGCAGGATATAGCGTTACGGAAATCTAATATATATAATTTTGTTATCTACTTGCTCTTTGACATTGAATGTTCGAAAGTATAATAGTTATAGGGCCTACGATCGGAGTTTCAGGGTGCACGAGCTGAACGAAATAGTACGAGGTGTAAAATAATTGAGGCCAAACGAACGGCTGTTGCCATTATGCAGATTGAGGCCAGTCACCCCCTTGGCATGCGGGCGACGGCCATGTTGACTCGCATGGATCACCCCATGGGCAGGATGATCGGCAACAGCCTCGAGGTCGTCGAAGCTGTCGAGTGCCTCAACGGGGGAGGCCCCAGTGACGTCACAGATCTAACGTGCCTGCTCGGTAAGTAGAAGTCCCGTATCTTTGGAGGTAAAATATTTGAGGTGTTTTTGGTCATTTGTTGAGCACCTGAAGGTCATCTAGAGATGATGAAATGAGGTTGTGCGACCATTTACTATAAGATAAAAGCCTTATTTAAACTTGGTTTACATACAAGAAACATGTTGCTGGCAGACAATGAGTGTGATCGCTCGACAATGATTAAATAACAGTTGAGAGGTATATATAGATAAAAGATAGATAGATAATATATAGAGGTAATATATATATATAGATAATGAAAATGTAATAACTATTCCATCAGCTTCCACAGCTTAACCTATGCTGCAAAACATGCAAGCATTACGTGGAAAAAAAACCATGTTAAAGAAACATGCCGGGTCCATATAATTTACATTTCCAGTTAAACTATAGGAAACGACTACTACCACTGCAATCGAGGCGATTTAATTACCTAATTACATCGCGTTAGAGCTTTTGCGCGGAGTGTACCTCCGGATGTTTCCATATGGCGGAGCAATTAGCAAGAACAATCTTCTGGCGAGCTGGACGAAGAAGTTGAATGAAGTAAACACCGAATTTACAGCAAATAATGATGTATTCGGGTACCAGTTTGATGACGGGATGACGATGGTGGATTAGGCATTTTTTATAGAGGTCGTTGACGCATCGCGTGTTCAGTGAAGCTGCGTTGCATCCGGAGGGGTGGGGGGGGGGGGCAGTGAAGTGAGGGGTCCATCGTCATCGTTGGTAGGGTGCCCAATGTTGACTGGACTCGTAGAGTGGCGGGCCATGGTTCGGGAAGCGGCAGTCGATGGTGTAACTTGATACAGTTGTCCTGAGAGACAAGCTTGGACTTGGTTCATATATAAGTCGCACCGGTGTATAAGTAGCACCCCTCTGCCGCGAGATAAAATAAGGTGCGACTTATACACCGGAAATGACGGCAAATAGCAAGTAATGAAATAAAATTCACTTCCAGACAACAACGCTGTATGCCTCCTGGACTTATATGGGACATCCCTCAACAGCTTTTGATAGCATATATGGGACCTATCTAGCAAAACCTTGTTAGTTAGCTGGTATTTATTTATAACGGTAATAGAGATGCTATGTGTAATGGGTTTCCTAGACAAGAGGTATTTCCGTTCTTCGGGAATGGGCTTTTCATGTCACCGTGAACTGGGAATGGGCAAAGTAATTCTTCGTGAACCGGGAATTGGGCATTAGCCGACCGCCGTGATCAAAGGTTTTCATTCATCGTGAACTGGAAATTTTAGTATTAAAAAAAACGTGAATCGGGAAATCGTCAACTTATATCATGTATCCGCCCCTTCCATTGTATGCGGGGGTTCTCCATTTAACTCGTCGTGACTTGGGAATAAAGAAATGTATTCTTTGTGATCTGGAAACACGACCCCCCCCCCCCCCCCCCCCCGCACCACCCACAATCTCCTAGCTATGATAACAGTACACACTACTCTAACTATTAAATGCACATTCCTTGATTTAGTTGCCAAAGACTGCCTTCCAAACTTGTAATAGCTGCCTATTAACGTTTCAAGTGAAAGACAGCATTTGTTTATTTATGCTTGTCCTAGAGATCCAGTACATAATGTCCCGACAGTAACGTTTTTTTCCCAACGGTAACGGTGATCAATATCCAAAAGCAGAACATACATATTATCAAATAAACTTATGCTAATGTGAATGGAGGAATGATTATAAACTATGCTAACTATTTCAGGCATTAAATATTGCATCATGAATTAAATTTATACTTGTTTAACATCTTTAATAAGTCTCACTACAGTACTCCAAATGTCATATTTATTGGTAATATTATTTATATTTACCACAAAAAAATATTTGTGATAGCATACTTCATTTTAGCAAGCAGAATTACAAAACAATGATATACCGTTTCTTTATGTTTTGAAACCATTGTTCACACTTGATGATACTGATTTGTCTCATAATGGTCGTATAATAAGAAAATATCAAATTTCGGAAAAACTAGTCTACATTGACCATTGAATCCATTGATTTGTGAAATGTAGCAACATTCAGAATTCAGAATAAATAATGCATTTTATATTGTATTAAATTAATTTTTTAGCAAATGTCACATTTTTTGCATCTGGCCATCAATTCCTAAATTTTAAATTACATTAGAATATATAAACTGGAGACCCATCCTCGCCATGCAAATACTCAGCGTCGATCGACAGCCGGAGAAACTAAGAGGGGTCTCTCATTAAACACTATGTAGAAACTTTATTACTAAAGCTGCTTTATTTTTGTTTATTGTAGTTGGTAGATTAAATACCACTCCATTACATATAGTAAGTGAAGGGTATACAGGTCATAATTTGTAGTAGAAGGGGAGAGAATACCCCCTCTGAATCGTGAATCACCAAGAATTCACTTCGTGTTAGGAAAGTTAAACTAATGGTCGCAAATCCCGTGCCCAGTGGCCCGTCTGGGGAGTGGGGGCGTCTTGGCCTGTCTGGGGGGGGGCGTCTTGGCCCGTCTAGGGGGGTCTAGTCTTGGTAGTCACGTTTACATTTCAAGAGGGACTTTTTTTCCGTCGTATCACCAAAGGCTTATGATGATTGCATTGTAGGTGGCCGGACGCAAAGTCTCTAGCTATCATATGCGTTTTCATCATATGAGTAAAGAATAACAAGTGTAGGCAAAAGTTTTTGTCGTGGTTTCTAATATACACTATGCTGTAAGCTATTGCTAAACTACGCACTAATAGTGCGTATGCCTACAACGTTCGGCCTAGATATAGTGAAAGTACGTGGTGCCGGGTGGAGGAAACCTCCATTATTACTATATATCTATAATAAGTGACTGAGTGAACTAAATATTTCTTGCGGATCGGAAACGCTTCCCATGCAGTGCGCCATATGGTCTTGCTTCGAGATGACTGGTCTATCGCTTTCTACTCACTAGGTGGTTATCTGCTCCACCACGTTGGACGTGCGGACAGTCCGGCAGATGGCGCCACTCGCATGCGCCATACCCTGGAGGATGGCAGCGCCCGGGACAGGTTCGCAGCCATGTTGCGGGCCCAGGGGGTGCGGGCGGACCACGCCAAAGCCGTCTGCGAGGGAGGGGACGCCACGTGGGCGGTGCTCCCGGCCTCTCTGTACAAAACGGACCTGGCGTCACTTGCCACTGGTGAGCCTGTGTGAGGGGGTGTGCAACGGCGAGGACTCAGTTTGGGTCCATCTATCTTTGTGTTAGAGCACACGGAACGGATTATTATAGTACATGTAGATGTTTGCCTTGAGTCATACGTCAGCTATGTTAAAACAGTGGTTCGCGCTAACATGGAAGACAACCGTTCAGATTGGCTTCTCTTTAGAATCTAAATTTATCTTTAGCGATTTTGTTGAAGAAAACACATCAATCGAAATTAGTCGAAAGTAAATACGTGTATAGACTCGTATAGACCCCCTCGCGTCTCGAAAGTGGGGAACCAGTTCAGCCCTCAAACGGCTGACCTCGCCGCCGTCCACTCGGCGCTCATATCGTTGTCAAAATTGGGGAAACGTTCAGTGCAATGGTGAGTTATTCGCTAGCTGGCGCACCTCTGCTTTCGACTAAGGGGCAAATTCCAAGGTTATTGACAATTGTTCTATATCAAACTAACGTTTCCTGGAATGAAACATGCACTAGCTACAAGATTACAAGAGCTCTTATCAACTGTTACGGAGACTAGCTCGATGCATCATTTCGAAATAACAATCGTTGATTCATCTCATAGCGCGCGTTGTTAAACCGCAAACTTGGTGCCAAGTGAAGTGACGCTATCATGCTTTCGCCCGGTGCGCAAACCTTCTTTATAGAGATGACTTCGCCCCGGGGACTTCGCAAATATCCACCATATCTGAAGAAGCATTACTGGCGCAAATATGTCTGGGAATTGGTGTTTTATTTCAGTTTTATTTTAAATGAATTTTAAATGAAACTCCATTGAAAGATTGTTTTGTCCTGTTATGACTGCATGTTGACGTTATTCAAATACCATATTACTACCCAAAATACACAATACATACACGCAATGGAACAATATGAAGTACGTCGTCTATTGGTTGACCTGTTCCCTAATATATATATATATATGCTACCAGGCTACATCAGCTGTATAGAGGCCTTCACGCTGGCTGACGTGCTCCGACGGCTGGGGGCCAGCAGAGAGAAGCCGTCTGAACCCATCAATCTGGCCGTCGGACTGCAGCTATTCCACCATGTAGGGGACGCCATTAGACAGGGTATGTGACGTCTTGAATGGATAGACGTCAAATACTAAGACATCATGAATGTGCGAAACTAACACTTGATATTGACTAACATAACTATCATCTGTGCAAAGTACGAACGGTTTTTAAACCTCGTTTTTCCATTCACCCGGGCACTGAAGAGAGTACATACGAATAGTCTGGAAGGGGGGGGGGGGAGCAGTGTTCCGTGTAGATTTTTTTCAAGATTTTCAGTGTGAAATGTCGATATATTACGACGTTCCGTGTCGCTTTTAGGCTAAGTTCAGCATCGTTTTTTTTCTAAAATTCCACTATCTGTGTCGATGTTACTTTTTCAGATCCAGTGTCGGAATTTGGGGTAAATGTCGAATGCCGATTTTCAAATATGCCTGTGTCGCGATTCGCCATTTACCCATTCCAGACCCTTACAAATGATGATGAAATTGTTGGTCATGGTAACCGACAGAGATACGTTCGCATGTCCGTAATGGAATGCATGCAGACAGAATACCATATAAAACTATTTATTAGGAAGCAATGTTTGTTAAATTGCAAGCAAAATAAATATAATTTTTGCAAGAATGCTCATTTTAGTTGTTTTATTCATTTGTGTCACTTACTTTTAGGTGACACGTGGATCAGGGTGCACCACGATCATCCGCTGTCCAGCCACATCGCCACGGAGATTCAGTCTGCTTTAACCGTTACTACGGACCCCCCATCCGCTTCCGCGACTGCCAAAGTGGCTGATATAATCACATAGTAATCAGCCGAGAAGACGCACCCCAACACCAGTATCCTGGCTGCACACATGTAGCACAGAGATACGTGTTAAAATACGCCATACCTAGTATATATATAACATAAGTTTCTTCACATTTACTACTGATAGCAAGTCTCAAATATTCTTATGCTTATTCTTTATGCGATACCGCGTGATGTGTATTTAACTTGGACATTTTGCATGTGATATATGTCGTGCCACGCCCACGTCTCAGATGGAATTTAAAACAGATGCATATCCCAAAGGCTATAGCCGCTCGTTACCTGGAGTATAACTATCGCCTTTAGGAGGTTACCCAGCGAACAGAGCGCCACCCAGTGTAGGAATGAGCTTCTGCGTTGAATGTAGGACTACGTTATTTTTTATTATTTTATGTAGGACTACGTTATTTTTTATTATTAAACATATCGTCGTAAGGCGATGAATTTATTCGTCTTGCATGCGGTTACGATTTAACTTTTAATTAAATTTGCACGCCCGCTCCCTTGTGAATTTGAGCATACATAAAAGCCAGGTTTTCTGACGAAATACATCGCAAAGGGACGTGGAAAGCGTGGTCCAAGCCGCCTCAGATAGCGTTCTTCCTCAAAAGGGCGGGGGGGGGGGGGGGGAGGCGGTCCACGCCTCAGATGGCCGAAATTTTGCATTGAAAAACGTTGACCTTCGATCTGCTTTTCACTAATTGCAGTCGCCACTTTACGGAGTGACCCTGGCTAGCTTGAGCTCCAGTCCACATAGCGTAGTTTTTCTCAAGTTGGGGCTAGTAGAACTTGGTGGCCGGAATAATATATCACAATATATGGTCGGAAAAAAGTTGATGAAATATTGTAGCCGAATTCTATGAGACCCTACCCTGGCTTAATTCCCAAGGCCACAACTGTCATCGGGCCGAACATATTCGATCCGCGAGGATACGTTACTCCTGTTGGCAGGGGATAGCATATACCCACCACGTGCTCTCCGGATAGTGCAAACATTTATGCTAGATGGTCGCGATATATTGTGACAAAAATGGATTTGCTCTTGTCTAATTATTACGCCTTGCTATTGAGACTGGGACTTGAGTTAATTATTACGCACTTCATAACTGCTAACGCTACCGAAGAATTAAAACAGATGTCAACCCGATCATGTGGCGAAACTGAAGATTGGCAAGCACTGAGACTGAGCACATGCCAGGACATGGCACCGCGAAAAGAACCGGCAAGCCGAAACTTTGAACGATAACAGCTGACGATTTGAAGCCAATCAACTCTTCCGATCAACGCTAGTTAGTTCTACTTACTTCAAGGAGAAGAATGTCCAATTTTCAAGTGATGTCAACTACACGAGATAGCAGTATTTCCAGAAACAGAGGATTCGACCCACGAGGGAACGACATCGCAAGACAGCAAGCGGCCATGACAACGGATGTGCTGCGCCATCTCATTAGTCTGCAACCAAGCTCAACCAGGGCGGGTCACCAGGTCATCACAGCAGACGGCGTTTTAATGTTTATGTCGAATTTGACAGATAGTTTTAAATAGTTTTATCGAGCATTCGTCCAGAATATCCAGTTTAGCGAAATAGTGGTAGTATCAGCATAGAAAGTGGACACAGAGCCAGATATTCCGGGGATAGTCTTTTTTAGATAGAATATTAGGTGTAATGAGCGTTTTCTGCTGGCATCGTCTGCTAGCAGAAAGTGGCAGAATTCTGCCAAATTCTGCCGAATTCCGCCGTTGTTGCGTGCGCATTCGTTGGCGGAATGTTTGGAGCCTATATGAGGGTGAGAGCTGTCGTAAGGCAACAGTGGCAGATGGCTCCTGGACGTGAAGGTACTCGCTTCGGTTAACACTGGCAGACGGTTTATTTCTCTGAGCCAGGCCTAGTTTGGGCGTAGAGCGTAGCCTATTTTTCATGGAGTAGTGCAGTCTAACCAGGGGTTAGCATTAGCTCACCTTTACTTTTACGAGCCTATCGCAAGGTGAAATTCGGTTTAACCCAGATGTGTCATTCCTGGTGTTAACCCTATTGAACGTGAGTGACCTAGCTTGACTTAGAGGGCTTGGTCAATCGTCAGATGAGTAATTCCTCATCTGACGGCCTACAACAGATGTAGCATTCCTGGGGTTAAACCTGCAAGCTGGTTATAGGGAATAGTGAGATAGGTGTTGAGACTTTTTAGCGACGAGGTGCGCTGTAGACACATTGGAATTTAATATGAAGTGGATATGTTATGACCTTTAATTGACGCTCCAGATTATACCGGCGTATGAGTGATTTAACTAGCTGGTCGGATCCCAGGAATTACTCATCTGACGATTGACCAAGCCCTCTAAGTCAATCTAGGTCACTCACGTTCAATAGGGTTAACGACAGCTTTCACCCTTATATAGGCTCCAAACATTCTTTATCTTTGGTAGCATTTATGACAGGCCATTTAGCGCTTTATGAGATTTAAGTTATGTAACCAGTCTATTACAAGTTCGCCTACAACAGATGTAGCATTCCTGGGGTTAAACCTGCAAGCTGGTTATAGGGAATAGTGAGATAGGTGTTGAGACTTTTTAGCGACGAGGTGCGCTGTAGACACATTGGGATTTAATATGAAGTGGATATGTTATAACCTTTAGTTGACGCTCCAGATCATACCGGCGTATGAGTGACTTAACCTGTGTGCTGTGTGAATGATTAACTCTCAGGGAGTAGTGGTGAATTTCCACAAAACCTGAACGCGAGAAGGTTAGCTTCTGACATTAACATTGATTAAGGGTCCAGGGACGTGAAAGTCCCCCAAACGGACAACATAGTTTAAGGCGGTAAGGCTACGTGTCGGATTGAGCAAATAAATAACAAAAAAGCTCGTATCGGTTCAAGAGTTATATGTGATCATCCACCACGTTTGAGCTCTAGCGGCTCATACCGTTACAATATATTGCCAACGAGTAACAGCTGAAGTAGTGGCGGATCGGGTGCTTGTGCGCGACTGCTGTGCCAAACCCCTTGTCACGGTAGTCAGTTTCGGAGCCCCTCCGAAGATCAGTGAGCCCCTCCCCCCCCCCCTCCCCCCTCCCCGCCCTTTGTTGTTTTTCTCAAGAGTCCTACACATGTCCACTAAATAGATCGCATAACAAGGACACTGTCATTGATAACAGGATATAGTTAGTTGCCAATGGGTTTATTCATCAAAAATAAAAGAGGGAGAATGGAGCACATCGTCATCACAAAGCAGCAACCAATGTTGCAAAGTCGATTTGAATATATTCAGGAATGAATAAACTAAATTCAACAAAGTACCCCGTTTAAAGCCAGCTCAAAACTTTTAATATACTGTCATCTGGGAATTATGAATAACGTAAACACACAAATACATACAATATTAAGCTATAAATCCATCTGTATGCCGTAGTTGTATGTAGCTATACACAGAGGGTGGCTGTATGTAACTTCGTGTATACACACAAGGTGTGGCGGTGGCTGCATGTAACTTCGTGTATACACACAGGGTGCTGGCGGAGGCTGCATGCAAATTCGTGTATGCACACACTGATGGCGGAGGCTGTTTGTAACTTCGTGTATACACACAAGGTGCTGGCGGTGGCTGTATGTAACTTCGTGTATACACACGCGGTGGGGGCGGTGGCTGTATGGCTGTATGTAACTCCGTGTATACACATAGGGTGCGAGCGGAGGCTGTATGTAACTTCGTGTATACACACAGGGTGCTGGCGGAGGCTGTAACTTCGTGTATACACGCGGGGCGGGGGCGGTGGCTGTATGTAACTTCGTGTATGCACACAGGGTGCTGGTGGTGGCTGCATGTAACTTCGTGTATACACACAGGGTGCTGGTGGTGGCTGTATGTAACTTCGTGTATACACACAGGGTGCTGGCGGAGGCTGTAACTTCGTGTATACACGCGGGGTGGGGGCGGTGACTGTATGTAACTTCGCGCATAGACACAGGATGCGGGCGGTGACTGTATGTAACTTCGCGCATACACACAGGATGCGGGCGGTGACTGTATGTAACTTCGTGTATACACACAGGGTGCTGGCGGAGGCTGTAACTTCGTGTATACACGCGGGGTGGGGGCGGTGGCTGTATGTAACTTCGTGTATGCACACAGGGTGCTGGTGGTGGCTGTATGTAACTTCGTGTATACACGCGAGGTGCGGGCGGTGGTTGTATGTAACTTCGTGTATACACACAGGATGCGGGCGGTGACTGCATGTAACTTCGCGCATACACACAGGATGCGGGCGGTGACTGTATGTAACTTCGTGTATACACACAGGATGCGGGCGGTGACTGTATGTAACTTCGTGTATACACACAGGATGCGGGCGGTGGCTGTATGTAACTTCGCGCATACACACAGGATGCGGGCGGTGGCTGTATGTAACTTCGTGTATACACACAGGATGCGGGCGGTGGTTGTATGTAACTTCGTGTATACACACAGGATGCGGGCGGTGGCTGTATGTAACTTCGCGCATACACACAGGATGCGGGCGGTGGTTGTATGTAACTTCGTGTATACACACAGGATGCGGGCGGTGACTGCATGTAACTTCGCGCATACACACAGGATGCGGGCGGTGACTGTATGTAACTTCGTGTATACACACAGGATGCGGGCGGTGACTGTATGTAACTTCGTGTATACACACAGGATGCGGGCGGTGGCTGTATGTAACTTCGCGCATACACACAGGATGCGGGCGGTGGCTGTATGTAATTTCGCGCATAGACACAGGGTGCGGGCGGTGGCTGTATGTAACTTCGTGTATACACACAGGATGCGGGCGGTGGCTGTATGTAACTTCGCGCATAGACACAGGGTGCGGGCGGTGACTGTATGTAACTTCGCGCATAGACACAGGGTGCGGGCGGAGGCTGTATGTAACTTCGCGCATACACACAGGGTGCGGGCGGAGGATGCATGTAACTTCGTGAATACACGCGGGGTGCGGGCGGAGGCTGCATATAACTTCGTGTATACACGCGGGGTGCTGGCGGAGGCTTATGTAACTTCGTGTATACACGCGGGATGCTGGCAGAGGCTGTATGTAACTTCGTGTATACACGCGGGGTGCTGGCGGAGACTTATGCAACTTCGTGTATACACGCGGGATGCTGGCGGAGGCTGTATGTAACTTCGTGTACACACACAGGGTGCTGGCTGTGGCTGTATGTAACTTCGCGCATACACACAGGGTGCGGGCGGAGGCTGTATGTAACTTCGTGTATACACGCGGGGTGCTGGCGGAGGCTTATGTAACTTCGTGTATACACACAGGGGCTGGCGGTGGCTGTATGTAACTTCGTGTATACACGCGGGGTGCTGGCGGTGGCTGTAACTTCGTGTATACACACAGGGTGCGGGCGGTGACTGCATGTAACTTCGTGTATACACGCGGGGTGCTGGCGGTGGCTGTAACTTCGTGTATACACACAGGGTGCGGGCGGTGACTGCATGTAACTTCGTGTATACACACAGGGGCTGGCGGTGGCTGTATGTAACTTCGTGTATACACGCGGGGTGCTGGCGGAGGCTTATGTAACTTCGTGTATACACGCGGGATGCTGGCAGAGGCTGTATGTAACTTCGTGTATACACGCGGGGTGCTGGCGGAGACTTATGCAACTTCGTGTATACACGCGGGATGCTGGCGGAGGCTGTATGTAACTTCGTGTACACACACAGGGTGCTGGCTGTGGCTGTATGTAACTTCGCGCATACACACAGGGTGCGGGCGGAGGCTGTATGTAACTTCGTGTATACACGCGGGGTGCTGGCGGAGGCTTATGTAACTTCGTGTATACACACAGGGGCTGGCGGTGGCTGTATGTAACTTCGTGTATACACGCGGGGTGCTGGCGGTGGCTGTAACTTCGTGTATACACACAGGGTGCGGGCGGTGACTGCATGTAACTTCGTGTATACACGCGGGGTGCTGGCGGTGGCTGTAACTTCGTGTATACACACAGGGTGCGGGCGGTGACTGCATGTAACTTCGTGTATACACACAGGGGCTGGCGGTGGCTGTATGTAACTTCGTGTATACACGCGGGGTGCTGGCGGTGGCTGTAACTTCGTGTATACACACAGGGTGCGGGCGGTGACTGCATGTAACTTCGTGTATACACGCGGGGTGCGGGCGGTGGCTGTATGTAACTTCGTGTATACACGCGGGGTGCTGGCGGTGGCTGTAACTTCGTGTATACACACAGGGTGCGGGCGGTGGCTGTATGTAACTTCGTGTATACACACAGGGTGCGGGCGGTGGCTGTATGTAACTTCGCGCATAGACACAGGGTGCGGGCGGTGGCTGTATGTAACTTCGTGTATACACACAGGGTGCGGGCGGTGGCTGTATGTAACTTCGCGCATAGACACAGGGTGCGGGCGGTGGCTGTATGTAACTTCGTGTATACACACAGGGTGCGGGCGGTGGCTGTATGTAACTTCGTGTATACACGCGGGGTGCTGGCGGTGACTGTAACTTCGTGTATACACAAAGGGTGCGGGCGGTGGCTGCATGTAACTTCGTGTATACACGCGGGTTGCGGGCGTAGGCTGCATGTAACTTCGTGTATACACGCCGGGTGCGGGCGGAGGCTGTCTGTAACTTCGTATGTACACACAGGGTCATATTATAGTGACATGGTACCTTACAACATGAAAAGAACATGACAGGAAACAAGTACCCAGCCGTCCTTGGGCTTATCAATCACTTTTAAAAATGAACTTAATTGTTACATAAGCGTGAATATATTTACCAAATACATTTACCAAAAGTCGGACAGATGTCGATTACAATTGTAAAGGATGCTTTTGCGTCGTAACCATGCTTTCTTAACAAAGACAATAAGCTGTTTCCATAGATACTTCATAATATAACAAAATTTATCAATACATGTCAGTGATCGAAAACTGGAAGAGCAAGTTTCTGCCGCACTAAACAAAATTAACCTTCCGGCATAATACTCCGGGCATACACAAGCGAAATTGGCATTCATCTTCGATCTCACCAGTATTACAGACCTGACGGTGTGCCGGCCATGGCTGTATCCATCTTCATGTATACATGCGGGCAACTGGGCGGCTTACGCAAGAGAACGGTCAATATGTGCTATTTACATGGCAATATATACAGGTGTATGTACATGGACCAGGTTGCACAACTGTAAGCAGATGATTAAGGAAAAAGCTTGACACAATGTATCGTTTCCATTAGTAGATCGTCCTTAATGATATTTAATTGGCATTAAGTTTATGTCAAAATATGCAAGCGAATTACAACTTGTGTTAACATACAAACGACGCTTTATAGCCACCGAAACAAACGATCTCATGCAGTGAGCATATTATAAGATGCGATCTGTTAATGATGTAGACATAACTATTTATTTAAATATTTATAAGTAAAAAGCTACCGATACATAAATCATTACGCTTGCCCCTAAATAACTATAACAAATCTGTACTGAAACACCTACAATCAATAAAAACCGGTTAGCAGGTTATATACAGCGTCCACATTGTATCATACAGTTTCCGAAATATATGTATACAAATATATTGTCCAATTTCTTAAAAACTGCAGCGCGTTGAATTGGCGCCCTTAGCGTCTGACATAGCGCTATAGTATACAAGAACTGCAGGAATAATGACTCCATAGGAACCCTGGGTATATTTGAATATGAATTGTATGTACAAACTGTGTATTGTACACAGTATTATTACAGTTCACGCCCGTTATCCAAAATTATAACAACCAATACATACACAAAGTAACATATTGTGCTCATCTATTAATCACTTACCCTGGCCACAACACTTTCAATTGTGGAGATGCACATCTTGTAGTCCACGGTGTGACCAAGATTACGACTTTTCAAGTTGAAACGTTAAATGTATTTTGCTTGTTAAAACAAGAGAATTATTAATTGCGTTTAACGTCCGGGATAATTCCTCCATCCTCCTCGACCGGCAGGTCGCTCCAGATGTCATCCGGGTCCTCTTCCCGCCACACAAGGTTTTTCGGATCGCCCTCGGGGTCGGATTGCAGCAC
The DNA here is from genome assembly GCA_964019135.1 of Arenicola marina. Taxonomy (NCBI): domain Eukaryota; kingdom Metazoa; phylum Annelida; class Polychaeta; family Arenicolidae; genus Arenicola; species Arenicola marina. Next base: position 20,229,088 of record OZ025251.1, on the reverse strand, counting down.
TCCCGGTTGCTGTCGGGAGCGCTTGGCGTACCTGGAGGCGATGTTGTTCTTAAGGATGAGGAGGTCCCTGTAGAAGGAGGGCATGTCGATGGCCAGCATGATTGCCACGATGATGACGCACATACAGATGGAGATGACGCCGAAGCTGACGGCCGAGGTTCTGCGGTCGGCGGTGGTGTACACTGGCCGCCCAACCAACTCCTCGCGGCGTTGGCGGATCGTGGCTGTCGAGTCTGAGGGAAATGAAAAGTTTTAGTGTTTTGACATGTATACATGATAACTTAATGAAGCCAAGAAATCTCCCGGGGCAATGAAATGAGGTTGAATGACATTTGTCTCAAGTGCAGGTTCTAAGCTTCGAACCCAGGACCTGTTGATCGGCAGCTCAGCCTGTTTGTTTAACGACTGCGCTGGGGAGAACCCATATAGGCGCGAAGTGAAACAGAGAGATACAGGGGGACCCGGGGAGAGAGACAGAGAGAGAGAGAGAGAGGGAGGGAGAGAGAATGACGAGGGAATTGGATAGATGACATTATGATTAGTGTTTAATTATAAAGAGAGATAGGCAGAGAGAGTCAAAAAGAAAGAAATAGAGACACCGAAAGCAGGAAAAGCACGGCAAGAGAGAGACAAAGAGAGACAGAAAGATACAGATAATATGACAATCACGGAAAGAAAGCGATAGAGAGAGACAGACAGGGAGGGACGGAGAGACAGATATGGAAGGGGAAACAGAAACAGAGATACCCGGGAGGAAAGAGACGGAGCGACAGAGAGAGGGCGAGATATCGAGGGCGGATGACTTAGCACTATATCAAACATATTGATAGATATCTTTCTACCTCTATCCACTACTGGCGACCAGCTACTTTTGCGGCAATGGCTACACAGGATTGCTCGTGTGAATTTTCAACCTACCATACATTCAAGAGTATGTTTCGAACAATTTGAGAAAAAATGCTTTGAGGAAGATCTGTATGCTAAGCACGTAGGCAGAGGACCAAACGAAACTATAAAGCTGAAGCCTGAAGCTGTTCGAACCATATTTTCCCATCCCAGGTTCTATTATTATTGATTACATCGATAGCTCTAACTATTTCTGATGGCACAAATAATTCCTTCCATTGAAAATAATTGAGCAAATTGGGGCAACTCTAAATGATATGCTATATATTCTAATATAATTTAAAATTTTGGAATTGATGGCCATATGAAAAAAACGTGTGACATTTGCTACAAAATTTAATTTAATGCAACATAAAATGTACTGTTTATTCTGAATTCTGAATGTTGCTACATTTCATAAATCAATGCATTCAATGGTCAATGTAGTCCAGTTTTTCTGAAATTTGAGATCTCCTTATTAAAATACGGCCATTATGAAACATAAAGTACCGGTACATCATTATTTGTATTTCTGCTTGCTAAAATGAAGTATGCGATCTCAAATATTTTTTTAGTGGTAAATTTAAATAATTATACCAGCAGAATTGCAAATGATCTATGATGACGGATCGAGAAACAAAAATGTTGTCTGCCATATCTTCCACACAGTATGTTGCAAATTTGGACATTTGTTGCTCAAAATAGGTCTATAGATGTAGATTTGCATGAAGGCAGACATAACAAATTGAAATATGGCTAACATTGATTCCATTAACATTGATGCAATGTTGTCCCACAGTAACAGTAAATGTTCCATTCACCTAGAAAAAACTCTCAAGCAAAAATATCAAAAGAAACTGACTCCACTGATTTTACTCTAAGCACAGCAAGCACATATACATTAAAATGAACTATAATTTAGGCATCACTGTAAATATGTCATTTAGACATTTAGAGTACTGCAATGAGGCTTATTAAAGATGTTAAGCAAGTGTAAATTTAAGTCATGATGTAACATTTTAAGATGTCTGAAATAGTTAGCATAGTTTATAATCATTCCTCCATTCACATTAAGATCAGTTTATTTGATAATATGTATGTTCTGCTTTTGGGTATTGATCACCGCTACCGTTGGGGAAAACCGTTAGTGTCGAGACATTATATACTGGACTCCTGGAACAAGTATATTTGGAGACTCAGGAAAAGCATAAAGGACGCATCTCTTTGCATGGGTCAAGGCTAATAATTACAGGAATATATAAATTAGATCAACTGTGTTGTGCAGGTCAGTAAGCAATTAAAGAGTAGTCATTGCATGCCACCATTACTCTTGAGACAAAAGAAGCCATCCAAAGGGAGGCACCCTAGATGTGTGACATGCATAGGAAAGGTTAAGAAGCAATAAAAGTGTGCACAGAGGCTACTAACTAATATTATGATACAGTTTTTTAATAATGATTGCACAAGTTGAGGGACATGTCTTCTCAAGAACCCAATGCTTCTAAAATTGTGGTTTGCTTCAAAATAACATTGTCCAAATTTACGCATTTTGGAGTCATTTTTGCTATTCCACATTTCATTTTGTAATAAATGTTTAGCTATATACTACCTTTATACATCCAAAGACAATGTTGATACTATTTCAGAGTTCAATACAACAATATTGTTACCAATTACAGAAACCCGTAAAATGTCATGTAAAATATGTATAAAAATAGCCATTTTCAACAAGATTGTTTTTCTCATTGCTCTGCAGCAAGGCATCTGATTCATTTGAAATTTTCACTGTTACTTCCATCATCATGGACACATGTAACAATATGACAAATATTATTAGCATATGTTTTATATGCATTTCAAGTATCTGCTTGATACATTTGCCAATTTATAGAAAACAGATTACGTTTAACTATGTTATTATCTAAAATAAGTGCTAAATAAAAACATAATTGATAATTGAAATATTAGTAGTTTGTTCATGCCTGAACTGACAATATAAGCATATCTGATACCGTTAGTATTTAAATTTGATGCTGTTTGAGGGAATAGTTTGCACATTGTCATGTTATTATAACAAATTATTATGAGATTTAGTTACCTATGTAGTAATTGTGATAAAACAAATAAACACTTGGTATGTTCATAATTAAATAAATAAACACGACTACAAATGCTGCTAGTTGTAATAGGCAACTATTACAAGTGGAAGGCAATCCATTTCTTGGCCACTAAATCAGGTATGTACATTTAAGAGTTAGAGTATTGTGTACTGGTATCATAGGAAACCCATCACGCATAGCATTTCTATTACTGTTATAAATGAATACCAGCTCACTAACAGGGTTTTGCTGGATAGGTCCCATATATGCTATCAAATAAGTCCAGGAGACATGCAGTAGTGTTGTCTAGAAGTGCATTTCATTTCATTACTTGGTATTTGCCGTAGTTTCCGGTATATAAGTGGCACCTTATTTTTCCGCGCGGCAGAGGGGTGCCACTTATACACCGGTGCGACTTATATATGAACCTAGACGGTCAAGCAGAGCTTGAGAAGGGACGAAAATGGGAGTTTGGCGACTATTTCGACCATTTTAAGAGCCATGGCGGTCCGCTCATTGGTTGTTCGGCCTGGCGTTCGAGACCATATCGCCCACTGAAAGCTGTAGCCAGGCCAAATTGCTGGCTGAAAGCGCAAATTAGCCCAAATTGGACCCCAAATATCGTGATGTGCTGGACGAGCGCCATTTAACGGCTGCTGTTGAACGCGGGCTATTTTGTTACGTCGGGGGCGTCGTTTAGAGTGAATACGTTCAAATCACGACTTTCTACGCGTCCTTGGTCAGGCCCTAATCGCTGTTCTTGGACTCGTCATCGCTGAATTACGGAGCCCCCTAGCGGTGGAACTAAGCGTGATAGGCAAAAAACGAAGGCGGTTTCCATACCCAAGTCGACGTTTGCCCTCTTTTGCAACCGGTCCCGACACTCTAGCGTCGCTATTAAGCGAACGGCGGCCATCGCAACCCCGAAAGAGTGCCGGTCCATATCGCCGTTGACTCGTAATGGGAGCGTCGGCATGGAGGGGGGTGCACCTCCTGCGAGCGCTCTAGCGGCCAAATTAAGCGTCCTAGAGCAATTCTGAGGTGGTTTCGATGTACCTAGCTCACATTTGTCTCTCCATTCATGCCAATTCTGGGCTCCCTAGCTCAAATATTGACCGGGTGGCCTTGCAAAGTTCAAAACGCCACTTGACACGTACGCTGAATACTGAATACTCGAAAATCGTTCAGTAGCCGGAAAATCTGAGCGAGTGTTGCGTCACCGCCTCTCCCTGAGGAATACTCTCAAACAAACAGTGTATCTCTAGACCCGATCTTAACGGAGTTACGCGGGAAAATCTGTTTCGTGACCTTGACCTTGCTGTGACCTTGACCTTGGAAGCGTGACCTTGACCAATATAGTTATTCGTGCCCAATTCCTGATGTCATGTATCACGCCCGGTGACGTTTGTCTCACTTGTAACCTTCACGGAGAAATTGAGACCATGTTCCCGCCAAAATGCTGCCGTGGGATCCCATGTTAAACTTTGGGAATTTTTTGCAGAAGAACTATCCGGAGGATTTTCAAAATTGAAATACCGTATACAAGTTACCTGTGAACGCAATACGTGAATTAATTTTGAGCGTCATTAAGTAAAAACTGGGAACGCTATAGCGATTTTGCCGATTGTTGGTCCTATCTTTCAATGGTTAAGCGAATTTCGAAAAATTCCTGTGACCTTGACCTTTGACTTACATGGCCCATCTACGAACTTAGCCTGGCGATTGCCACTCCGAATCTTTCTGTGAATTTGGAAGTTGATATCTCAAGGCGTTCGAAAGATAATGCGCCGCGTGACAAACAGATGCTAACCGAACACACCGACATAAGACGAAAATGGAACATTTTCGTCTTAACAAATCCAAGCTTGTCTCTCAGGACCCCCCCCCCCCCCCCGCACCCTTATCTACTTGACCGGCCGGGAGATCGCGGGTCATTTTCCCACCGTCCCGCCCATCATAATCCTTGCGACTTACGTATCAGAGCCTTGTGCTGTTGAACACGACATATATGAAGGGCATGGGAATGACATATTTAGGACACGGGAACGACATATGAAAGACAAGGGAATACTTTATGAAGGACACACGAATGACATATAAAGGACACAGGAATAAGTTATGAAGGACCCGAACATGATACATAAAGGACACGGGAATAATTTATGAAAGACACGGGTACGACAGGAATTGGTGCACTATACGTTCGCTCCTAACCTAGACGTGGGGCCGGCCCAGTAGCTCAGTGCGCTAGAGCGCTCGCATTGAGTGTTCTGGTCACCTGAGAGCCTAACGGCACGTGGATCGGTGGTTCGAGCCCCGCTGTGGCCATGTATGTGTGGTCGCAAGATAAAGATTCCATGCCCTTCTTCGCAAAGAGTAGGGGGGTTACCCCTTGGGACGTGGATCCACTCTCCCTTCCTTCTCCCATTGACGCAATATGACCAAAAGTGGTTAAGGCGTCCTTAATATACAACCAAACCTAACCTAGACATTTACCTTTAAATTGATGGCAGGTGTTTAAGTTAGGCGACGTTTGTGTACTCTCAACTTCCGAGGAGCTTCAAAAGCTATAGTTACCAAACATTATAGCGCGATGGGGAATGATCAGCAGCTTCATTTCGATGCTGAATGCCGTAGAAACCACATAGAGCAGTGGAATGACCCATGCTTACCATAACTTTCACACTGCTCTGTCCTCCACGCATGGGTGACTTTTTACCAGCAGAGGGCAGCATTGTACAGATGATGTATACGGAATTCGGCACTGGTGTATATAATGTGTACTTTGACTCACCGGCGCAATCTTCCATCACGCACTTAACGTTCTCGACGTCCCGGCCTTCACAACCTTGGCCGCCATATTTCGGTGGTTCACACAGCCTAGACCTTCGCTGCACGCCGTAGCTACAGGTGGCGCTGCAGACGCCCCATTCTCCCCATAGGTGCCAGTAGCCGTCCACGGGGCACGGGTCCGCCGGGCAGTTCCTGGCCTCCACCGCATAACCTGTATATCACACCACCAATATATATTTATGGGTATCATGCTATATTTACAATGCAAATATGAAAGACCAGTACTCATATGGATTGTCTGGGTCGGGTCTTTCATGCGCTTACATTCGTCGTATACCCTTCGGTAATGTATGACCATACTATAGTGTTTCGCAAAGAAGGACTTCGCGGGATTGGCACGAGCCAGACAAGATACTCCATACGGTATGTAAACTGACCACAATCCAATGCCACACAACATGCAGCAACCTTCAGGAAAATCTATATCATGATAGAAATGTTACCACTTACCATGGAACATATACATTTGATAAAGAAAGACATGTTGAGAACTCACTGAGATCTGAGCCTTTCAGATCCTGAACAAGCCCGCCCTGCCGGCAATCCAGGGCCGTGGTACATATCTTCCACCGAACCTGAAACCCCCCACCACATGCCCCGGCACAGTCCGTCCAAGGCACCCATGAATTCCATGTCAATTCGAAAGGGGGCGCCACCGTCGACGGCTGACTTCCGGTGAAGATTGCTATGCTGTCGCGAGCCGTTGACGGCACGCTGCTGGAGGCGTTGGTTACCATGGCAGTAGTCACGTGTGATGTTACATGGGAGGACGTCACGGGAGATGTTACTGTGGTGACTTCCGGTACTGAAACGAGTTTTCTCACCAAAATTATATTTATTTAGTTTATCATACCCAGTACGTGTTACTTAAAACACTTGCATCCGCCAATGCGCCTAACAACGTCGATTATCGATTTCATGTGCAGTAACATGGTAGATTGACATGGGTCAAGGACACTTTCACTTTTTTCACTTGCGACATGGGCTCACCACGGCACTGTAGAAGCCACAGTTTTGCAGAGCTACATCTGTTTAAAAAGCGTGGCACATAGATATATTGCATATATTCAATATAAATGACAAGTACAATATTACCGAAGTGCACCTATGAAATGTAAGTATTATTAATTAATATAGCTGTGTTACTGTTGGAATTAAAACGTTGCGTACTCAATGATATGGCTTCAGTGGACTTCGGGTTTTTGTGCGTTGTCACCATTGCCATGGCTGTTGCAGACGCTTGCGTTGTCATCATTGCCATGGTTGTCGCAGGTACTCCCGTTGTCACCTTTGCCATGGTTGTCGCAGATCTTTCTGTTGTCGTCATTGTCTTGGTTGTGGCAGGCACTTCCATTGTCGTTTCAACGCCGGCCGATGCTTCTGTTGCTACAAGATGACGCAACAATGTGAAGAACAACACTTAGGCTTCAGTTAAGAGGCACCCTCGGGGGACAAGGGGAGAGAGATAAACTACCAACGACATATTTAATTATTCCTAAGTGAGCTACAGCTACGTAACTATTCAAAAGATTTACCAAAGCGATTCTGTGACAGAAAAGACGGTAGAAATGATTCTGATATCTATTTTAAAAGAGAGAATAGTCCTACTCGGTGCGCACGCCGACGACCCGGATACAGTGGATGGTTCTTCCGTCGTCAGTGGAACCGATGTGGTAGGTTCTCCAGCGAGTGACGTATCTGGGATCAAAGTTCCTGCATGTATGGTCTTGGGTACCTCGGTAGTCAGCTGTCGTATTGTTGTATCTGCTTCCGTGTTTGGCGTTTGGGTTGTCGTATGTTTCTCGGTAGTTAGCTGTTGCCGTGTTGCAACCGCTGCAGTTGTTAGCTCTTGCGTTGTTGAATGTTTCTCGGTAGTTAGTTCTTGTATGTTTGTAATTGACTCGGTCGTTAGCTCTTCGGTTCTTGTAGGTGCATCTGTAGTTCGCTGAAATACTGTCGTAAACTTCTCGGTCGTTAATGCTTCTGTCGTTGTAGGTGCATAGGTAGTTTCCTCCCCTGTGCTTGTGGCAGGTTCTGTTGTTTGTATTTTAGTCGTCCTGTCTGCCAATGTGGTCGGGAGTTCTGTAGCTATATCCAAAAAACTATCTATGAAGCTTCAACAGACCGATAGAGGAAACCGCACGCTATCGCAAGTACTGACATGGCATATGTGAAATAAGAGCTACTGTACAGTTAAGGGTTTCTAACAATAGACCTGGAAACCTATGATGCTATAAGTTACAGAAGAGAGGTGGGGTCCACACACTAGATTAATAAAGGTAGCACACAATACACTCGAAGGGTTATCTACTTACTCCCTACTTGGTTTAAGCAATGTAGTATTCTATTGTGACATACTACATAATCTTATTTTGGGGTCATTGTATGGATACTTAGCCGGAACTCACAAATCCATATGTCACATTGATTGACCATTTTTTTCAAGCTACATTATATAACACTATTAACTAACGGCAAGGGGTATAATGAAGAAAAACAATGCAGCACTAATCAAGAATCTGCATCATAAATGAGGTCGCTATTTCACTGTCGGGGAAAAGGTCTCTTACACATATATATTAAGCAGCCTGAAATACGACGCTTGAATTAGATATAGATAAATATTAAATACACGTCAAGTTAACTAAATCACGTGCAAACATTACACAATAACGTGACATGCATATATTATCATAATTAAAGGCCCTACTATTTATACAGTAGTAAAGGTGGTATTATAAAGTCATCGAAAAGACGTTCACATTTATGATTCTTTTGATAGGAAATTATGTGATTGACGGTAAACCTTAGGAAGAGAGCTGTTTCACATTCCCACATCGTCATGCTCAAAATCGTATTCCTCCATAAAATGACAGCATTCTATGTTTGTAATATATTTAATACATCTATAATAAAACCATTCTACACACTTACTTCTTTTTGTTGTAAGCGCATCCGTCGTATACACTGAGGTTTCAGTCGGGACCTCAACTGGAGTATATATATATAGGATATGTGACGTCAAGGCCAACTGGACTGCATGTATATGATACATAGGATATGTATGTCTGCTAAGCAACACACAACCTTCTCTATGTGCATGATCAAGAAGCTTCATCTTTTGATTCTATCATGCACGATTACGGTAACCTCATGGCTGACAATACGATGCTTGTGGTAAAAGTCTGAAAGTAATTTGCTCTGGTCAATGAGGTCACAGACATAAATATGAAATATGAAAGAATGATATGAAATGGTGCGCCCCTTATGTGGATCGTCGTCCCCCCCCCCCCCAACCCCCCGATTCGCATAGTGTTACTTCACCGCCCTATCGGAATTCCTGGATCCGCCCTCGTACGTGTTAGTAATATGGGAGCGTTGTCTATTTTCTTGCTGAAGTAGATGCGTTATAGCCAGCGCAAGCGAACTCTTAAGGTAACATGCATACATATTCAAAGTCCATTTCAAGCAGAGGCTTAGGACTTTCATTTCGCGTAACAACCCCCAAGAGACGTTTTCGGATTCGTAGTAAATATCAGCTGTACATAAATATATTCAAGCAAAGAGAAGTTGAAGCCTATTATGTCATGTCTTTAATAATTAAATCAGCTGCACCACAACATTTACGAATCAATTATTCATTCATCCACTGACTGGATGTATACTTCAAATTAAAGTTAATTTATAAGCGACGGGCTAAATGTCTGTTGCCAAGCAGAGCGCTCTTGGTGACCGCCCATCGGCTGCTGTCATAGTGAGTAGTTGTGACGTCAAAATGTTATAAACATGACGTCACAATGGGAGTTTCTAAACAACCGAATGATATGCCACAAGCATGTGCATGGTATACGTCATCCCGCCAAAGATATTCTTTATGGCAAGATGTATCCCCTCGGAATATCTGAATTAGTTAATATACGCCCGCATTTTTTAGGTAGCACCTATCCATATTACTTTATACTTCGATACTTGATCGCCTTCTTGCGGGAGTAGATCATGCTCGATACTTCATTTGATCGCCACTCTCATAAACAGATACTGGATAGTGAATCCGTTCGATTTAAGAACTGGGCGGAAATAAAGGGCTACACCACAAGATAGACCAAAATATGGCATTTTACTATTGCTGATCCCATGCCTAGTTAGGAATACAAATTGAAAACATTTGCTATCAGCCTTTGATTCATAAGGTCATTAATTGACCATTTCATCAAAAGACACCAAAAGAAGCGGGATAATTATCAGTTCAGGAAGTACACTTCTGGGAAACGATATATATTAATTTATCAAAAGAAATATAGATATACCCTGGCTGACAGGAAGTTGCTTAACCTTAAATAATATGATATGATCGACCGACCAATAGTTATTGCGGCTGGCGCTAATTTATGAAGGACACCCGTTTGGGTGGTCCTCGACCACTAGCTTAACCAACCAGTTTACCAACCACGGGGCTGTACAGAGTTCTACAGAGGCTCTGTACATATGCATAATTATATGCCATCTTAGAAAATGCGTGACTGGCGCAAAAAGTTCTAGGAAATATTTTGGTGTTATCTCTATTTTTTCTCCGGGGATAAATACCATATTTCCAGGTTATTGGCAAGGCATGTAAAAATTAATGAGCATATCTACATTACATCTAGATTTTAAAACTGTTCCCTTACATAGATGATAATATCGTATGTTTACTTATCCACAAAATACGTTGTCATGCGATCACGCCATTTGATATCTCGCAAAGATCAAAATAATACCCAGAATGCATTGCACATTCAGTGGCGCCTCATATGTACTAATATGACATGTATATTAGAGTTAGAGTGCTCTTTATGTACTAAAATGTGGGTCTTTTGTTACGCACACAGCTCATAAACAAGACCATAATCAGCCGGAGGCTAAGGCTTACTGACAGAAGTGATTTTTTTACAGACGATCAGGAGAATTCATTGCAGCGGTCAATGTAGCTTGAAATAACTCATACAAACGGGCATTTTAGCCTACAATCGCACCTACAAGGGGCAACACTGAGGGAATCGAAAGTGCCATGAGTCCATTTCCCCATTCTCTCATCATTGGCGACCGAGCAAGGGGGGGTCTCCTTTGTGCGGCGCCATGGTTCCCTGGGTAAGGGCAATAGGTCATTTGTGAGCACAGGTTTGTTTATGTATAGTTCAGCCCTACTAAGTACCGTAACAATCGCGGTTCTAACTTGCTTTCCTGATTTTTGACGATTTTTGGTAAGTACTAAAAGTGAGAGGCTGGTGATTTTGAATTTTTGATATGCAATGGTGCATATGGCCTTCCATAGTACCTAATTACCGCGGAGTAATGCTATATAGCCTCAGATAGTTCTGTTTTCATTGCCTAATTACCTAATGACGGGTTCGTTTAGAGCTGGGTTTGAAGCATTAACACTTGCCACCACACGTCGAAGCATCGTCGTGAACATGTTTCGTTGGGGTTTGAGTCGATATAAAGATTGAGGCGGAAGCGTGGGGTGATGCGGTAGACCTTATGGAAGGCCGATATCAGGATATTGTGGGGAAAACTACATTTTGAAAGCTATACTTTTACGAATATTGTCAACGCCCGAAACTGCGCGACCCGGCCTTTGGACATGAATCACATGCGACACGCCAACGTTAACGCTGTCTGGCTGGCTCAGTGGGTATAGCGTTGGACTTCGGATCGAAAGGTCACGCGTTCGATCCCGCCTGGGCGCATGCCATTTTTTTTTTTTTTCGTTTTTCTGATCAAAATTGAAATCCAAACAATGATTCGGCTTCAGGGCGTCATTTTATTAAGCACTGTGGCTCTAGGTTACCATTTTAACCAAAGGACAAATCCTGGTACTATTTGACGAAGGGACATGTGAAGTACGCGACAACACATGAACGGCTTCATGGGAAGTCCCATAGAGAAATGCCGTCGTAGTAGTAGGCCTTATGTATGTTATGTATGCATGTATGTATATTATTTGCTTATTGTAGCCGCCTCACCGTATGGACACTAGTGGATCTCAAAGAACAAATCTGGATTTCAGGGGTCAAATCTGGATCTTAGAGGTCAAATCTGGATCTGAGGGGTCAAATTGGGGTATCAGGGGTCAATTAGTGCCTTCAGTTGACAATTTGGGTCAAATAGAGGTTTCAGCGGGCAAAATAGAGTTTTAGTGAGTAAATTTGGCTAAGTAGGCCATTACACATACAATTTGGCCCAAATAGAGCTTTTAAGGCATAATTTGAGGTAAATAGAGCTTTCGGCGGGCCAAATATAGCCTTCAGATGGCAATTCAGCATAGCTGGCGGCTTGGGAGAACAACTTATGCCCAATAGAGCTTTCTGTTGACAAAATAGAGCTTTCTGTTGACGAAATAGAGCTTTCTGTGGACAAAATATAGCTTTCTGTTGGCAAAATGGAGCTTTTGTTTGCAAAATAGAGCTTTCGGCTGGCAATTTGGGCTAAATAGCAAGTATAACAGGAAATTTGAGGTACACTGGGCATCTAAGGGGCAATTTGGGTTAAACAGCGCGTATAACGGGCAATTTGGGCTCAATTGCGCATGTAGCGGTAATTGTCAGTTATAAAGCGCATATAACGCGCAATTTATGCTAAATAGCGAATATACCCGGCCATTTGAGCTGAACAGCGCATATAGGGGCAATTTTGGATACACAGCGCCTATACGGCGGACAATTCGAGCTAAACAAAGCGTATAACGGGACATTTAAGCCAAATAGCGCATTCATCCGACAACGTGCGCACCGCAGGCTTTATTTTGAGCAATGTGCAATGCGCAATTAACAGATATTAACGGAATTACAGGTAAAACCGTCGATTGTGCCTGTGACGTGACGATCACGTCATGTGACGCATCTTCCGGCCGCCAATTTAATGCCATATTAGAGTTTAAGTGAACATGAACTTTTGTTCTCAAGAGCGATTGCTCGACTCATTATGAATGGCGCTACGAATTTTATTTTTATCTAATAATACGTCATCGTGACGAGACATGACGTCATTTGACGTTCGCAAAAATGCTCAAGATGGCTTCTATGTCTTTAATATACCTACTTATCAACTCGGGTTATGACAGCTATTGCCAAAGTGGCTGAAAATAAAGCAAACCCAACATTTCTTAGGAGCACGTTAGCTATGACGTCATTTTTGACACACACGTTTCGGTACCGCAAAAAAAGTTACGCATCGCAGCAGTTGTCCCTTGATATAAGGTACAGCGTCAAATCAACCGGTAGTCGCTACGAGGTATAATAGTCGAGTAATAGAGGTTATACAATGATGACGTCATCACGTCATGGTGACGTCATGGCATGACGCACGGCAACGTCCAAACATCTAGACACAAACATGTGTGCCCTCAATCCCAAACGTTGATTAGAACGGCGGTAGGACTGTTAGTCCTTCAGATATAGCTTCACCTAATTACCGAAAATTGCTATTCTTCACCATTGCGGATAAATGAAAAACGAGCAGACGAAGAAAGGACTCTGCAGCTAAGATGTAAAGGATAATAACGCTTTACTGCCAATAGAAATCTGGAGACATATCTTCCCTACCATTATACGCAACGATCGAAGGTCTAGTTAGTTTTTCCGATTTTTGACGATTTTTTTAAGTTAGACCCAATTTGTATACTTTATCATTGGGCAAATCTTCGGTTGCCATGGAAACGAAACTGAGACGCGCATTCGCCGTGGGTATACCGTAGACCTCTTGCACCCGTCCATATCTCGCACCGTGGTAAAGCAAAGTGAGATCGCTCTAAGGAAAGTATGTCAAATTGAATGAAACTATATTTTCCCCATAGGGTTCCATGTTAAACGTTTTCGACTATATACCGAAAAGTTAGTATGTTATGTCACCATGTTTACCGTTGGTGGCTCATCTCAGTCCGGTCCATCCACAACTGCAAGCATTGAACGATAACTGGCATAAGTCACCCGTGGGAGCCCTTGCCAGCGCTAAAAATCCCCATCTTTTACCATTGGCCAAATTTCAAAAAATTCCTTTGACGTCATTTCTTATTCAAATACCATATGGTATCCATTGTTTCTACTAGGTACCATATTGAATCAAAGAAAAAATCCTGGTAGTGTTTGACGAAGGCACTTGTGAAATATGCGACAAAACATTTTTTCCCAGCTTGAGAGTTGGAGGGCTTTAACATGGGAAGTCCCATAGACAACTTCCCCCCGCTCTGGAACCGGAAGTAAGATTGGAACGTATTGTTTTTACTATCCAGCTCTACAGGAGATCACTTTCCCCACAATTTGACGCTGGTCTAGCATTTTTTGCCTTTTTTTTCGATTTTTGAAAAAAAAATTAATGTACCGAAAGTGACGTCATCGTGGCGTCACGTGACGCACTGGAGAGACCTAAGATTCTATAGAGGTTATTCTTATTCATATTTCTATGACATGTCAGAACCTTATAGCGATAACTTGGTTTTAAATGTGTCTAAAAACCACACAACTGACAGAGGTGATTTAGTGTGTTTTCCGAAAAACCTTATATCTCATTTTGCTCGAAAATGAGTATGACGCGTCAAAAAGTAAACAATATACGAAAGATGCCTCTTGATGGGCAGCACATTTTGAAACTTACGCGAGATCTCTATCTCTAATATTAACGGAGATATATGCGTTGTTAACTTTTTTTTATAAAAAATCGCTGTGACCTTGACCTTTGACCTACATATGCCATTAACGAACTTGACCGAGCCATTCCACCAATCTACCTTTTGGTAAAGACCGATGACCGTAGCTGTCGAATTGCGACCTGTATCGATGTGACAAGCAAAGCTAGCTGACAAACATACAAATTTACAAACCGAACTGAGTAGTATACTGACAGAAGTCTTTAGACTTCTGTCAGTAATAAACGAAAAGGACGGGAGCCGGGTAGCATGGGGGACGCGGTGGGTGGGGGGGGGGGGGTCGCGGTGGTACAGCCCAGGAATGCGCCATTTTCGCGGTACCCGGAAACAACGCTAGCTCTTCCCTTGTGTCTTTATGTTGTGTAGGTCTTTGAGCGTAGGTTAGGGTGGGGGTGGGAGGGGAGAAGAGGGAGGAGGGTGGAGGGGAGAGGGAGAGGAGGGTGGGGGGGGGGGGGAGAGGGAGAGGGGAGATGGGAGAAGAGCAAGGCCGGGGACATGGAAGTGGCGACACAATAGCCATGCAGACCTGAATAGTGTACAATGGTAAGTCTTTCTTCCCTTTCACCATCACGACCAAAGAGACAGCTGAACCAAGCCGCGCCGCCATGGAGGCTTCTCGCATCCCTCCACCGCCCCTCCTGTCCCTCACATTCGTACCCCAATACACCTCCCTGGGGGTGTAGCCATTAAGGCGCCCCTACCCAGATCGATGGGTCACCGCGCCGTCTACGTGAAACGATGTGTCGATTTCTCGGGGCGGGTTGGGGGGCGGGGGGGGGGCCCGCCCATTGCAAACAGGGGGGGGGGGGAGTAGCGGTGTTAGGGAGGTTAGGGTTATGGTACGAATGTCAACAACTATAACTTTATGGTGACCCCTGGGTGGAGTGGCTGGCCATGTCAGTGGAGATAGGGGCGTGCCCATGGCGAAAACCTCTCAACGCCATGTGGTCTTATTGACCCTCTTGTGACAATTGTCCCTTACAGGATGCTGCTCCCCCGAAGGGGGGGGGGGAGGGGGCGATGCTAACCGGCGGGCGATGGTCACCACCGCCCCCTCCCCCACACCCACACACATACGGCCACCCGTAGGAGGAAGTCAGCTAGAGCTCCCGCTCAACCCCACAGCCGCACCGGTGGCGATGACGAAGTACACGAGAAATGAGGAGTCCACCCACTGACAACTCATCCCACATTCCCTTGGATCCCCGCTTAGTCTGAATTGACCACGCATTATCTCCTCTGTATCTCAGCGATCTCGTCAACCGCACCCTGCCACTGACGACCTACTCCAACTAACCATGCACTAGCGACCAAACCCGGGTTGCGATCCAATCATCTCCCATCCTATTTAAATATCACCCCCGAAAGCAAATCCTAATTCCTCCGCTTGCTAAATTAAAACCGGAGCTTCCACAGCCATGCAATAATGAATGTATAAATGGGCTACATCCGGCTACACCTTTACCTGACGTTGTCTCGCAGTCCCAACTCTGCGACAGTACCGTTGTCCAGTCCACATCGACGCGCTCTGGCGGACCAAAGCAGGGCTCACTGTCAACGGTGACACTAATGGCGGTGGTCTTCAGCCAATCCAGACAACAGTCGCAGATCAGTGGGTTACCCTGCAGGGCAATCGACGTTAGACTCGAATTCTCCCCCGGCTGTAAGCAAAAAAAAGACCTACATGTAAATTCCACATATTATCGCTCATTCATTGGGATATCCCGCCAGCGCCATGTACAGGTGGACGCCGCCGGCGGATATGCTCTTCGCTGTCTCGTCATAGGTGTCGTATGTTTTCCCTACTGACGGCATAATACCTGTTCATTGTCATGGGTAACCGACTTTATAACGCCAACGACCTTTGTTTTCAACTTATGACATTTTAATGATTGCCGACTTGTTGTACCATCGATTACAGTTCAAACGAACGTACCATGGAAACTCCACCGTAACGGTTATTATTGGCGTCGTGATGTGATATGATATAATATATAAATGTACCAAATATGTTTGCTGCTTGTCTACGGCAAGGAAAGTCGATCAAGGAACTAAACAAAGTCAAACAAAAAATAAGTAAAGTCAATCAAACAACTAAATAAAGTCAAACAACTGATTCAGAACAAAGTCAAACAAGAGCGGAAATCGGCCATAGGCTGAGCGTTACTGACAGAAGTTCTTTTACCTACTTTGTACATCAAATTGCGACTTTTTCAATTATTTGCAAAGCATCCCTAATCTCTAGCGTCGATATTAAGCGAGCGGTCATTCAAACTCGAAAGTGCCGCGAGCCGATTTCTCCATAGATTCATAATTGACGGCCAAGCGAGGGGGTATCCCCCTTTCCAGCGCCCTGGTTTGCAAACTAAACACGCTGACGTGCTCAGTTACATGACGTCACTGACGCTAACCAAATGAAACAAATTGGCTCTAACATTTCATTTAAGCTACTTATGAACTTATACTAATGTTAGTTAGTGGCGAAGTAGGTGAATTTGCAACGTTTTCACAATTTCGTCGCGTAACTTAAACTTGGACGTCGTTTTTGACCCACACGTTTCGGTAAAGCAAAAAAAAAACAGTTACGTACGGCAACCCTTGTCCCTGGATACAACGTCAGAAAAAGCGGAAGTCGCTATGCCGTATAATAACCGAGTAATGGCCCTTGTAAAGATATGACGTCATCACATCATTGTGACGCCATGGCATGACGCACGGCAACTTCCAAATAATAAGACGCAAGCGTTATGTCCCACAACCCAAAACGTTGAACGGCACGGCGGCAGGAGCCGTAGCCCTTCAGATATGACTTGACGCAATTACCGAAAATTGTTATACTTCATCGTTGCGGATACATGAAAAACGAGCGAACGTAGAAAAGACACTGCAGCAAGAAGAAAGACTGCACGAATATTTTCCCTTTAACAAAGTATCTGTATAT
This sequence comes from Arenicola marina, assembly GCA_964019135.1. Lineage (NCBI taxonomy): Eukaryota > Metazoa > Annelida > Polychaeta > Arenicolidae > Arenicola > Arenicola marina. Next base: position 20,211,630 of record OZ025251.1, on the reverse strand, counting down.
TTATTTTCCCTAACATTAGTAAAGATCTCAGCTCTAGCTTGTTTTTTCCCATTTTTGACGAATTTTCTAATTTAGCCAAAAGCTGTATACTTTATTTTTTTTGAAATATTCCGTTGCCATGGAAACGGAAGCTTTCGCCGTGTGCGTGCTCCAAGTCTTTTGTACTCGTCAACATCTCCCACCATGGTAAATCCAAATGAAATCGCCCAAACGGAAGTACGTCATATTGAAGGAAGTTTGATTATCTCCATAGGATCCCACGCTTTCAACTATATACCGAAAGGTAATACGGTTAAGTCACCATATATACAGTTGGTGTCTCAGCTCAGCATTATCCATTTACAGCTGCAAGCATAGAGTCATAGCTTGAATAGGACGCCCGTGGGAACCCTTGTTAGCACCAAAAATGTGATGTAATTTTTTTTGTTCGACGAGCATATGGTAAGCACGGTGGCTACTGGGTATCATTTTTAACCAAAGAAAAATCCTGGTAATCTTTGACGAAGGCACTTGTGAAATAGGTGTGGAATTTTTTTTTCCTGGGATGAGAGATAGAGAGCTTTAACATGGGAAGTCCCATAGGAAACTGCCGTCACCCCTGAAACCGGAAGTAAGGAAATGCTATTATTTTCGTATTTCGAAAACATAAAGAAGAATTTTATTAAAAAATTAGTATGAAGCGTCAAAAAGTGAACACTGTCAGAAGAAAGCACCACAAAGAGTAGCCATACTAAAACTTAGCCGATGTCTCTAACTTCAATATTTACCGAGATAAACGCAACTGCGGCTATAGCCCCCCCTCCACCCCCTGGTCAAGCCGCAGAAGCCCCCCCCCCCCCACCGACAGGTTTATCCCCCGAGAATAAAGCAGCCTATCGCTGTCTACGAGCAGCAACCTAATCCTGGAGAAGGACCAGTGCATCCCCACCCTCGCTTCTGCCGCCTATGCATTGTAATCTCGAAATTCAAGCACTCCGAGCACCCACCCCCCCACCCCCCCGGGTCGCACGTTTTTTAGAGAGCACAGCCAACACTCCCGGTCGGAAGTTTTCAGAGAGCCCTCCCCCCCGTTGGCAAATTCCTAGATCCGCCCCTGCCCCTCCACCCCTTAAAGTCTGGATTCGCCCCTGTAGTATGCCCTGTAATCGCGAAATTCAAGCCTCCGCAACTTCTAAAGTCTGAATCCGCCCCTTTGATACGCGTTCTTAGATTTGTGTTAAAATATCTTATATTATATATCTTAATATCTTATATTTATCTCTTGGTAAAGTTTGACGACCATACCTTATTCAATGCGACCTGCAAGCTGTCGACAAACAAAACACAAACATACCAATAGTAACCAAACACAACAGTATTTTTTAAGACTTCTCTCCGTAACAATATATCAATGCTTTCGTTATATTTGTACCTGTGGTATGCATGAAACATTGTTGTCTCTGAGGCGGAGGTTGGTCAGCATGGGCAGGTCGAGTACCCTCGGATCCACGTCGGACAGGTCATTACCATCAAGATCCAGAGTGTCCAGCTTGACACCTAGAGTCAACACCGACTCTAAGTACGTCCAGGATGAGATGGAAGAGTTGGAGAGGATTAGCGTCTCGATCTGGGTCAGGTAGTCGGTTTCCTCGGTGGTGTGGTCGAGGATATCCGTACCGGCCAGCTCGAGACGCTGGAAGCGATTCATGTCGTCGCCTAGTCCCGGGACCTCTGTCAGCGGGTTGTAGTTGAGGTATAGCTCCCGTAACTTGGAACACCCCGTTGGTGCCGTGATGGCCGGAATTTTATTGTAGCTGAGTAACAGGCGCCGAAGAATCTGTCCGAATCCCGACTGGGAATCGCAGAGTTCGTAAGGGAAGCGGGTCCAGTTGTTGTGGTCCATCTGGATATGGAGCAGCTCGGTGACGGAGGACAGATCGACGTTGATTTCGCTGATCTGGTTCCGGTCCAGCATGAGGCGAGTGATGGTGCTCCCGACCACGTCGATGGGCGGGAACTCCGTCAGCAAGTTATCTCGGGCATCTAGCTCGTGCATAATCGTCCCGTTGAAGGCGGAGGTGTGAATGGCGCTGATGGCATTGAAGCGCACATGAAGGAATTTCAGGGAGGAGAAGCCCTGTAGGGCGCCATCCAGCTGGGTGAAATTGTTGTACTCCAGATGGAGGATGCTGAGGGTCGGGGCGAGGGGGGCGAGCGCGGTGATGCTCTCCAGGCAGTTGCCGGACAGCCAGAGTCTATCCATCTGGTTAAGGCCAGCGAAGGCTGTGGGATGAAGAACGCAGATCTGATTGTTCTCCACGGAGATCTTGACGAGGGTGTTCCCCAGGCAGCTGAGGTCCGGCATGGCGGTAAGTTCGTTGTCCTGGAGCATGAGGACTTTGATCGGTGCGCCGCAGAAGGCCGCCGGATCCACGGACGTCAACAGGTTGAATCCGAACAGCATAATGGTGGCGTTGGTAAAGTTGGCGAAGGACTCGGCCTCCAGGGTGGCTAGGTTGTTGTAGGATAAATCCACCGATTCGTAGATGGTTTGGTCGCCAATGACGTCACTTCCGGGTATTGTGGTCAGACCATTGCTGGCCCTGTTGTACACATCCTGTGAGGTGACCTCCCTGGGGGCCCACACCCACAGACACAGGAGTGTGGGCAGGGCGTGGGTGACGAGGGTGGTCACGACGCTCTCACTGGGACCCCTGGGTCGAGGTGTGGGGCCCCTTCCAGGGGGACGCCATCCGCGGCAACTTACCATCACGGCGCGGTGTGGGCAACGTCAAGGCTGGGAGTCATAGTTCAGGGGTTATGCGGAAACCCATTGCTGTTCCATCTCGTCATGCGGTTATATATCCAGACGCATTGAAACCGCTTAAACCATATAACACGTTGGGTGGACTCGCGCAGCGCATCGCTTAGCCCCTGGTCAGACAGCGTTTGAGTCAGGGGAAGCTTATCCCATAGTGATACTGCAAATGGAGAGAAATAGATGACGTTAAATACTTGTGTTAAAGTTGACTACAATTTTTGCCATTGATGTCCTAAATTAAGTCGAGTCATTTGGTTAATATGTTCTTCCAACGACAAATGTCCATTCATTGATGATCTAATAGTGTCATTGTCATCATTTCAATGTGTTTTCTCGATAACGCTATGACCACGTAATGTGGCGTCAATGAGTGGTATGAATTTACAGACGCGCTACTCAACCCGCACTTGTGATAAAGTAACCTATGGCTTATAAATGGGTTGGATGTAGGTCTGCCATTAAGATGGTTGTCTGCCACACTGAGACCCTTTCACAAATGTGACGCCTGTCTACCTTTGTGACGCCTATCACCGTGGGACCTGTCTATAACTGTGACGCCTGTCTACCACTGTGACACCTGTCTACCACTGTGATGCATGTCTACCACTGTGACACCTGTCTACCGCTGTAACACCTGTCTACCACTGGGACGCCTGTCTGTCGCTGTGATGCATGTCTACCACTGTGACGCCTGTCTGTCGCTGTGACGCCTGTCTACCACTCTGATGCCTGTCTGCCATTGTGACGCCAGCAGCCAGTCTCGGCCACCAGCCAGGGTCGGCCACCAGCCATTCTCGGTCACCAGCTAGTGTCGGCCACCAGCCATTCTCGACCACCAGCCAGTGCCGGCCACCGGCCAGTCTCGACCACCAGCCAGTCTTAGTCACCAGCCAGTGTCGGCCACCAGCCAGGCTCGACCACCAGCCAGTCTCGGCCAACAGACAGTGTTGGCCACCGGCCAAGGCCGCCCTCCAGCCAGTGTCGGCCCCCAGTCAGTGTTGGTCACCAGCCAGTGTCGGCCACCAGCCAGTATCGACCACCAGCCAGTCTTAGCCACAAGCCAGTGTCGGTCACCAGCCAGTGTCGGCCACCAGCAAGTGTCGGCCACCAGCAAGTGTCGGCCGCCAGCCAGTGTCGACCACCAGCCAGTCTCGACCACCAGCCAGCCTCGACCAACAGCCAGTGTTGGCCACCGGCCAGTGTCGGCCACCAGCCAGTGTCGGCCACTAGCCAGTGTCGGCCACCAGTCACTGTCGGTCACAGTCATGCTCGGACACCAGCCAATCTCGGCTACCAGCCAATCTTGGTCACCAACCAGTGTCGGCCACCAGCCAGTCTCGACCACCAGCCAGTGTCTGCCAACAGCCAGTGTCTGCCACCAATCAGTCTCGGCCGCCAGCCAGTCTCGGTCACCAGCAAACCTCGGCCACCAACCAATCTCGCCTACCAACCAGTCTCGGCCAGCAGCCAGTCTCGGTCACCAGCAAACCTCGGCCACCAACCAACCTCGAACACCAGCCAGTGTGGGCCACCAGCCGGTGTCGGCCACCAGCCGGTGTCGGCCACCAGCCGGTGTCGGCCGTCAGCCAGTGTCGGCCATTAGCAAGTGTCAGCCACCAGCCAGCGTCGGCCACTAGCTAGTGTCGGCCACAGGCATGCTCGACCGCTAGCTAGTCACGGCCTACAGCCAGTCTCGGCCGCCAGCCAGTCTCGGCCACCAGCTAGTCTCGGCCCCCAGCCAACCTCGGTCACCAATTAACCTCGGCCACCAGCCAACCTCGGCCACCAGCCAACCTCAGCCACCAGGCAACCTCGGCCGCCAGTCAACCTCGGCCACCAAATAGTCTCGGTCACCAGCCAGTGTCGGCCACCAGCCAGTGTCAGCCACCAGCTAGTCTCGCACACCAGTCAGTCTAGGCCACCAGCCAGTCTCGGCCATCAGCCAGTCTCCGCCACCAGCCAGTCTCGGTGACCAGCCGGTGTCGGTGACCAGCCAGTGTCGGTCAGCCAGTGTCGGCCATCAGTTGCCGAAATAGATCTATGTTGGTCACTGCGCTACCAGCCGAGCTACAGTGGTGTGCTGGTTGTCGATATACCGTGTTGCCCACCCACTCTACAGGCCTAGTATCTGTGAACCTGAAGATATTTTAAAATTTGCGGCGCGCAGCCTGACGACCCTTGCACCATGTGTCAGTATGATGTCTATTCCTACCCAGCCCGCTGCGGCAATCATGGCCAGCAAGATGTCGTACGATACGGGAGTAAACATGTTTGGTCATCGAGCCGTATCCGCGGGTTTCATAGTTTTCGGACGAGTTAAATTGAACGAGAATTGTTTTTAATCGTAGGGACAGGCGGGGGGGGGGGGGGGGGGGGGGGGGTGGGGGGGGGGGGGAGGTTCTTACAATTCTTGGGTCGTTTTATGAGGGGCTCGCGTAGCCCTAGGTCTATGACTGTGTGTGATGACCAAAAAGCAGACAGGGCCTACGTCTCCGTCATGCAGCCATAGAACTAGAGCGTTCGTACCCTTGTGCCCTCTGGATGCGCTACTATATAAGCTACCCCTCGTCAATCTCATATCCACCCCCACCCCTCCCGTTCGCACAAAGCCAAATAACGTTCGACGATTTATCTATTTGGAACATTCGTTTCAATAGTACATCAGTTGGCACTAACATTTTTTTTTGAGTTTATTTAAAGAGGGGTTTAACGGTAATTTCAGTTTGTAAGCCTATATTCGTCATCGTAGTAATAAAAGCAAGACAAAGCACACGCTGGAGGCGGATTTATGGGACCCGGGTGTATCGCCGAACTCTTCTCCAAACCGCTGAGCCGTTGGTCATTTCTACATAAATCGTGCCCGAGTACGTTTTCGCGGTAAAATCCAAATGCGCGATGGACGCCGTGACCTTTTCAGCGAGTACACGCTCTTTTTTATGGGGCGCCAAGGGTTACCTCTCTCATTTCGTCGACCAAAGAGGCTTTTGTCTCTACAAAGGTTCCTTTTGTCCACAAAAGTTTATTCTGTCTTTACACAAGTTTCTTCTGTCTAAAAAAGTTGATTCCGTCTTTACAAACGTTCCTTTTGTCTACGAAAAACACCTTTGTAGAGACAAAAGTTCATTTTGTAGACTGAATGTACTTTTGTAGACAGAATGTACTTTTGTAGAGACAAAATGTATTTAGTTTGACGACAGAATCAACTTTTGTCTCTACAAAAGTGCAGTTTATCTACAAAACAAGTTCTATCTTTACAAAAGTTCATTTTGTCGACGAAAAACACTTTTGTGGAGACAAAAGTTAATTTTGTAGACAGAATCAACTTGTGTAGACAAAATGTACATTTCGTCGACAGAATCAATTTCTGTCTGTACAAAAGTGCATTTTGTCTACCAAAGCAACTTCTGTCTTTACAAAAAGTTCATTTTGTCTACGAAAAACACTGTTATGGAGACAAAAGTTCATTTTGTAGACCGAATCAACTTTTGTAGAGACAAAATGTACATTTCGTCGACAGAATCAACTTCTGTCTCAACAAAAGCTGCATTTTGTCTACAAAAGCAACTTTTGTCTTTACAAAAGTTCATTTTGTCTACGAAAAACAATTTTGTAGAGACAAAAGTTCATTTTGTAGACCGAATCAAATTTTGTAGAGACAAAATGTACATTTCGTCGACAGAATCAACTTCTGTCTCAACAAAAGCTGCATTTTGTCTACAAAAGCAACTTTCGTCTTTACAAAAGTTCATTTTGCCTACGAAAAACACTTGTAAGGACGAAATGTAAGTTTTGTCGACAGAATAAACTTTTGTAGAGACAAAACTTGATTCTGTCTACGAAATCAACTTTTTTCTCTACAGGTCACGCTGAGATTAACCGCGTATTAAGCTTAAAACAGCGACACGGCGTATGAAGCGTTCGTGGTGCATCGTGGTTCGTTCGTGGTTCGTGGCAGGTTCAGAAGAGGTTAAATATACCGGCCTACCAGTCCTGGCCCGTTTGTCCCTTTCCGGAGACTGTATTCATGCTGACCAGTAGTTAAGCTCAACATTGCCTGTCCATTCTGTGGACTGGTTGTTTCCCGGCGAAATATGCCACGTTAACACATGCACTAGTTGTTCTTACTGGCATACTACTTGGGCTAGATGGTAATGATGCGCCTGAATAAAGTGCGTTGAATAACGTATCGGCCACCACTCTATAGAGTGTATAGGTTATTTAGCGTGACACCATCTCCCTTGATCTCACCAGACATCCTGGTTTAATTACATATTTATCCGAATTTGCCATTGCCCCCCAGCCGACTTCCCGCCACCTATTCTCTCTCACTGGCCGCCATGGTGCAACACTTTAAGCGCATCGTTACTTTTGAGTAGCGCTAACCTTATATAAATGGCCGCTCTTTGCATCCCAATGTACGCATATATCAGGTATGGGCCCGGTGTAGTCAGTTGTTGTCGCTTATTTATTTATTACCCCCAGACACGGAGGGGGGGGGGGGGGGGGTGGGCGAGACACACGAGGGGCCATCCCTACACACTGCCGGTCGTCAGAAGTTGAACGTCACGCTCCGAAATCGCGCGTACACCTTTAACCATAACTCAAGGCTCAGTCGGCTCCCCACGCAGCGCCTCACAAACCACGTGGAAAGAACGTGTACTGTCCTGTCTATACCCTATTTGTACCAAACAGAGAGGACTCCCATCGGCCGAGCGAGAGAGAAGCCAGCTGAGGAAATCCACCGGCTAGTTATAATATACAGTTGATTGGGGTGACATATCCTCACAGATCGTATGAACTACTGATGATAGCGGCTGTTATGTTATGTTGACATTATTTTCAACAGTGACATGGCCACAGAGTGGAATATGTATCCTCGCCCCGAACGTGACACGCCTCTGACTGCGGCAACTCGAGCGTGACGAGTGAGCTACCCCACTGTACCTGATAGGCCTACAATTCATACTATAGATACAGGCACGGCGTCTGCTATACACAGGAATGCTTGCATATTTAGACCTAGTCTATAGATATTTAGCATACATATGCAGGCCTGCTTGGCTTGAGTCAGTTTCAGCTGTCGTCGTGTGACCACGAAACGTACTCACATCGGCCGGTCACTCAACCCTGTGAACGGATTCAGACGGGGCTGCAAAGCCACAGAAACTCCAGGCTTCCAAAAAGGTCGGAATAAACTTTGGCATCTGAGCATCTGAGTTATATATATATAGCCACCAAACGTCACCATGGCTTATTCCATTGTGGATATTATCGCCAAGAAAAGAGACGGTCACACCCTGACATGGGGGGAGACAGACCACTTTATCAACAGCTGTATGCAAGGAACCATCAGAGAAGCTCAAACAGGTAAGAACAACCCCGTATGAGTTGATGTCGTAATAGAACTGTGTCTGTACTCTACCAAAGATATTAGTACACCGGCATACTAGTATCTTTGTATATTTCTATGAGTAGCCTAAATGTATTACGCCTGTCTGAGCAAAGAGTAATATTACACTCTTTGGTTGGATTCTGCCTGAGTAGTTTGTCTCCCATAAACAAATTGACGTCATAAACTGCACTCTCTCGGAGGGGTTAAAGGTCACGTTGGGGACGACCCAGCGGGAATATTAACACTTTGGTGTCTACCATCATCATCAAGTACGACCTACTGTGCAAGAGGGGTCGCGAAGTGAGGTTTGGGGGGACTTTAACCAGAATAGGAGTTGTGGAAGCCTGAAAAACGCCATCTTCTTTGTCAACCGTTTGATAGAGATGTAAATTTTAGATAAGAACATCAAATGCTGCAATACACGCACAACTGACCAAACCGCGAGCCGGGAATGAGCACTCTATGCGGCAATGCAGGGGCGGCTCCAGGGGAGAGGCAGAGGGTGTGTGGGTGTGTCCCGGGGAAATCCACCTCCAGTCGCAAGTTTTCATAGTACCCCTCCCTTTTCAAATCCATGGATCCGCCTTTGCAAGGGGATACCACCGGAATAAATTAACCCTTGGCGTCGGTTACTATGTGGATGTGGATCACACCTATAATGTAGGTGTAGGTTACATGCACCGAAATTGCCAAACGTTCGAAATGTGCATCTGAAGTTCGAAGTCCAGATCAGCCGCCTATTCGCGTAAGCATGTGTACGGAGCACATCGGGTGCACACCACAGATTTAAACCCGCGGTGCTGAGGTAAAAAGAACAAGTTCAGCGACCGCCCTGGTGCCGCCCCACAGTTCTGCTCTCCAAATACATTTGGTCGATGCGGCAACAAGACCGCAGTGCGGCCCGACTGACGGCGGGGGCGGCACGTTTACATCACTGCGACCACACGGGTCTTACCCCATATATCCCCTGACCCTAACAGTTATATGAGGAGTGGTACGACGATGAGGGACATATATGGACACTTCAGACCCCCACACACGTATAGGTGGCCGTAACCGTTTCAATGTCGAGGACCTGCGGACTGGCCGTGCGAGACCTTGGGTAGAGCGGAGTCATTCCCCCCCACTCTAAATTGTGTGTTTCTCATGGCCATACGGACCGAAAGTTACGGTGCCCGCCGACTATAAATGCTAATTGTATTACTCAGCATCTTTGCGACCGACCCTCTGGCGCGGCGACTGACGCGATTTGTTATGACCAACGGCATGAGAAACATACAATTTAATAATGACACCCTATTACAAAATGAATGGCAATTCCGCGGGGGGGGGGGGCTCATGACCACGCTCTATTCTGGGATAGGGCATCGCAAATGAACGGTATGAACTTGCGTGTCACTGTACACAACCAACTGATACGAAAACACCCAACTGGTTTTATTTTACCTTTACCATGTGGTGCAATGACGCATCAGTGTGTTGTTACTCCATGCACTGTACATCTTGACAGCGGAATGGTTAAGTCGATCATTTGTTCTCACCATTTGTGTTACTGCGGAGGCACGTGTGACGTCACTCACTGTTTGAGGAACTCGCGAAAGCCCGCATACAGGGCTAAATTTATTTTTGAGTGCTTTGAAGACGGATTTTTCCTTGTATATTCCGTAAGTAAGGTCTGCGCTTCAACGCCTCTAAGTATTTCAACGTATACCTTCCATAGCCATGTTTAGTGAAATGGGACTTCAGAATAAACCTGGAAAGAATTGACTTGTAGCTGCCTATACTTCAACATGGAGCAAGTGTGTTTGTCCCCAAAACTGAAGTCTCGCGGCCCGATTGCGAGAACTGTATAGCCCTATATAACAGCTAGTTGTTGTCCACTGTGTGTGTGAATAAATGCCAGAATGATTGGTGGATTTGCAATCACTTGACTTCAACGTTATACGCATACGGTCGTCTCCCCAGAAAGACTTTATACGACATTATACGAAACAAAAACTTTGAGGTTTACTTTGACTTCAGGTTTTTCCGTTGTTGTACGCTAAAGGGTCGCCAATCATTTTGGGGCGAATGGTTGAGGAGGCTGGGTAAACTTCCTCGACATAGGCTATATAGTTACAAATTGGAATGAGGAAATTCATTAATAGTGAATAGTGAGCCGCCCATATATTTTAGAGTTGACCGTGGACTGTGGCCAGATCAACTCACACGGAGACGAAGCATACGTGAATTCCTGCTTTTGATCCCTCGACCATGGATCCGCCACATTTCGCCGTCGTTTTTCTTTGTTAACAACAGTCCAGATGTTACCCGGTCCTTTGATCCGTGTGCGGCGATAGCGTGATCATTGGTTACTCGTCCATCGCTAGTGTTGTGATGCCATGTGCCGCATGTAATGCAACCAGAAGATACCAGAAGATGAGGTGTGACGGGAGATACATAATTTTGTCGTTACCCTCCCCCAGCCCAACCCCTCCCTTCCACTCCCATCCCCTCTTCATACAAGCGACAATACCCACGCGAAATGAAATAATGCTAATAACGTTCTTTATGTATAATTATGATGCGATCCTCAATGCAAAACGGAAGGTGCTCTTTAATATAACAATAGGGCGTTAGCGGGGTATTAGGCAATTTTATTGTTCCGACATCAAGATGTAGCTGCCCGCCAATTTTCATAACCCGAGGCCACGAGGCTGAGGGCGGATAATGAATATGAAGGGCGGTCTGCAAAAATGTATAATTATGGAGCTGTCTGCAATGTCTAATTATGGAGCTGTCTGCGATGTATAATTACGGAGCTGTCTGCAATGTACAATTACGAAGCGTTCTTCAATGGATAATTAAGGAACGGTCTTCATTGTATAATATACGGAGCCGTCTTCGTTGTAATAATTACGGAGCGGGTTGCAAGATATAATTACACGGCGGTGTTCAATGCTTCTTGATAAGATACCAACAAATAAACACATTGTTGTTATTTCTCCCACACCCGATGGCGATCTCCACACTCAGTCGCATGGTGATATTCCATATAATTTTTAATTCACAAAATTACTGCATACAATTATGGCAGTTCCGTCTGCGAATCAATTCCAGCTTTAAATACGATCGTTTCATACATGCAAGCACCATATCACGGCCGGCAATACACGTCGATGTCAAATGAAGAAATGCACCAATGAGGAGGTCTTGGCCGGAACTGTTATAACATTGATCAGGAAGCTAAACTTTACTTTGGATGCCTCGATAAAAACCATAACACATTCGCTACGACATGTATTTTATCCGGCTTGACTATCTATTACATTAAAGTGACATTTCCTCTGGTTGGCAAGGATTTTCACGATACGGCTTTAGACAAGTTTGACATGATGTTATGTCTTGCTATTGGGGCCGCCTTTGGGCAGTCGTTGGTCCTGCGGAAGAGGTGAAAGAGTCACCCAAGCAACAAATCCTGCAAGAACCAAGACGCAGGAGTGTGGGGGGTGGGGGTGGGGGGGGGGGGGTACCGTAGCCATAGGTCGCCCCGTCTTTGTCTGTAGCTTGAACCATACGAGGAGCTGCATCTTGACCAAACGCGTTTTTGAAGAGTAGGCAACTGACAAAAATCCATGAATTGAAGAACAATGTAATGCATTCATAATTTAAAGTAGAAGTCCGACACGGAAATGTTGCTCATTCCCTTGTCCATTTCTTGTCATATATACATGTCACAAAATATTGCAGATCTGCGAAGTCGCAGAGTTGACCAAAAGAGAAAAAACATTTGTATTTCCTTCGCACGTAATCTTACATTTTATTCCACCGAACGACCTTGTATAAAGTATCTGGGCGTGCTGTTCTTTCCAATTTGTTATTTCGTTTTGCACATATAGTTTCGAAGGAATCATATTACGCAACCGACATGACAGATGAGCACATGCGAGGTACCGATCACTGACATCTGCCTAAACAAGCTGCGTGTTTTACGTTTGTGCCAAAGATGATTTCCTTGATGGATGTGTGTCATTTACATACATTTGGATTCTCGACATTTTTCCCCACCCTTCTGTCACACAGAAGGTTAATAATTGTTATTACATCGGTATCTCCTACGTAACGTTTTTGGTGTCACGGCGGATTTCTCATGGTTACTTATTTACGCGTTCATGCTTTTTCGATGCAGAAAACTATAGTCCTTCCGTTATCACGGATCATTAAGCTTGACGCTAAACAAAGTTCTGCTGAAAGATAAGAGCGATTAACATTTAACATTCAGTTTAAAGGGTGTTGAAGCTTTGCGAAGGGGAAGTTGATGGTTCAGTAGACCACTATCATTCGAAAATGATAGCCTTCTTATTCTATGTGGATCTGGCGAATACCTATGTGTACTTTTTCATGTCCTTCTCATGCTTCTTTTTCACGTGAGCATTCTTATCTCCATGACGTTAAGTCCTTGTTATTAACTTGTTTGTTTTTCATGTCCATGGTCATAAAAAATCGAGTCGGTCGGACGACCCCTCCTACAAAAAAAAGGCGGTCTGCAGTACGTTTTACCCAGATCGTAAATCTCTCGCACAGCCTTTAACCTACTGGGATCCACACCGCGACCCGCGGCGTCGATTATGAAGCTTGTTAGCGCATAAGTCTTGCCCTTTTGTTTATCGGGTCGGTCGCCTCGCCGGAGATTCGGTCGCAGAAGATTTTCATTTTTTGGGTCGGCGCCGTAAAGATCAGTCGGTCGCGACGTGAGAAGCATACAATTTAATAACGAAGCCCTCATGGAGTATAATTTATTCCTACCATAGACTCCGCCATGCTGCCGTCCGCAGTAAATACCGCACCGAGCTGTCATTGGTTAAGAATCAATAAGTCTACAAGTATCAGTTTAATTGTTTGAGTCCCCCCATCTTGTCCTAGCCACTGGATCACGCAATAACCTACTTACGGTGGTATAGACACAAACACGAGGTCCCCTCCCCGAATGTCCCCAGTACCGGCAGAAGAAAGTCTGCTATAAGTGGAACAAATCTTTTCTCCCGACTAGCTGTAATCCATCAATCCCCCTGGAGGCCCATTCACGCCAAACCAACGGTGATACATCATTTTTGAAAGATATATATTAATCAAATCCTCGGATGTCATGTCACGTGACTAAGCTGTCGGCTGTAGACAGATTTTACCGGTGTGGGTGGATGGTGGGTGATGTTTGGGGGTCTCCGGGATCTGGTAAAAAAAGGGAACACGCATGCTACCGGTGAAGTGTTTTAACGCGGTATTTTAGAACAGAAAGGTTTTGTAGTGTTCTTGTACCTGTTTGGCTTCATGGGGGAAGCAATAAATTCGTGTTTTGAACCGCCTTTGTTTCTTGGGTGGACAAAGGATCAATGATAGATTAAACAACATCCAGATTTATTACGACAATCAAATTCAGCATGAGTTCAAGTCTCCAAGAGTGCACGTGATGAGAGTCCTGGTTTCTTAGCCAATCAGCAAAGATATAACAACCTAGAGTTGAGGGTTTAAGTGGCTGATCAATAAACAGTGACTGGTTCCGCACAAACCTTCGCAGCGACACTTCCGGCGAACGGTTCACTCTCTGGAACGCCCTGTAGAGTGGTCCTCCCCATGATGCATTGCTTGTAACAATTATCTAAAGTAAATAATTCACTTGACTGAATACAATTTGTGAAAATGGGCATACATTTGAAAGTATTTAATATTGTACATTGTATTATGCTCATTACTGTTGCATATACCAAAGCAAAAAGAAACAGAATACTAAGCAGATTATCATGATAAAAACGTAGTTTTAGTTTGCCCTTTATGTAACATTTACAGACACGTTATGGAATTTTCATTGCCCACATGTTCATAACATTAATGTTGATAGTCACAATGCGAATTATCGCGATTGGCGGAAACCCCCCCCCCCCCCCCCCATCCTTCCCGCCAATTATCAAATACTGCCATCGGAACCGTTCACCAAGAGATCTCTGCGCGTGAAGCCTGTTTACCAGTGCTGTCATGGCGACGCCAGGCCGCGCCACCGGATGAGCATGCTGATGATTTTGTTCACGTTGATACCACTATCCGGAATACAGATTTATACAACAATTATACAGCGCTTATAAATCTATTGCCTTGTTCTTGTTACAGTTCAGCCTAGCGTAGAAACAAATGACGAGGTTTGCGAGCACATATGATTTTTGCAAAAAATTGGGTGGCGCTGCACACGGCTGTATTATACTTTTGGTGAAATGGTATCATTTAAAACAGCAAACCTGACGAAATTCGACGGACGACTGACGCCGACGCGGAGGCGGATGAAAAAAACGGACCCTGTATTTGCTGTTGTTGTGCAGTAAACATATCGGGTAATTCAATCTTTGTTCCCAGAACGAAGGAAGAAGTGGGCTTTCCCATTTTTTTGCTTTCTCTTTTCACACCGGCTTACACACAGCCCATACCTCCGCAATTTTCAAAGAGCCACTAATATCAAGTAATCACCCCTATTACAGAAGTAAATGTGATTTTCTATCTACCCTCAGCCCCGGCGCACACGACATTTGTGTAGCTTCGTTCGTTTCGACACTTTTTCCCTGGTCGCAAAAATATCGTTGACCGTGCACTGTTTTCCACGCAGTATTTGTTTCATAGGATATGGGTGACGGGAGGATTTCAAGGTGGGCGCACCTAACTTTATGGGGGAGGGTGGGCGTGCAGACATATTCTGAACTTCGCGGACCAGTCTACCGCGCCCGCACCAACCACCCCACCTCCTCCTCGCCCCCTTCCCCTCCTCGCCCCCTTCCCCTCCTCGCCCACGCCTTGCCCAGATAGACCCGCTTCGGCCAACAATATTTTCATTACCAGACGGCAAACCTTCCGTCTACAATTGGGAATTACCCCCATTGAACACTGGTGCAAATACCGTACAAATATTCACTCTGATAGGGGTCAACCATGCATGCCGTCCGTCCATCTCTCTCTCCCTGCCAAACTATCTCTCTGCCTTTGTCTTCCCCTTTTCTCCTTCCCTATTTCGTAACCCTCAGGGGTATTTACATTCATTGATCTCATTGATTGACGATGTGAATGAGGTGGAATGACACCCTCAATCTAGTCGCAGAAAAAAAAGAGCTGAGCGCGTCCGTCATGGAGAGACCAAGAGAGCGCAATGCATGACAACCTCCCCCCCCCCCCCCCCCCACACCCCGCCACCTAACCCCCACCTCTCCGGTCATTCCGACAACATCGCCACCGGATATTTAAGTTGCCCATGGTCTGCGGAGTAGCCGGAAAGGTTTTCAATTTCAGTGCGTGGGGGTGAGGTTTACAGAGGGGCACAGAGGAATCACAGAGGGGACCGGTACAGAATGGTTTTCTATGCCGCACAGACGAGTACAGAATCGTTTCATATGCCGCACAGGCGGGTATAGAATCGTTTTCTATACCGCACAGACGGGTATAGAATGGTTTCCTATTCCGCACAGGCGGGTATAGAATCGTTTCCTATACCACACAGGCGGGTATAGAATCGTTTCCTATACCGCACAGACGGGACCCGGTATAGAAGAGTTTCTTATGCCACACAGACAGTAAATTAAATTAATAATAAACAGTAAGCTCGCACGCAGCGAAACTTGATAGTTTATCGAGCGCGTGACGCAAACGCATTTTGAACCGGCGATATTTATTAAACTATATGAGTATTATTGTTAAATCTACAATATGTTGGTCTATGGATCAAACCCTGCATAATGGTGCTTGTAAAATTCATCTCTGATCAATAATACAACCGCAACGAGCGAGTGAAAACGGCTCAGCGCACAACATTTTACGGCCCGGAAAAGTGTGTCGCGAAATGGACGTTTTAACAAGTGTTCTTTGTCAAGGGAGATTTCGGCGGATATCACATCAATATTACTAAACCAACTATCAAGTTGAAGGAAAACCCTTCTTCTTTCTGATTCTATATGATTCGGCCTCTCAGATATAGTACATATTAGCATAAACTTGAGTGAAAAGTTTACCGAGTCGGCATTTTGAGGTCGAGGGTGACATCAATGCGAATCACTCGCTCTGCCATAGATCGAGGTGTCTTGATTCATATGTGCAAATTTTGATTTAATCCAATGTGTATTGGCGCGAATCTGGCTTAAAATAAAACACTTGTTAAGGTAGATGCATAGATTACATTTTTTTCAGACAAACTTCTTGACATTTTTTCAACTGATAGTAATGTGTATCCAAAACGATAAAATAACATAAAAAAGAGATGTCTTCTACCTACTTTTCTGTCAAAATGACGTTGAATAGTTAGGGGGTCACATATAATTTTATAATGGCTGTCAATGAAGAATTTTGGAATTTCGACAGCAAAATATTTAACAGAAAAAAAACGGCTCAGACAAAGTTAATAAAAATTTGTCTGTAACAAGCTTGCTCATTGTTTGTTCAAATAAGAGAAAAAAATATATGGGTCTTCTACCTCGTTTTTTCGTAAAATGACTGAACATGGAAATTGTGCCCGTAATTTTGAGGGTCGTAATGGGTAACATGCTGAACTAGAGACACGACAAGTACTCACAAGATTGAATAAAATACTTGGTGTTATCAAATTTACATGAAAACATTTAAGCAACCAAACGTGTAAGCATATAGGCCTACGACGATGTGGGGGATCCTACACCCCCCCCCCCCCCCCCGTCCCGCCTCTCCAACTGATTTACTGTGCCTGTGTGGTCAACGCTATGTAATTTGCCGGCTTGTTTCTATTGTCAGTTCATTCAAAGATATATTTATACATCCCAATAAGTTCTTTAGTTTGCTTGGACTTGCGTGTGTCTATCAATTTTCCTTTACATCGCATCAGTTTCGCGACTTTGTTACATAAACAAGAAATAAACGATGACGCGCTGCGGGCAATAGAGCATTCGCCAGATTAGCCTAGTTCCTTGGCACAACTTCGCTCGCTCGCTCACTTACAAGTATGAGTATGAGCGGCGGTACCAGCTTATCGCCAGATCGCAGCGGCATAGTCCACCAGATGGCGCCACAGTGATGCCGGGAACCTCCTTAAGTTCCAATTTTCGAAACTGCCGATCACGCCATATTTTGTGCCGCGCGCACCGCCTAATTTGACGTTGTTTAATTTTGGGAGTGTAAATATTACGTCAGACGTCTATCTAAACGAGACTACGAAATCCTACCATGCAGTCTTACATACGTAGATCTACATAAATTAAGACAATAATTTTTGATACATTGTTGTGAATGTCATAGTGAGAACGTCCATTCACAAAGAAGGCCAGACGAGATCCGTCGAATCGCGTGTCGTTTAAAAGTCCACTCGCTCGCCGGGCAGTTCCATTGTTACTTGGGCCAGTTTCGATAGGGGCGGTGAGCCATGCTCCGTCCGTGTAGACGTAACATACCTAGACTTATCTCAAAATTATTTGTCTTTCTTTCTCAATGTTTCAGAGGCATCCATTAAAATTCTAGCACCGGAATGCACAGCGAAAATAAATTCCACACGTATCATCCATAAATGTATGGATGTTTTGCGGTATGCCAACCGTACTCTCCCTTTCTCGGCAGAATGGGACTCGCCCGTTGTCCATGAGAAACGGGCCACAATGCACTGATATGATTGACAGAAAAGACGGGCAGTGAGTCGTTTTTTAACTCATTGACCAAAAGATCAAAGGGTGTCATATTACTTCTGATGCTGGTCAGCCCGGTCGGTGTGTGGCGTGTGATGCTATAAAGTAGAAGCAAATTGGGAAGGCAGTGGGAGGGTGTAGGGGTAGCGGGATAGCGCATGGGGGGCGAGGGGCAAAGTGAGGATGGGGATGGAGTGGGGAGGGAGGCAAGGTGGGATGTGGCCAGAAGCGGTCAGGATACAAGCGCAGACCACAGTTACATGTCAACAAGGTTTGACTCATGAAGGATGGATCCGCAACAAGAGGAGGAGGGGTGTGGGGGGAGCCCGGGAGGCGAGGCGAAGAAAATAACAAGTCCTGGTAGATGGTGCTGTTTGGGGGTGGGGGGGGGGTGGGGCGGCGTGGGGAGAGGTTGAATAAAACCCGGGCCCTGACAGGCAAATAGAATGAAATGTCTCAGATGCAATTTGGCACCGGCGGGGTTGGAAAATGTATATACTAAGTTGATCGGGAACCCTGGGTAATGGCGGAAGGTGTGAGTTGTAATACCTGAGATCGAGGGGCAGAACTACTCGAACCAACGCTGGGTAAGGCAAGAGGCAGGTAGAATCATAAAATAAGAAGCAAATTTTGGCTAGGAGGGCCTGTGTGGGGGACTCATGTCGCAGACCAGGCAAGCCACATACAGGAGCTTAATTATTTAGTTTGGTGGGACATGGTGGGTGGAGGGGGGGGGGGGGGGGAGGCAGGACCCTCCTGGTTTGAATAATGTGGATTTGGTGCTATGCTTGTAGTAAGTGCAGAGGGCACTTAAAGATTATATGCAGGTGACGTAACCATGATAAAGCAATTGATTTTGTTTCTGATACCTTACATCTATCACACTGTGAGCCCTACAGATGGCAAAACTGATGCCTCAATGTAGTGGCCATTTATCCATTACCTTCATCAGGATATTAGGATGGTTACAACACTCACCTTGCCAGCTAGTTTGAACAAGTATAATATAGAATAAATAATATACATAATTTACATAAATAATATAACAGTCAAGTGGCTAAATGTATATTGAGTCTAAGCATGCACAGTAAATCAGGAGAGAAAAAACAGAGGGTGCACACCCCCTCTCCCTTTCTCCTCCACTTCATGGTTTACTGTGCCTGTGATTTCTTCTGGTCTTGGCTAGAGGGATCACCCTTTTAGTTTAGCCATATAGTTAGAGTAGCTGATCACGAGTTGTAAGACTCCCACTGGGAGCACAGAGTAGGTATAATAATACCTACTCTGTGGTAGTAATGACACATTATATGTGACTATAGGTATTGGAAGTAAACATATACATGACAGATGCTTGGGAATAAAGAATAAGTTCATGGTAAATATTATTATCCGATACCTGAAGCTATACATGTAAGAACTATCCATTGCAGCTGACATCATATAACTGGATTAACACCAGTAAATTCACAGTAGTTATATATATATCATGTAACTAATAATCAGATAGGTGTTTTTTGACTAAGGTATCATGCACATGCATATGAAATACATTTTTTTCGCTAAAATATATCTCTTCGATAAAAATATACCTTAATTTATCTATTTATCATTAAGACCCCCCTGTTGTGAAATTGATTATATCTTATCTGTATTTGATCAAAGATATAAGTAATGCATAGCATCATAGAATATAATGAATAAGCTTCAAATTGATACTATATTTATTATTCTATCCTTTACAGTTTTTGAATTATAACCAATTTTCCCCAAAAATATACCGAATGTCTCAAATTTCAGGAGAAATTACCCCCATTTTCCAAAATGGATAAAAGTCGATCTTTGCGTATTCGTAAAAGTTTCATTTTGATATATTTTAGGCTAACTCAAAGAGTTATTAGAAATATACTTATAGCCTAATATATCCAGTATAATATATAACACTTTAAACACTGCAGTTTTTAATGAATAAGGCTTTAAATTTAGACAAAAGCACTAACGTCAATTGTGACACGCGTAAAATTAACTGAGTTCAGGTTTTTTTTTCCCATATTGAGTGTAAAATTTTAGAACGTCTTGAAATATTTAAATTATACAATATATATACCTATTATATTTACTTAAAAGTACTGTGATTAAAATCGATTCAGTTATAATACAATGATTAATTATAACCTATATCTACGCTTAAACTCAAGGTTTTTGTTCAAATGAATTTTTTTTTTTACCATTATCAAGTTTGACATCAAATTTATCATGTATAAATGCATATATCTTCGCAACCGATTGAGATATTTTAATGAAATAAAACGTTTTATTGTTCTTTTGAATGGATCTACCTATATGACTTAGAAAATTAGGCCTAATGCTTACAATCGATTTTTGGCCTGTCCACCACAGGTGTATAGAATCGTTTTCTATACCGCACAGACGGGTATAGAATCGTTTCCTATGCCGCACATGCGGGTATAGAATGATTTCCTATACCGCACAGACGGGACCCGGTATAGAATGGTTTCCTATGCCGCACAGACGGGTATAGAATCGTTTCCTATGCCGCACATGCGGGTATAGAATGGTTTCCTATACCGCACAGACGGGACCCGGTATAGAATGGTTTCCTATGCCACACAGGCGGGTATAGTATCGTTTCCTATGCCACATAGACGGGTATACAATGGTCTCCTATACCGCACAGACAGGTATAGAATTTTTTCCTATGCCGCTCAGGCGGGTATAGAATGGTTTCCTATGACGCACAGACGGGTATAGAATCGTTTCCTATACCGTGCAGACGGGTATGAAATCGTTTCTTACGCCACACAGTCGGATATAGAATGGTTTCCCACACTGCACAGACGGGTATAGCATGGTTTTCTATGCCACAGACGGGTATAGCATGGTAAAGAGGGTAGGATGTGTGTTTGCTCTATTCTCAAATGAAGAGAGCCTCCCACGAATTACAAAAAGTGTGCAATATTTGTTATTGTGCTGCCAATTATTTTGAGGAATGCAGATGTGATGTATGTCGGCTGAGAGAAAGCTTTGAGGTGATGGTACGGTCTATATGCAGATAAGCTGATCCCCATTATTTATGTAAGGCTCCGTCTGTAATTGTCAGGATCAGGACCTAGAATCGATCTGGGTGTCACTCCTGGAGCTCCCATCCATTATTCATCAATTTATCTTTAATTATTTTTCTTCTTGCTGAACTTTGTAGCACAAAGAGATTTGTCGGTAGTCTAGCGTTGATACAAGATTCTGGTCATATTGTTAGTGGTTTATTTATCAATGTATTGTTGTGACAATGGCCAGTATTTTGGAAATAATTGGCCAAAGCTATTCGTGGCTACTTAGTCAAGATATGTTACGCTTGAATTAAGCACCGTTTTCTTAGTGCAGTTTTATATAGGGGAACATGGGGCAAAATGACCCATCGGGGTCATATGGCCCACCACAATATCGCGCACTAGCGGTGCTGCCACCTGTATTGAAGCGTTTTATATTTGTTCCTGTTTGTTACGTGATACCTTAACAAATCTACATGGGCGCTGAAGCAGACAGCTGACCTTCGTTACCGAAGTAAAAGATTCTGGGCTGTTGCCATGTATTGTAAACACTGGAATAAAGTAGAGCTCAGTGGATACTAGCTTGGGGGAAAATGTTGATAAATTAACACGATCAAAGATAAGTCCAAGTCAAGCCCCAAACGTAATTCAGATGCGGAATATACTGCGCCGTATTTTGCATACAGCGGTAAAATGTTAAGGTTACTAACAGGGGCAAAATGACCCACGCTGCTTGGGGCAAAATGACACAGTGGGCCGTTTTCCCCACATCCAATTAATATGTATACTCTAACAGAAACGATTATCTTTAGCAAACTGGGTATTATGTCCACTGAATCGGAACATCTTTGATGATCACAAATATGCTTGAAGAAGAAAACGATGTGCGTCACAGGGAGCTTGAAGAAGGGAGAGTTGTGTGCCCCTGGGAGCCGGAAGCGTGGATTGAGGCAGAGCCAGGCGGCACGCGACATCGTGTCTCCATTCGATACATGCGCACTCCCAAAAGCTACTAGACTTCCAGTTAGAAAGACAAAGCCGAGTAACAGGCAATGTCCTGCTACGGTTCCCACCAACAGAAAAAGTGTGGCAAGGCCCGGCTGATTTCGAGAAGTCAGATACCTCGGAGAAACTAAGGGTCATTCCTTCCAGCAGCTAGTCAGGATAAGACGCAGATGGGGAAGGGGCGGGGGGGCACTATTATACAAATCTGGTGGGGGGGTTCCGCCGGTGCCTTGATGCCTGAGAGAGCGGATATTTGTGATGAAAAAGATACCCCTATAGAGCGGACATTTATGATGAAAAGGATACACATATAGAGCGGACATTTATGATGAAATACCCCTATAGAGCGAATATTTTAAAACTTTTTTTGTGTTGAATTCATAATATCTGGAATAGCTTTTTTGACCTGCGATGACTGAGTTTTTTAACAAAAGACATAGTATGACTGCCCGCGTACAGCGTACAGCGCACCGGCTGTTTAATGAAGAACCTACATTAACGTCACGAAACGTCGAATGATCGCCTCTGATTATTTCCTGATGTTGGAACGACTCATATGGGACAATGCCAATATTTCTAATAGTGATCCCGAATAATCTGTAATATTATTATTTTTGCTTAAATTTTCTTTAGACCTAAGAGCTGAAATTTAACTTGAAAGGGGTTAGATGTTAGGTGATCCTGATTAACATTTCATAGGGAGGCTTCTTTCGTGCCTTGTCATCTATTTAAATAGTTTGAAGCAAAGGTTTGCGTAATAGCTATAAACAGGTATTAAATGCATACGTATACGTATACGATTGCATCACGGGATTGTATTCATGATCATTTACCAATAAATAAATTAAACCATTGCATGTTATGGTCACATTACTATATTGGACTTACATAACATATATACGCAAGAGATGTTTGTCTCTATTTTTCTTCTATTACCTGATGGTAAAAAATAAATGGTTTGAACACATAAAAGCAGGTGTCGTTTGAAATACACACTTTTTCTAAGACCAGTACGATAACTGGTTGTGTTGTTTGCCTCTGCACAGTGGTCATTTGCACTTAAAAGCAGTTTCCTCCATCATGATCCTATAACTGACAGCAAAAGATAATAACAGGTAAAAATCTGGTGGGAGAAAAAGTCGCATGGCATTTGCATGTGCCATTTACGATCCAGTCTGGAACGACAGGTTAACGTTCTGCAAGGCAACAAGAACCATAATGAACAATTATCACAAAAGCACGAAGAATACGTATTGTGCACCCAACAAATAAATTATTTGCTTGGACACCTCTATGGAGACAACAATGGAGGGAGGGGGCGGGGGCATAAGCTATGAGATACCACTTCCCGACGAAATATCCCAGACCCTAGATGTTCAAGTCAACCTATTGTGCCGCGCCAGCCACTCATGCAACATCAATGGTGGAGACACACGCCATCAAGTGTGGGTGGAGGCGACTAGTCGGCTTCTAGTTGTTTCTTCCGCTCTTGTGTCAAAAATTGGGTTATTTTTGTCAGTAACTTGTTTTATTCCATTCATCTTTCACATAATATATCTTCTGACAAATGAAATAAGAACAATTTGGTCTTTTTTTAAAGTTAGCCATCAAACTGAAGTGACGATGTAAGCAATATTACATATTGTACAGAGGGAAATATACTTACCTCATCTACCGCATTTGAAGTTTCTGTTTAAAATCCGCGTGCTTCCGATGGGTAATTCAAAGGACAGCCAGAATATAGTCTCGCTGCCAGCATATGAAACTTATTCCAAGACTTTCGGATGTACTTCCTATTTAACTAAACAAAATATGACTTAAGCGTCCCTGTCGGTGGAACTCTAAGGGAGCTTGCTCTCCAAGTCCCGGTCCGTTCCGGTCAAGTCGATAGGAAGCCTTGGCCTTCACAGTCTCGAGTGGAGATTTCTGGCCTTGTGGGAGTGCGCCTTCCCATTAGCCCGATCCCTCGATACCGCCCATGATAAAGGGACGGACGCCTCCAACGTCATGACGACGCGCGACTTTGGTGGCGCCGCCTGGTGACAATTCACGGGGTTAAACGAAGGCACGGCATATTTCCCTCTGTCTCTGCGCCAGCGGCCGTATTGTGGCACACCCGCTATTCCAACCGACCATGACCATGACCAGGGGCGGCATGGCCTCCACCCCCTCACTCCCTCAACCCCCACCCCACCACCTATTTACCTCGCCCCCCCCCCCCCACCCGTCCCCCTCCCCCCTCCCCGGGTCGCCGTGCTTGCGTGGTTTTTCTTGCAGTCAATAGCGACCGGCATGAAGTACGTTCTGGTCGGGGTGGGGAGTGGGCACGGTGTAAAGGGGAGGAGGTGGGAAGGGAAGGGGAGTGGGTGTCACAGGAGGTGATAGGGGGCAGGACGAGACAGACAGAGCCGTGGCAGGTGGACAAAATAGCAACTGGCGAATGCGGTACACGGTCCGCGGAATGCCAGCTTGACATGCCCGAGAGCGATGTGGTGCTCCGGCCGTGCCGATATCTGTCATGGGTCGGTGGTGGGAAATGTTTGGATACCATTGTTTTGGGGAGAGAAGGAGACGAAGGTGTGGGTGGTGGGTTGGGGTGATGTGGGAGGATGAGGAGGACCGGAAATGGGGTGAAGAGTCGAGACACGCGTGCGACTCGAGAGAAGGTCGTGGATGCATGGCTTTCACGTGGTGATATCGAAAGGCTCGCTGGTGGCCACAGTGATGAAGCGATGTACTCTTTTCGAAAGCGTTCATGTTGCAAGCCACCAACACCCTAAAACCAAAGACAAACTGTCAGGCAACGGGGGAGTAGTAATATATCGCATTTTACAATGCACCAAGCAGTGCCAATCATCCATGTGGCCCCATATTTGCCCCAGTCATATATATGCGTTTGGTGTAGCGTCACGAAATTCTTTCTTTGTTGCGTTAAGTTGTTTACAAGGTTCATTGCACTCTCGTTATTTCGTGATGGCATTGCCGGGCGTTCCGTGATCAATGACGGTGAACGAGAACTGAATGCATGCATCTCACCACTTCCGTTGCCATCAACATTCCCGTCAAAGTGCTGCCGCCTGGTGAGTGCGAGGCGTGTTGGACCCCGTGTATCGCGATACCTTCTCTTGTTGCGCATGCAGAAATTTGTCACAGGGCTTAAATGCATGCGTCCATTTCCAACACTCGCTTAGCGTCAATGACATATGGAAAACTTAAGGTCGAGAGCGGGTGGGGGGCCAAAAAAAATTCGTCGACAGGTTTTTATTGATTTTTTCTCCAGATAAGTATCATGTATGGATCTACCTGAAAATGTAATAAAAAACATATGTCACTTCACTACAACAAAGGTTCGGGGCATCTTTGTCAAATTGGCTTTAACATGGCGTCATTGGGAAAATCATATAAATGTGTTTTTTTCTCAATGTTTTGAAATCCCCTATAAAAACTGGTCGACAGACTTCCCCAAAAAACTGCCTGCTGAAGCCTAGCGTCATGGTGAATACAAAAGTAACAAAAAAACGATATGTTACTGAACTAACTTTTGTTCTATAAGCTCTATTGTAACCAAAATAGGCTATAAAATAGGCCCAAAATGACGAATTGTCACATTTGTGCCTTTCGGCGCATATATGCCATCACTAAATATCTTGGTATTTGCTTGTAATACATCAAATACATGCAAATTTGGTGGAGGAAATATTATTTGATGTGACATCGATTGATATTGGTTGCCATTTAACCCTACAAATAAAAAAAATATATATTTGACTTTAGTTCTGAAAAAATCCGCCAGGCGCCACCCGCTCTCGCCCTTAAATGTTATTAATACCCCTTCTCCTGGGCTTCCCTTGGAATTACGTTATCAAAGCGTGCGATATCGTGGCCGGGAATGTGTTTTGTCTGGCTGATAAGAAATCAGCAGAAAACCTTTTGAAAAAAAATTAATGATTTCTCCAAGATATGAGGCTTAAAGTTTAATTTAGAGAAAATAGAAGCCATCTGGATTGGATTTAATGCAAGAAACTGTCCCGGAACTTTAAAAGTAAAATGGTGTAAAGGTCAATGTTTCCCTATATTAGGAATATTTTTCACTTTAAATGAATATGAGATGGCAAATTTAAATTTAGGCTCAAAGCTTGAGGCTCTCAAAAATTCTTTTAACCTCTGGAAATGCGTGATTTAACTCTGATAGGTCGAATCTTAGTCTTGAAATCCCTGGCACTTTCGAAGCTAACATATATAGCAAAGAACATGTATCTACCAACCCAGACAATAAATGAAATTCAGCTTGTAATAAATTCTTTCCTAAAGTTAAATTAGTAGTTATGGCTCAGCCAATAAACGAAGGAGGCTTGAAAGCTCCTATCTATATAAATCAAGTTAAAGCACTCAGATTAAGCTTTATTAAGATAATTTGTAATGATGAAAAGAAAGCATGGAAGGACTGCGCACAGACTGTCTTTCCATATATTCTAATGAATGAGTTATTTAACACCAGATGCGCGGTTCCTGCCTCGTGTTTAAATGATTTACCAATGTTTTAAAAAGAACTTGTTCTCTTCTGGGCTAAGTTAAAGTCAAAGAAATCCCCTGTTACAAAAAGCGAAATCCGAATCGCTATGGTTTAATCCGTGTTTTTAAATAAATGGCAATACAGTATTTTACGAGCATTGGTACAACAAAGGCGTCAAGACTATACAATACCTCATTGGCGGCAATAATTTGCTGCTCTCAGATGACAAGTTAAGGCTGAGATATGGAGTACCTTTCCACTTTTTAGAATATTATAGCCTTAGACCAGCTTAGACCAAGGTGGAGAAATAATAGGTTCGATAAATCTGAATTGTGAAACAGAATACACCTGTAGAAATATTTATTGGAAACTTACTCCGAAAACCAATAACTATTATACAGCGCAATAAATGAAAGAAAATGTTTAGTTTTTCAGAAAATGAATCGTCTAATTATTGTTTACTACCTTTTAGAAATTCTTTTGGGACCAAATTATAGTCGTTTCAATTCACTATATAGGTTTGTACCATATAATAGCAGGCTGTATAGAATGGGACTGGTAGACAGCAACATTTGTGACTATTGTTCGGAAATCGACACCATAACACACAGATTTGTGCAAATCCCCTGTGGTAAAAAGTTTCTGGAATTGTTTTGTGTATTGGTGGGAAAATATAATATTTCCAAGCTTGTTGTTTGGAAAACCTTTTATCCCTACACAGAAATGCAAGACCCAACCAATCAGTTTCCTTAATTGGGTTTAAAGTAGTCTTGCAGTACCATATTCTTATGGAGAAACACATCCTAATAATGAGAGGGTAGTCATATATATTTCAAGAAAGGTGGGGTGTTTTATTTAGCTTCCTTCATTTGAGTCCCAATTAATCAAGCTGAAGTAAATGATGTATGTGTTATACTATCGTTAATTGTGGAACTACGTACTGTGGCAAAACTGGATGATTTGGACAAAATTGTATGTCTATCATTTCAACGAAATAATAATTTAAAAAAAATGTTTTGTCGAGCGTGTTTGTCAGGGTAATGGCCGTTCTGTGGTCACGCTTCAGAAGAACTTGGCCCCCAAAAGTGGTGCGTGGTGACTGGCAAGGTTAGAATGAGTATTATATCGACTAGACGGTTTACGTAGGATTACTCAGTGCCTGGCGGACGCTTCCATAACTTTCCTATTGAGACCGAAAGGGGGTGGGGTAGGGGGGGATGAAGGGAGAGGAGGAAGACCATTGCCCATCAGACGAGGAAGACAATGGACAGACATTCGATTACCCTATCGACCTGCTATCGATCCAGCAATGTGTCGCACATGAAGGCCTTTGTCTTGACATACGAGGGACCTCTGACCCTGGGCCGGACCGGAGACGGCAGGGGTCGCTTGGAGCTCTTAATAGCATGGACGGCGAGGATGGTAGTGATCGTAGCGGGTGGCAGGTCGAGTCGGGCCGGATCGGGTTGGCTTGAGCGGTCAATGGGCATGACAGCGGGAATATATATACATCGCCCGAACGAAAAGGATGACAAGGATGCCCTTTGATTCGCCGGGGCCCCGTGACCGAGAATAGCCGGTCCTTGTTTGCTGTCTAAATGTAGTTTCCCAGCGTGCTTTTCCTTACCGCCGCAGCCTATTCCACACTCCGTGTAGGTTAGAGGTCCGACTTTTGCCTAATCCAATGCGGACACCCTAATCCAATGCGGACACCCTAATCCCCCGCCGTCCCTCCCCCCTTACCCAATCGTCACGCTGCGATTCGCCTGCCACATGTACTGCCATCACGCCGTACCGTTTCATGACCATTACTGCCAGCACCCGTCCAGCGTCAGCAACGTCAATGCCGTGCGAGGAACACACCTCCTGCCGGCCCAGGTAGGCGCCATTGTCACGAACCATCTCATCACAGTGTGAAGGTCCCCCCTCGTGGCCACTGAACAATGCACAATAAAATCGCCGGCCTCTTAGAATGAACAAGATGGCCATTGCTCCGATCCGACGTGTCCGTCCCCCTACGCGCCTCAATGCGTAGCCGCCACGACGGCAGTTTTGTCTATATACATGAAGACACAGATATCTCAGTTCGATTGATATCGACGCCGTCTGACAATGTATACTATGCAAAGGAGGATTGGGGGGTGAGGGGCAGGGGGGGTTAAGTAAACAAAGGTGCGCGTGACCCGTCGGGCAGCATCCCAGCGGGACACGCGAGGGCGCTTTGAATACACTGGTTTCCCGGAGTATGCACGCGAACAGAATGGAGGAGGGTCTTGACAACTCGAGCGCAATACAAACATCTTTGAAGGGTTGAAGAATGTTTTGTCACAGCTTGGCTCCTCTTTCATTGGTCTGAAAAGGTGACACGAATTTTAATTGTGAAAACAAATGTTTTACGATATTTATTTCCATATGGAGCACATCAACTTTTGTCAAATACTTTGGCAACAATTGAATCTCTTTTAATAAAGGGTAGGCACTGTTGAGAACACTGAATGCGATAAGCCTCAACAAACACGTCCGTTCGGTATAAATCTGGCCGAACGAAATAAGAACAAAATCATGTTAAATTGATAGTGCAGCTCAAGGTGATTGTCCTGGTTATCGGAAGAAAAAGGTAAATTATTACTGTACCGTAATTACCAGAGACAGGAACCGCTCTATATTTGTATCCATTAACCTAAAATTGAACGTCGCACAATTTAAAAAAAAAGGTTAGAAACTGGTACACGAATTGCAAAGAAACGGCAATGTAAAGGATTGTAATGATACACGGTAAAGTCGTCCTAAACCGAACTCTGAGTAAACCGAAATCGAAGTTCAGTCTATGCCCGGGTTAGGCAATACTTGAACCTTAATAACACAAAAAGCTGCTTAAACCGAATTTATCCGCGTACTAATAGCACATTCTGTTTATGCCAGTTCTATTTCATATGATATCTTCGTTTATTACTTGTGACGAAAACCCTCGCCAAGCCCAAGCCATCCATCATCCACCCACCCACCCATCCATCCATCCATTCATCCACTCATCCACCCATCCACCCACCCTCCCACCCATCCATCCATCCACCCATCCATCCATCCATTCATTCACCCATCTACCCATACAGCCATCCATCCACCCGCCCATCCACCCACCCACCCATCCATCCACCCACCCATCCATCCACTTATTCATCCATCCACCCATCCATACATTCATCCACCCACCCACCCACCCACCCACCCATCCATCCATCCATCAACCAATCTACCCATACAGCCATCCATCCACCCATCCCTCCATTCAGCCACCCATCCACCCATACAGCCATCCACTCACCCACCCATCCATCCATCTATTCATCTACCATCCATCCATCCATCATCCACCCGTCCATCTATCCATCATCCCTCCATCCACCAATCCACCTATCCATCCATCAACCCATACAGCCATCCACCCACCCACCCATCCATCCATCCATCCATCCATCCACCTATCCATCCATCCACCCATCCATTATCCATCCGTCTACCTATCCATCTATCAATGCTCTACCCATCCATCCACCCACCCACCCATCCATCTACCCATGCATTCATTCATTCATTCATCCACCCATCCCTCCATCCATCAATCCATCGTCCATCACCCACCCATCCATCCATCCGTTCATCCACTCATCCAATCATTCATCTATCCATCCATCCATCAATCCATCCACCCATCAAGCCATCCATCCACCCATCTTTTCATTAATCTACCCATCCACCCAGCCATCCATCCATCATCCACCCATCCATCTATCTATCATCCACCCATCCATCCACCCACCCACCCATCCACCCATCCATCCGTTCATCTATCCACTTATCCACCCATCCACCCATAAAGCCATCCATCCACCCATCCATCCATCCGCCCACCCATCCTTTCACCCACCCGCCCTGCCGCCCATCCACCCATACAGCCATCCACCCATCCACCCACCCTCCCACCCACTCACCCTCCCACCCACCCACCCTCCCACCCACCCATCTATCCACCCATCCATCCACCCATACATCCATTCATCCACCCACCCACCCATCCATCCATTCATCCACCCATCCATCCATTCATCCACCCATCCATCCATCCATCAATCCACCCATCCATCCATCCATCCATCCATTCATCCATTCATCCAACCACCCACCCATCCATCCAGCCATCCATCCATCCATCCACCCATACAGCCATCCATCCACCCCCCACCCATCCATCCATTCATCCACCCATCCACCCATGCAGCCATCCATCCACCCCCCACCCATTCATCCACCCATCCACCCATGCAGCCATCTATCCATCCCACGACAGGTGCCTTCGTGATGGCGTGCCACCTGAAGGGGCTGAACGACGAGGAGGTGGAGCTGCTGATGAAGGCCATGATGATCTCCGGTAACATCCTGTCGTGGCCACTCCTCTGGAAGGGGTCCATGGCCTCCCTGCAGAGCGTCGGCAGCACCGGGAACAAGGCCAAGCTCATCCTGGCACCGGCCATGGCCGCCTGCGGCCTCAAGGTGGGTCCTCTGTATGTCGAGTGGGGGGGCGGCTCATCCTGGCCCCAGCTTATGACCGGGGAGTGGTTATATCTTACATGGCATACAGTTATGATTGAAGAAGAGCATCTTCGCTTACAATAAAGAGGGTGGATTGAGGTGGGGGGAGGGGTCCAGACCCAAAGGATCTACGCTGGCGTTAGCTCGCTGTTTCACCCCTTGTTCCTGCCACCTGCACTGCCACCTCTACAGTGATAACCTCCTATCTTTCTCTCTAGTCATTCGGTCTAAACTTCCCTACCCAGTGATGATAACCACCCCACTCTCCCGTCTTCCGCCTAAGGTTAACATCTCCCCCCCCTCCCCCAGTGATGATAACCACCCACCACTCTCCCGTCTTCCGCCTAAAGTTAACATCTCCCCCCCCCCAGTGATGATAACCACCCACCAATCTCCTGTCTTCCGCCTAAAGTTCACACAATCCCCTTCGATGATGATAATCTTCGCCCCCACTCTCTCCCGTCTCTCTTCCACCCCCACAGTTCCCGGTGATGTCTTCCCGCGGCATAGACGTGGCGGGCGGCGTGGTGTCCAAACTGTCCACCATCCCTGGGTTTGACGGCTTCAACAAGACGTACGAGGACATGGAAAGCCTGCTGGCCCGGGTCGGCTGCTGCGTCGTACAGCAGCCGCAAGATGTCGCCCCCGCCGAGCGGCTCATCCGGGACATGGCCGCCCTGACGGCCACCGGCGACAACAACGCCTTTAAGGAAGGTACACGTAACATTACGGGGCAGATTGTACAGAAAATGGCTGTTCTACCCTCATTTCTTGTTCACAATTGGAATTATCCCCCATTTTACCCTAGGGGTTCTTGCCGCATTGCTTGTTCACAACGGGGGTTTTCCCCCAATTTAGGGGTTCTTGCCCCATTGTTTGTTCAGAATGGCCTTTCTTCACTCATTGTTTGTTCGCAATTCGAGTTCTTCACGTATTTTTTTCCACAATTGGTGTTCTCTCTCCGACTCCGCTACATGTCCTACTTTTTTTGCCACCCCCCGCCCCAACAATATATGGTTAGACGTAATGACGCCACAGTGATGGTGCGCCATCCCTCCCACGGTCGTAAGTTGTTAACGAGCCACCCCCAATCGCAAGTCTGAGCAGTATCTGCCCCCCCCCCCACCACCCCTTTCATTTTGCTTCCGTCGGGCGTGCGATTGGGGCTGCTTTACATTTTTCTACAAATCAGTGCCTGATCTAACCTATGCCTAATAACACACCGTATCGATTCAAAATGGTACACTGAGTATTTTGTATAAATTCGCACGGCCCGTATGTGTGTTAATTTTGAAAATCAGTATGTTGCTAGAAAGTCATGTCACTCTTTTTCAAGAATCTTGAACTTTGCCCCCGACCAACAGCATCGGTCTAATCGAAGGAATGGAGCTCCACCTAGTGAATGGGAGCTCCACCTAGCGAATGGGAGCTCCACCTAGCGAATGGGAGCTCCATCCAGCGAATGAGATCTTGGGGGAGAAGTAGTTATGGTGGTGCTCATATGGGACGCTCCCTCTTCCTGTTGCAGCCTCTTTGATATCCCTTCCTGTTGCAGCCTCTGTGATAGCCCTTCCTGTTGTAGCCTGTGTGATATCCCTCCCGTCCGGTTGCAGCCTGTGTGATATCCCTCCCGTCCTGTTGCAGCCTGTGTGATATCCCTCCCGTCCTGTTGCAGCCTGTGTGATATCCCTTCCTGTTGCAGCCTCTGTGATAGCCCTTCCTGTTGCAGCCTGTGTGATATCCCTCCCGTCCGGTTGCAACCTCTGTGATATCCCTCCCGTCCTGTTGCAGCCTCTGTGATAGCCCTTCCTGTGGCAGCCCGTGTGATATCCCTCCCGTCCGGTTGCAGCCTCTGTGATATCCCTCCCGTCCTGTTGCAGCCTGTGTGATAGCCCTTCCTGTTGCAGCCTCTGTGATATCCCTCCCGTCCTGTTGCAGCCTCTGTGATAACCCTTCCTGTTGCAGCCTGTGTGATAGCCCTTCCTGTTGCAGCCTATGTGAGAGCCCTCCTGTTGCAGCCTCTGTGATAGCCCTTCCTGTTGCAGCCTCTGTGATAGCCCTTCCTGTTGCAGCCTCTGTGATAGCCCTCCTGTTGCAGTCTATGTGATAGCCCTTCCTGTTGCAGCCTATGTGAGAGCCCTCCTGTTGCAGCCTATGTGATAGCCCTTCCTGTTGCAGCCTCTGTGATATCCCTCCCGTCCTGTTGCAGCCTATGTGATAGCCCTCCTGTTTCAGCCTCTGTGATAGCCTTTCCTGTTTCAGCCTCTGTGATAGCTTTTCCTGTTGCAGCCTATGTGAGAGCCCTCCTGTTGCAGCCTATGTGATAGCCCTTCCTGTTGCAGCCTCTGTGATATCCCTCCCGTCCTGTTGCAGCCTATGTGAGAGCCCTCCTGTTTCAGCCTCTGTGATAGCCCTTCCTGTTTCAGCCTCTGTGATAGCCCTTCCTGTTGCAGCCTACGTGAGAGCCCTCCTGTTGCAGCCTATGTGATAGCCCTTCCTGTTGCAGCCTCTGTGATATCCCTCCCGTCCTGTTGCAGCCTATGTGAGAGCCCTCCTGTTTCAGCCTCTGTGATAGCCCTTCCTGTTTCAGCCTCTGTGATAGCCCTTCTTGTTTCAGCCTCTGTGATAGCCCTTCCTGTTTCAGCCTCTGTGATAGCCCTTCCTGTTGCAGCCTCGGTGATAGCCCTTCCTGTTAGAGCCTCTGTGATAGCCCTTCCTGTTGCAGCCTCTGTGATAGGGCTTCCTGTTAGAGCCTCTGTGATAGCCCTTCCTGTTGCAGCCTGTGTGATAGCCCTTCCTGTTGGAGCCTATGTAATAGCCCCTCCTGTTGCAGCCTCTGTGATAGCCCTTCCGGTTAGAGCATCTGTGAAAGCCCTTCCTGTTAGAGCCTCTGTGATAGCCCTTCCTGTTAGAGCCCCAATGATAGCCCTTACTATTAGAGCCTCTGTGATAGCCCTTCCTGTATCAGCCTCTGTGATAGCCCTTCCTGTTGCAGCCTCTGTGGT
Organism: Arenicola marina; assembly: GCA_964019135.1. Lineage (NCBI taxonomy): Eukaryota > Metazoa > Annelida > Polychaeta > Arenicolidae > Arenicola > Arenicola marina. The sequence goes on along the minus strand of OZ025251.1, from coordinate 20,177,610 downwards.
CGCCCTTTCGGTTGCAGCCTCTGTGGTAGCCCTTCCTGTTTCAGCCTCTGTGATAGCCCTTCCTGTTAAAGCCTCTGTGATAACTCTTCCTGTTAGAGCCTCTGTGATAGCCCTTCCTGTTAGAGCCTCTGTGATAGCCCTTCCTGTTAGAGCCTCTATGATAGCCCTTCCTGTTAGAGCCTCTGTGATAGCCCTTCCTGTTGCAGCCTCTGTGATAGCCCGTCCTGTTGCAGCCTCTGTGATATCCCTTCCTGTTGCAGCCTCTGTGATAGCCCTTCCTGTTTCAGCCTCTGTGATAGCCCTTCCTGTTTCAGCCTCTGTGATAGCCCTTCCTGCTGCAGCCTCTGTGATAGCCCTTCCTGTTGCAGCCTGTGTGATAGCCCTTCCTGTTGCAGCCTCTGTGATAGCCCTTCCTGTTGCAGCCTGTTTGATAGCCCTCCTGTTGGAACCTATGTGATAGCCCCTCCTGTTGCAGCCTCTTTGATATCACTCCCGTCCTGTTGCAGCCTCTGTGATAGCCCGTCCTGTTGCAGCCTCTGTGATAGCCCGTCCTGTTGCAGCCTCTGTGATAGCCCGTCCTGTTGCAGCCTCTGTGATAGCCCATCCTGTTGCAGCCTATGTGATCGCCCCTCCTGTTGCAGCCTGTGTGATATCTCTCCCGTCCTGTTGCAGCCTCTGTGATAGCCCTTCCTGTTAGAGCCTCTGTGATAGCCCTTCCTGTTGCAGCCTTTGTGATAGCCCTTCCTGTTGCAGCCTCTGTGATAGCCATTCCTGTTGCAGCCTCTGTGATATCCCTTCCTGTTAGAGCCTCTGGGATAGCCCTTCCTGTTGCAGCCTCTGTGATAGCCTTTCATGTTGCAGCCTGTGTGATAGCCCTTCTGTTGGAGCCTATGTGATAGCCCCTCCTGTTGCAGCCTCTTTGATATCACTCCCGTCTTGTTGCAGCCTGTGTGATAGCCCTTCCTGTTGGAGTCTCTGTGATATCCCTTCCGTTTGCAGCCTCTGTGATAGCCATTCCTGTTGCAGCCTCTGTGATATCCCTCCCTTCCTTTTGCAGCCTCTGTGATAGCCCTTCCTGTTGCAGTCTCTGTGATAGCTCTTCCTGTTGCAACCTCTGTGATATCCCTTCCTGTTGCAGCCTCTGTGAGATCCCTCCCGTCCTGTTGCAGCCTATGGGAGAGCCCTCCTGTTTCAGCCTCTGTGATAGCCCTTCCAGTTTCAGCCTCTGTGATAGCCCTTCCTGTTGCAGCCTATGTGAGAGCCCTCCTGTTGCAGCCTATGTGATAGCCCTTCCTGTTGCAGCCTCTGTGATATCCCTCCCGTCCTGTTGCAGCCTATGTGAGAGCCCTCCTGTTTCAGCCTCTGTGATAGCCCTTCCTGTTTCAGCTTCCGTGATAGCCCTTCCTGTTTCAGCCTCTGTGTTAGCCCTTCCTGTTTCAGCCTCTGTGATAGCCCTTCCTGTTGCAGCCTCTGTGATAGCCCTTCCTGTTAGAGCCTCTGTGATAGCCCTTCCTGTTGCAGCCTCTGTGATAGCGCTTCCTGTTGGAGCCTATGTAATAGCCCCTCCTGTTGCAGCCTCTGTGATAGCCCTTCCTGTTGCAGCCTGTGTGATAGCCATTCCTGTTGCAGCCTCTGTGATAGACCTTCCTGTTGCAGCCTGTTTGATAGCCCTCCTGTTGGAACCTATGTGATAGCCCCTCCTGTTGCAGCCTCTTTGATATCACTCCCGTCCTGTTGCAGCCTCTGTGATAGCCCGTCCTGTTGCAGCCTCTGTGATAGCCCGTCCTGTTGCAGCCTCTGTGATAGCCCGTCCTGTTGCAGCCTCTGTGATAGCCCGTCCTGTTGCAGCCTATGTGATCGCCCCTCCTGTTGCAGCCTGTGTGATATCCCTCCCGTCCTGTTGCAGCCTCTGTGATAGCCCTTCCTGTTAGAGCCTCTGTGATAGCCCTTCCTGTTGCAGCCTCTGTGATAGCCCTTCCTGTTGCAGCCTCTGTGATAGCCATTCCTGTTGCAGCCTCTGTGATATCCCTTCCTGTTAGAGCCTCTGGGATAGACCTTTCTGTTGCAGCCTCTGTGATAGCCTTTCATGTTGCAGCCTGTGTGATAGCCCTTCTGTTGGAGCCTATGTGATAGCCCCTCCTGTTGCAGCCCCTTTGATATCACTCCCGTCCTGTTGCAGCCTGTGTGATAGCCCTTCCTGTTAGAGCCTCTGTGATAGCCCTTCCTGTTGCAGACTCTGTGATAGCCCTTCCTGTTGCAGCCTGTGTGATAGCCCTCCCGTTGGAGTCTATGTGATAGCCTCTCCTGTTGCAGACTCTTTGATATCACTCCCGTCCTGTTGCAGCCTGCGTGATAGCCCTTCCTGTTGGAGCCTCTGTGATATCCCTTCCGTTTGCAGCCTCTGTGATAGCCATTCCTGTTGCAGCCTCTGTGATATCCCTCCCTTCCTTTTGCAGCCTCTGTGATAGCCCTTCCTGTTGCAGTCTCTGTGATAGCTCTTCCTGTTGCAACCTCTGTGATATCCCTTCCTGTTGCAGCCTCTGTGATATCCCTCCCGTCCTGTTGCAGCCTATGTGAGAGCCCTCCTGTTTCAGCCTCTGTGATAGCCCTTCCGGTTTCAGCCTCTGTGATAGCCCTTCCTGTTGCAGCCTATGTGAGAGCCCTCCTGTTGCAGCCTATGTGATAGCCCTTCCTGTTGCAGCCTCTGTGATATCCCTCCCGTCCTGTTGCAGCCTATGTGAGAGCCCTCCTGTTTCAGCCTCTGTGATAGCCCTTCCTGTTTCAGCCTCTGTGATAGCCCTTCCTGTTTCAGCCTCTGTGATAGCCCTTCCTGTTGCAGCCTCTGTGATAGCCCTTCCTGTTAGAGCCTCTGTGATAGCCCTTCCTGTTGCAGCCTCTGTGATAGCGCTTCCTGTTGGAGCCTATGTAATAGCCCCTCCTGTTGCAGCCTCTGTGATAGCCCTTCCTGTTAGCGCCTCTGTGAAAGCCCTTCCTGTTAGAGCCTCTGTGATAGCCCTTCCTGTTAGAGCCTCTGTGATAGCCCTTCCTGTTAGAGCCTCAATGATAGCCCATACTGTTAGAGCCTCTGTGATAGCCCTTCCTGTATCAGCCGCTGTGATAGCCCTTCCTGTTGCAGCCTCTGTGGTAGCCCTTCCTGTTGCAGCCTCTGTGATAGCCCTTCCTGTTTCAGCCTCTGTGATAGCCCTTCCTGTTAGAGCCTCTGTGATAACTCTTCCTGTTAGAGCCTCTGTGATAGCCCTTCCTGTTAGAGCCTCTGTGATAGCCCTTCCTGTTAGAGCCTCTATAATAGCCCTTCCTGTTAGAGCCTCTGTGGTAGCCCTTCCTGTTGCAGCCCTTGTGATAGCCCGTCCTGTTGCAGCCTCTGTGATAGCCCTTCCTGTTAGAGCCTCTGTGATAGCCCTTCCTGTTAGAGCCTCAATGGTAGCCCTTACTGTTAGAGCCTCTGTGATAGCCCTTCCTGTATCAGCCTCTGTGATAGCCCTTCCTGTTGCAGCCTCTGTGATAGCCCTTCCTGTTTCAGCCTCTGTGATAGCCCTTCCTGTTAGAGCCTCTGTGATAACTCTTCCTGTTAGAGCCTCTGTGATAGCCCTTCCTGTTAGAGCCTCTGTGATAGCCCTTCCTGTTAGAGCCTCTATAATAGCCCTTCCTGTTAGAGCCTCTGTGGTAGCCCTTCCTGTTGCAGCCCTTGTGATAGCCCGTCCTGTTGCAGCCTCTGTGATAGCCCTTCCTGTTAGAGCCTCTGTGATAGCCCTTCCTGTTAGAGCCTCAATGGTAGCCCTTACTGTTAGAGCCTCTGTGATAGCCCTTCCTGTATCAGCCTCTGTGATAGCCCTTCCTGTTGCAGCCTCTGTGGTAGCCCTTCCTGGTGCAGCCTCTGTGATAGCCCTTCCTGTTTCAGCCTCTGTGATAGCCCTTCCTGTATCAGCCTCTGTGATAGCCCTTCCTGTTGCAGCCTCTGTGGTAGCCCTTCCTGGTGCAGCCTCTGTGATAGCCCTTCCTGTTTCAGCCTCTGTGATAGCCCTTCCTGTTAGAGCCTCTGTGATAACTCTTCCTGTTAGAGCCTCTGTGATAGCCCTTCCTGTTAGAGCCTCTGTGATAGCCCTTCCTGTTAGAGCCTCTATGATAGTCCTTCCTGTTAGAGCCTCTGTGGTAGCCCTTCCTGTTTCAGCCTCTGTGATAGCCCTTCCTGTTGCAGCCTCTGTGATAGCCCGTCCTGTTGCAGCCTCTGTGATAGCCCTTCCTGTTAGAGCCTCAATGATAGCCCATACTGTTAGAGCCTCTGTGATAGCCCATACTGTTAGAGCCTCTGTGATAGCCCTTCCTGTATCAGCCGCTGTGATAGCCCTTCCTGTTGCAGCCTCTGTGGTAGCCCTTCCTGTTGCAGCCTCTGTGATAACCCTTCCTGTTTCAGCCTCTGTGATAGCCCTTCCTGTTAGAGCCTCTGTGATAACTCTTCCTGTTAGAGCCTCTGTGATAGCCCTTCCTGTTAGAGCCTCTGTGATAGCCCTCCCGTCCTGTTGCAGCCTCTGTGATAGCCCTTCCTGTTAGAGCCTCTGTGATAGCCCTTCCTGTTGCAGCCTCTGTGATAGCCCTTCCTGTTGCAGCCTCTGTGATAGCCATTCCTGTTGCAGCCTCTGTGATATCCCTTCCTGTTAGAGCCTCTGGGATAGACCTTTCTGTTGCAGCCTCTGTGATAGCCTTTCATGTTGCAGCCTGTGTGATAGCCCTTCTGTTGGAGAATATGTGATAGCCCCTCCTGTTGCAGCCCCTTTGATATCACTCCCGTCCTGTTGCAGCCTGTGTGATAGCCCTTCCTGTTAGAGCCTCTGTGATAGCCCTTCCTGTTGCAGACTCTGTGATAGCCCTTCCTGTTGCAGCCTGTGTGATAGCCCTCCCGTTGGAGTCTATGTGATAGCCTCTCCTGTTGCAGACTCTTTGATATCACTCCCGTCCTGTTGCAGCCTGCGTGATAGCCCTTCCTGTTGGAGCCTCTGTGATATCCCTTCCGTTTGCAGCCTCTGTGATAGCCATTCCTGTTGCAGCCTCTGTGATATCCCTCCCTTCCTTTTGCAGCCTCTGTGATAGCCCTTCCTGTTGCAGTCTCTGTGATAGCTCTTCCTGTTGCAACCTCTGTGATATCCCTTCCTGTTGCAGCCTCTGTGATATCCCTCCCGTCCTGTTGCAGCCTATGTGAGAGCCCTCCTGTTTCAGCCTCTGTGATAGCCCTTCCGGTTTCAGCCTCTGTGATAGCCCTTCCTGTTGCAGCCTATGTGAGAGCCCTCCTGTTGCAGCCTATGTGATAGCCCTTCCTGTTGCAGCCTCTGTGATATCCCTCCCGTCCTGTTGCAGCCTATGTGAGAGCCCTCCTGTTTCAGCCTCTGTGATAGCCCTTCCTGTTTCAGCCTCTGTGATAGCCCTTCCTGTTTCAGCCTCTGTGATAGCCCTTCCTGTTGCAGCCTCTGTGATAGCCCTTCCTGTTAGAGCCTCTGTGATAGCCCTTCCTGTTGCAGCCTCTGTGATAGCGCTTCCTGTTGGAGCCTATGTAATAGCCCCTCCTGTTGCAGCCTCTGTGATAGCCCTTCCTGTTAGCGCCTCTGTGAAAGCCCTTCCTGTTAGAGCCTCTGTGATAGCCCTTCCTGTTAGAGCCTCTGTGATAGCCCTTCCTGTTAGAGCCTCAATGATAGCCCATACTGTTAGAGCCTCTGTGATAGCCCTTCCTGTATCAGCCGCTGTGATAGCCCTTCCTGTTGCAGCCTCTGTGGTAGCCCTTCCTGTTGCAGCCTCTGTGATAGCCCTTCCTGTTTCAGCCTCTGTGATAGCCCTTCCTGTTAGAGCCTCTGTGATAACTCTTCCTGTTAGAGCCTCTGTGATAGCCCTTCCTGTTAGAGCCTCTGTGATAGCCCTTCCTGTTAGAGCCTCTATAATAGCCCTTCCTGTTAGAGCCTCTGTGGTAGCCCTTCCTGTTGCAGCCCTTGTGATAGCCCGTCCTGTTGCAGCCTCTGTGATAGCCCTTCCTGTTAGAGCCTCTGTGATAGCCCTTCCTGTTAGAGCCTCAATGGTAGCCCTTACTGTTAGAGCCTCTGTGATAGCCCTTCCTGTATCAGCCTCTGTGATAGCCCTTCCTGTTGCAGCCTCTGTGGTAGCCCTTCCTGGTGCAGCCTCTGTGATAGCCCTTCCTGTTTCAGCCTCTGTGATAGCCCTTCCTGTTAGAGCCTCTGTGATAACTCTTCCTGTTAGAGCCTCTGTGATAGCCCTTCCTGTTAGAGCCTCTGTGATAGCCCTTCCTGTTAGAGCCTCTATGATAGTCCTTCCTGTTAGAGCCTCTGTGGTAGCCCTTCCTGTTTCAGCCTCTGTGATAGCCCTTCCTGTTGCAGCCTCTGTGATAGCCCGTCCTGTTGCAGCCTCTGTGATAGCCCATACTGTTAGAGCCTCTGTGATAGCCCTTCCTGTATCAGCCGCTGTGATAGCCCTTCCTGTTGCAGCCTCTGTGGTAGCCCTTCCTGTTGCAGCCTCTGTGATAGCCCTTCCTGTTTCAGCCTCTGTGATAGCCCTTCCTGTTAGAGCCTCTGTGATAACTCTTCCTGTTAGAGCCTCTGTGATAGCCCTTCCTGTTAGAGCCTCTGTGATAGCCCTTCCTGTTAGAGCCTCTATGATAGCCCTTCCTGTTAGAGCCTCTGTGGTAGCCCTTCCTGTTGCAGCCTCTGTGATAGCCCGTCCTGTTGCAGCCTCTGTGATATCCCTTCCTGTTGCAGCCTCTGTGATAGCCCTTCCTGTTTCAGCCTCTGTGATAGCCCTTCCTGCTGCAGCCTCTGTGATAGCCCTTCCTGTTGCAGCCTGTGTGATAGCCATTCCTGTTGCAGCCTCTGTGATAGCCCTTCCTGTTAGAGCCTCTGTGATAGCCCTTCCTGTTGCAGCCTGTTTGATAGCCCTCCTGTTGGAACCTATGTGATAGCCCCTCCTGTTGCAGCCTCTTTGATATCACTCCCGTCCTGTTGCAGCTTCTGTGATAGCCCGTCCTGTTGCAGCCTCTGTGATAGCCCGTCCTGTTGCAGCCTCTGTGATAGCCCGTCCTGTTGCAGCCTCTGTGATAGCCCGTCCTGTTGCAGCCTATGTGATAGCGCTTCCTGTTAGAGCCTCTGTGATAGCCCTTCCTGTTGCAGCCTGTGTGATAGCCCTCCTGTTGGAGCCTATGTAATAGCCCCTCCTGTTGCAGCCTCTGTGATAGCCCTTCCTGTTAGAGCCTCTGTGATAGCCCTTCCTGTTAGAGCCTCTGTGATAGCCCTTCCTGTTAGAGCCTCAATGGTAGCCCTTACTGTTAGAGCCTCTGTGATAGCCCTTCCTGTATCAGCCTCTGTGATACCCCTTCCTGTTGCAGCCTCTGTGGTAGCCCTTCCTGTTGCAGCCTCTGTGATAGCCCTTCCTGTTTCAGCCTCTGTGATAGCCCTTCCTGTTAGAGCCTCTGTGATAACTCTTCCTGTTAGAGCCTCTGTGATAGCCCTTCCTGTTAGAGCCTCTGTGATAGCCCTTCCTGTTAGAGCCTCTATGATAGTCCTTCCTGTTAGAGCCTCTGTGGTAGCCCTTCCTGTTTCAGCCTCTGTGATAGCCCTTCCTGTTGCAGCCTCTGTGATAGCCCGTCCTGTTGCAGCCTCTGTGATATCCCTTCCTGTTGCAGCCTCTGTGATAGCCCTTCCTGTTTCAGCCTCTGTGATAGCCCTTCCTGTTTCAGCCTCTGTGATAGCCCTTCCTGCTGCAGCCTCTGTGATAGCCCTTCCTGTTGCAGCCTGTGTGATAGCCATTCCTGTTGCAGCCTCTGTGATAGCCCTTCCTGTTAGAGCCTCTGTGATAGCCCTTCCTGTTGCAGCCTGTTTGATAGCCCTCCTGTTGGAACCTATGTGATAGCCCCTCCTGTTGCAGCCTCTTTGATATCACTCCCGTCCTGTTGCAGCCTCTTTGATATCACTCCCGTCCTGTTGCAGCCTCTGTGATAGCCCGTCCTGTTGCAGCCTCTGTGATAGCCCGTCCTGTTGCAGCCTCTGTGATAGCCCGTCCTGTTGCAGCCTATGTGATCGCCCCTCCTGTTGCAGCCTGTGTGATATCCCTCCCGTCCTGTTGCAGCCTCTGTGATAGCCCTTCCTGTTAGAGCCTCTGTGATAGCCCTTCCTGTTGCAGCCTCTGTGATAGCCCTTCCTGTTGCAGCCTCTGTGATAGCCATTCCTGTTGCAGCCTATGTGATATCCCTTCCTGTTAGAGCCTCTGGGATAGCCCTTCCTGTTGCAGCCTCTGTGATAGCCTTTCCTGTTGCAGCCTGTGTGATAGCCCTTCTGTTGGAGCCTATGTGATAGCCCCTCCTGTTGCAGCCTCTTTGATATCACTCCCGTCCTGTTGCAGCCTGTGTGATAGCCCTGCCTGTTGGAGTCTCTGTGATATCCCTTCCGTTTGCAGCCTCTGTGATAGCCATTCCTTTTGCAGCCTCTGTGATATCCCTCCCTTCCTTTTGCAGCCTCTGTGATAGCCCTTCCTGTTGCAGCCTGTATGATACCCCTGGCTGTTGAATTGTCTGAAGCCGCCCCCCCCCCCCTGTTGCAGCCTGTATGATAGCCCTTGCTTTTGAATTGTCTGACGCCCCCTTCTGTTGCAGCCTGTATGATGGTCCTTGCTGTTGAATTGTCCGACGCCCCGCCCCCCCCTGTTGCAGCCTGTATGATAACCATGCTGTTGGATTTTCTGACGCCACCTGTTGCAGCCTATGTGATAGCCCTTGCTGTTGAATTGTCTGACGCCCCCCTCCTGTTGCAGCCTGTATGGTAGCCCTTGCTGTTAAATTGTCTGACGCCACCCCCCCCCCTCCTGTTGCAGCCTGTATGATAGCCCGTGTGGCGGCCATGAAGCTCAACGCCGTGGTGATCGATATTCCTTTCGGACCTGGCGAGTGGATTAAGACGAGGGAGGACGCATTAGCAATGGCCGCCGTACTGGTCAGTCCCCTCTCACTCAACCCGGTGTCTGTTGGGGTACTATGAAAACAAATATATGGCCGCCTTAACTTCTGTCTGCTGGAGTACTACGCCAAAAACAAAAAGGCCGCCCTAACCTCGTCTGTTCGGTGCCAAGGCAAAAGCAAAATACCCGCCCTACTGGTCAGTTCCCTTTCACTTTAACCTCGTCGGCTCGGGTACTACAACATGGTCGCCCCCTGGTCATTCCCCTGTCGCTTTAATCTCGTCGGCTCCGGTACTGCAGCAAAAAATAAATGTCCGCACTACCGGTCAGTCCCCTCTCACTTTTACCTCGTCGGCTACGACAAAAACAAAATGGCCGCCCACCTGGTCAGTCCCCTCTTATTCTAACATCGTCGGCCCGGATACCGCGGCAAAAACGATATGGCCGCCCTACGGGTCAGTCCCCTCTCACTCTAACCTCGTCCGCTCGGGTGTGGCGGCACAGCCACAACGGATAAGCTTGGCTTATTGGCGGCTTTTTTGTAATAAAGCCACGAATAAATAACATATAAAAGCCAAGTAATGCATATATATATATATATATATATATATATAAGAAAATATACAGGCAAGTAATGTGTATATATATTCATTATGTAAATATAGATATTAATTATAAGTTATATATTGGAAGAGTATATGCATCCCCTATGCAGGCCCGTGGAGTGAGATTTCCTGCTTATCCCAACCAATCTGTTTCGTTGAGTTTCTACTGTAACGTTACAGAACAAATTACCCTGCATTATGCAACCGTCCTCTGGTGTATTTGACTTTTAAAGACCCCCCCCCCATTTCATTGTGTGGGATGTTTCTTTCCGTGGTTGAGGTAGACATTCCAATATGTACACAATATACACATATATGGCATTGTCCGTTAGCAATCGCCTAATCGGGTTGCAGACCAAGCTAAGCACAGTGATGGCCATCAAGGCTCAGGTGGTGGTGACCAGGGTCGACCACCCCGTGGGTCAGATGATCGGCCAGACCCTGGAGGTGGCCGAGGCCATACGGTGTCTCAACGGCGAGGGACCGCAAGAGCTACACGACCTCGTCTGCACCCTGGGTAGGTATGACATCTATAAAAACATTACCCAGTGATATTTTGATGTCCCTTTTTCCACACATATTTGTTTACACTTATACTCCCACCTCTTTTTGGGGCGATTTCTTTCTGCCACCTCCATTCTGAGCCCTAAATGGCGCATTTCAAGCTGTTTTTCGATGTCTCATGTTATTTTTCCATACCCTGGCACCTCCTTCCTACTTTTTATATACGCATGTGTTAGAATCATCTATTTTTTCCCCTCCTGCCTGATAGATTTATATACATGAACGAGACACATCCCATTTGGGTGGAATTCTTTTTCGTTTTTTTTTCTGGCTCCTACTCAATAGGAAAACATACCCATAATATTCCGCCTGTGAGTTCGTGGCAATGAGTACAGCGACCCACCCATGCTCTGAGATGGCAACCAGGTAGCTGACCAGCAGCGTAGGCAATGATCTGTCCAACAGTCCGAGGCCTATCTTTAACATGGAATGTTTGCGAAAACTATATACCGGGCTATTCTATTGATGGAAGCATGGGAAAGCACGGTCCTGCCCGAAAATTCGATACTCATGACAAACTGTGCTGTGCCAATATATGTTGCTGCACGCCCAACCCCTGTTCCGTTTCCTAAAGGGGCTGCCTCGATAGCGTGGATTGGTGGTTCGAGCCCTGCTGTGGTCATGTCTGTGTGGTCGCAGGATAAAGATACCATGTCATTCTTCCCAATGACTCAGTTTAGCTCTTGTGTGTACAAACACGGATTGTAACCTCCAATTTAGGTAATTTCCCAATAACCCAGACTTTCATGTTTATCGCTGGATCAGGAGGCCATATCCTGCAGGAAGCGGGAAAAGTTCCGGATTCTGAGAAGGGCTGCGCCATTGTGGCGAAGCACATTAAGGACGGAACGGCCAAGAAGAAGTTTGGGGAAATGCTTCATGCTCAGGGTGTGGACAAGAGTGACGTGCGCGCGCTTCTCAAACACCGCAAGGACGAGAACGCCATTTTGGGGTCAGGGGTCCCTCCCCACGGCCCAATACGTGACACATCTGTCCGTGTCCGAGTCAGGTGAGTGGTGGCGACATCTGGCGGTGTCCGAGTCAGGTGAGTGGTGGCGACATCTGGCGGTGTCCGAGTCAGGTGAGTGGTGGCGACATCTGGCGGTGTCCGAGTCAGGTGAGTGGCGGCGACATCTGGCAGTGTCCGAGTCAGGTGAGTGGTGGCGACATCTGGCGGTGTCCGAGTCAGGTGAGTGGTGACGACATCTGGCGGTGTCCGAGTCAGGTGAGTGGTGGCGACATCTGGCGGTGTCTAAGTCAGGTGAGTGGTGGCGACATCTGGCGTGTCCAAGTCAGGTGAGTGGTGGCGACATCTGGCGGTGTCCCAAGTCAGGTGAGTGGTGGTGATATCTGGAGGTGTCCAAGTCAGGTGAGTGGTGGTGATATCTGGCGGTGTTCAAGTCAGGTGAGTGGTGGTGACATCTGGAGGTGTCCAAGTCAGGTGAGTGGTGGCGATATCTGGAGGTGTCTAAGTCAGGTGAGTGGTGGTGATATCTGGCGGTGTCTAAGTCAGGTGAGTGGTGGCGACATCTGGTGGTATCAAAGTCAGATGAGTGGTGGTGATATCTAGCGGTGTCTAAGTCAGGTGAGTGGTGGCGACATCTGGCGTGTCCAAGTCAGGTGAGTGGTGGCGATATCTGGAGGTGTCCAAGTCAGGTGAGTGGTGGCGACATCTGGCGTGTCCAAGTCAGGTGAGTGGTGGTGATATCTGGCGGTGTCCAAGTCAGGTGAGTGGTGGCGACATCTGGCGGTGTCCAAGTCTGGCGACATCTGGCGTGTCCAAGTCAGGTGAGTGGTGGCGACATCTGGTGGTATCAAAGTCAGATGCGTGGTGGTGATATCTGGCGGTGTCTAAGTCAGGTGAGTGGTGGCGACATCTGGCGTGTCCAAGTCAGGTGAGTGGTGGTGATATTTGGCGGTGTCCAAGTCAGGTGAGTGGTGGTGATATCTGGAGGTGTCCAAGTCACGTGAGTGGTGGCGATATCTGGAGGTCAGTCAGAAATTATTTACTAAATTTTCATATGCATACATGAATACCTACAGGGACAGGAATCAGGTAACTTTTTGCCAATATTGTGTAAAATTAAGATGCGAGGATAACTCGTCAGCCAGCTTATATCATATAGAAGAAAATGTGTATATTATTTTATTACATTATTATATGTATATGTACCGTGGCTAGAGGCCAGCCTGTAGTGCCAATGCACCAGCTTCTTATGTAAAAATATAATTACCTTAAAGGTTACGTTCACGACATCGACATGACGGTTTGCACGGCCACAATGTACGAACTGGTGGCGGCAAGAGCTGATGTTAAAAACACATGCTACGGTGGTGGCGGGATTCAGCTGCTGACCAAGGTCAAGTCCTTCCTCAAGACAGGTGAGCTGGAGTACATGCGCTTGATATCTACATCGCATCATATGCAAAAATGCCACGGATACGTCACCTTGCGCAATGTTAATAATAATATATAGTTATGATGTAATATTTAGTCCCGACATGCAATACCAGTAATACTCCGAAGAAGTAAGAGAAAATTACTTTATTTATGCTCATTATTTATTTATTACTGTTTGTTCCTGACGCACTGATATTTTAAAATACACAAAATATATTTATGAAATGTGAAGATGCATTTATTAAAAAATTGGGTTGGACATATTCTGTCTCGTCAGAATTATCCGATAACAGTGTCCTGCCTCGTGTGCATTAATAATGTATGATGGCCTTATTGGTTGAAATGTATATGTTTCTTCTTCTTGTTATCAATGACATATAATTATTATAATATCATATGATGGTACAGTGTCTAATTATATACGTTTCCCGCTGTGCCTAATGCAGGCGCACTCTGGGCTAAAGTCCACCACAATACTCGGCTGACGGAGGTTCAGGTTGCCCGACTGAAGGGCGCCATCCACCTTAGGCCGGACCCCCCCGATGTGAGCATGGTAGTGGAGATCTGCGCCGTGTCCAGCGCCAACGTCCGCAGACAGTCGGCGTTTGGCGTGCCCCAGGTGCCAAACATACCCAGCCACAACGGCTCCCCATCAGGCGCCGTCAGCTCATCCGCCCCGTCCCCAGCGGGTGCGGCCAGGGAGGTGACAGACAGCCCATCGGAGAGGAGGCGAAGCTTACCCGGCAAGAAGATGACGACGTTTCACGAGTCCACGATGTCCGGGGAACGAGAGGAGGGCGAGAGCTCGCAGGCAGCGACAGCAAATCAGGAAACTACGCATGATAGAGTGGTGACGGACAGCCCATCGGAGAGGAGGCGAAACCTGTCTGGCAAGAAGATGACGACGTTTCACGAGTCCACGAAGTGTGGGAAACCCATCGAGGGCGAGAGCTCGCAGGCAGCGACAGCAAATCAGGAAGCTACGCATGACAAGGAGGTGACGGACAGCCCATCGGAGAGGAGGCGGCTCAGCCTGTTCGGGAAGAAGACGACGACGTTTCACGAGTCCACCAAGTCTGGGGAACCGGTCGAGGGCGAGAGCTCGCAGGCAGCGACGGCAAATCAGGAAGCTACACATGATAAGGAGGTAACGGACAGTCCACCGGGGAGGAGGCGGTTCAGCCTGTTCGGGAAGAAGACTAAATCTGGGGAACCGGTGAAGGGTGAAGGCTCGCCGCCAGCGACAGTTAATCAGGAGAATACTGACCCCAATTCGCAATCCGCATAGGGGGAGGGGCAGGTTGGGCAGGGCTGGGCGGGTGGGGGGGGGGGGGGGGGTGGGGTGGGGGCGGGGGTTATTTGGTGCATAATTCTCAGTAGGGGGATAAGAAGTCTTGCCGATAAATGTGTGTTCTGTTGCCTCGATAGTAAATGATAGCGTTCATAACTGCTTTAATTAAACGACGGTGACCTTATCTTTTATAAGTTACATCTTGTCTCAATAAATTAGAAATCCATTATATTGTCCAAGTGTCAATGCCTGTATCTATAACTCTTTCCATTTTATGTAGACTAACTGTGTGTGACTTGTATAGCATACCCCTAATATTAACGTTTATCCTTGTCTCGTCACAAGTCCATCTATGTCAACTAAATCGGAAATTCATAACTGCGTGAAGCTCTTTCGTAAATGATTTATATATTGCCAAGGCCATTGATATTGCGTTGTCAGTGTCTGGAATGTCCACAGAGAACTTGATTTCTGAAGAGATGTGTCAGTGAAAATAAACATCACATATTGATTTGACTTAAATGAGCAGGCTATTTATTTTTATCTCCTACTAATCTACTATATCGCTGTACCCCTTACAACCCCTCCCCCCCCCCGATTAGATCCTCCACTGGTCAACAAAGTCACCTTGCTGTGATATTTCGTCAGAAGCTGACTTTTACAGTGTATGCTCAAGTTCCCAATGGGGGAGGTGGGGGGGGGGGGTCAAGGCGCATTGGATGAAATACTTTAAACCACATGCTGCTAAGTTTGGCAAAAGATACTTGGATAGGATAGGATTCGGCCCCACCACATTGATAACTCTATAGCCGGCGCTAGGGGGCCGGTGACGGTTGACGGCCAAGGGAATATCAAAATTCGACACTAGTAGGTTAATATATTAAAAGAAGCATTAAGTTATATCTATAAATATAAAGAAGAGTGCCGGTGGATGGGGGATGCATAGGGTAACAGGGGCGGATCCAGACTTTAGTGGGTGGGGGGTGGGGGCTTACATTTCGCGATTGCATGGTCGATCCAATGATAACAAAGTAGTGACGATAATAATTATAATGTTAATGAAGCATTATCATGGTAATTATAATAACTAATTATTATGGTCATTATTATGCAAAATAAGAATACCAATTTTTTTTCAACAAGCAATATTTAGTATAATATATGACTTTATCAATGCATTATGTAACAAAACGCTACTGTATGTTGACCTAGAGTTGCAAGACGTGCAGCTATATGTATAATATGCAATGTATTCCTATTGGTTCCTATTGGGTATGACAACCCAAGTATTTCCGCCGTCTCCCAAGAACTCTCACTGTCGCACGCTCATGCCAAAACCAAGTATTCACATCGTCTGCCAAGCACTCTCACGGTCATGGCAAACCAAGCATTTGCACCGTCTGCCAAGCTCTCTCACACTCATACCAAACCAAGCCTTCAACTCGTCTGCCAAGCCAACTCGCGCTCATACTTAACCAAGCATTCGAATCGTCTGCCAAGCCATCTCTCGCTCATACCAAACCAAACATTCAAATAGTCTGAAAAGCCATCTCACGCTCATACCAAACCAATAATTAACATCTGCCGAGCCCTCGTACGGTCATACCAAGCCACATCATCTCCCGCGCTCTCTCAAGACCAAAAAACCAAGCATTCACATCGTCTACCAAACCCCACACGACCATACCACACCAAGCAGGCTCTTTGACGGTCGTGACAAACCAAGCATTCATATGAAATATCGTCTGCTATGCCCTTTGACGGTCTGGACAATCTAAGCATTCTTATCGTCTGCCAAGTCCTCGCACGGGCACGAAAAACCAAGCAATCACACCGCCCACCAAACTGTCCCATGATACAGTTAAGCCAAACATTTACATCGTCATGTCCTATCATTTTCATAAACATATATTTTCCGTACGCCATTATGTTTTTTGGCGCGTGCTGGTGCCTGTGAATGTAGCTTGGTGCCCAAACTTTGTAACCGTGAATTCCCTGTGACAGAGGGCGTAATGCTAACAAGAGCATATATGAACCAAGTTGCATTCACAGGTACCAGCATGCACCAAAACAAATATGGCGCCCGGATCGGACATTGGTGCTCCGTAAAACGACTAGCCATCACAGATACAAATGAGAAATCTGTTTGATTGTTTTGGAAGAGTTTGATAGCTAAAAGATTAATCTATCCAAACATGTTATATTTAGTCCCAATATTCCTCCAGATAATTCAGAATTTCCAAATGCGCCTATTTCTTGTGAAAATCCTCGTGGGAAATACAGCGGGCTGGAACCAAGACCCAACGGAGGAACGGAGTGCGTCTCTTGAGGCTAAAGGAGGAACGGAGTGGGTTTCCCGAGGCTAACGGAGGAACGGAGTGGAAGATCGCAGAAATAAAATTCCTAAATCCCGCATCACGAAATAAGCATCACGGCAGTTGACGATCACGGAAATAAGGTGCCCATCACAGATCACGGAAAGAAGCAGACTTCATTTCATGTATAACGTTAGTAATTCAAATTCGTCCGCCATATTGTGACACAATGCTGGCATGGTAACAGTTTGTTCACATCAATATCTACGGAGAAAAAAGTGGAACGGTATGAAAACGGTTTCGTCCTTACTAGCCGAATACAAATAGCTCAATATAGTCTTGATTCTCTTAAATCATCATTCGTCCGTTATCAGGGCCGAATATATACCCAACTGTATAACCCAAATTCTAGATTCACAATTACCACGAAGGTTCATGTACCAAATCAATATTAAACAACAGGTTTAGTTTCATGAACTAAACGTTTAGTATATTTTTCTTCGGAGAGTCTATCGGTTTTATCTCATTAGCTTACAAATATTTCCTGTACCCGGAAATGTGAATACCGCTCTCAACATAAGAACGAAAAATCCCTTTCAGCCATGATAATTAGTGATAGGAAATAACAATCCAGATCGGCAGATGTGCGATAGATATGCTATAAGGCGCGAAGAAGTAGCAAGGGTAACAAACGACTAAGTATTTTGGCCAAGGCCAGCCTATCAAACATTCTTGCTCTTATCTAGTTAAACAAATTAAACGCGGTCCGCTCCCAAGTTGGATATGTCGCGCACCTTCCGTGGCCACACGGAGTCTAGTGTGGCTGGACCAGCTCTTATCAATCCCTGACATCTTCGCTAGTTTTGGGACGTTCATCGCATGCATGGTGAACGCATTTCAAAGGATACGCTCCATGGCGACCTTGCCGCCTTCTTTTGCAAATGCGAAATGAAGGCTTTTAACATCGATATGGGTGTCTTCGTATCCGAAGTACTTGGCGGCCCATAAATCAGGTAGAGCACCCTGGGCCTTGGTGCGAGGTCGAACGGTACACCACCATGAGCTGTGGTTGGGAAAAGATACACCTGAAAAGTCAAGGCTCGGCCTCCACGTCCGCCGTCCGTCTTAATTAAAGGTATACACTATAATTTAATGGCGCTTCTGCGTCCGCCTCCGTCTCGGAATCCGTTAAATTCAATCCCGGACCGAAGTTACGTAGAACATTTAGACTGGGTATGGAGAGGCATACAGAACTTGGTTGGGGGCATAAGATTTCAGAAATAATTTAAATAATTAATTAGGTAATAACTATAAGTCCAAGTCCAAGATGTGATTGTGATTGTAGTTGTTTGTTCAAAATTGAACCAGAATCAGTATATCCCGTGACTGTATATAATGATATGAAGTTATGTAGTTTGATTCGGCTCCATGTGCTTACTAGCCTGAACTGACCTAGAATAACAGCTTTCACACATAGAAAAGTGGGCCGGGCGACGGCCAAGAAGAAGAACATGTGTGTTCGCCAATCACGGATGATGGACTCGGACAGGGAGGCTGATGCAACAAGACGGACCGTGTGTTGCCTGCTCAATAGAAGAGAACGTCACCTGGTGCCATCCGTTATTCTGCGAATCAAGGCTTTGGCATGGAGATTTTTTTAATGATTTTGGCTGCCAAACGACTCTTTCGAAATCGATGCCATTTGGCAGACATGTAATAGGGCTATAAAGTCTCGTTCGCCTAGACTTCCGGTTTACTAATATTGGGGACAAACAAACGAAGCACGTGTTCGGAACGAGTTTAGAATTTCTGCCCACACTGGTATCCTGAATATCTTTGACGTAGGCGTGGCGTGTATGTTACGCAAAGAGTGAGACTGGGAACCAGACCACCTGCGCAAGAGCCAGGCGCCGAGGGGTGGATCCATCGCGGAAGGCTTGGCGATATAACTTATAATATTTAAGAAATATAGCTGCCCAAAACGGATAGACGACATATTTTTCATTCATTTGCGCCACCACAATGACTAATATTTGGCAAGAGGAGACAACACGGTTGAGAAACTGACGTTTTTTTGCACTTCCTACGAAAACGAGACATTATGACGTCACATGGATTCTCCCCGAGTGACAACGTTAGCGCAACGCTTCAAACAGAAAACTTAAAAAAGAATGAAGAAAATGAAAAGAAGTAAAAATGATACGAATACATCCTACTGATCTTAATTTACCTTTACCATGTGGTTTTATGACGCGTCCGCGTGTTGTTACTCCATGCGCTGCACATTTTGACAGCGGAATGGTTAAGTCGATCACTTGCTCTCGCCATTTGTGTTACTGCGGAGGCACGTGAAACTCTGTCAAGTCAGTCGCCCACGCCCGTAAACGGAGCAAGGGTGAGAGCCAGCTCTGTAACATGGCCCACCGGCCAGGGAATTGTGTGACAAGACTGTATAGTGTAAACAAATTTCAATTTATAAAGGCTCCTTTTGTCCTTATGTTATGGTGTCACGCTAAAACCTTGGTGTCTTCAGGTGCTGTACAGTATAGTATTTATAAATACATACCTTTCATCGATATCCATGAGCAAATATTCGTGAATATAAGCTAATGGTAATCGTATACACATGCCGTACTCCGCTCGCCTTTCAGCAATATTTATAAAAAATTCGCGTATGCGCCTTGCGATCTTCACTGCGCATCTCCGGTAGGCGGCAGCGCAATCGGCCTCCTGTACATCTGCCACTTGATGGTCGGCGGGGGGAGTAGGGGGGAGAAGGGGGAAGAAAGGAAAAGGAAAGGGAAAAAGAGAAAGGGAAAAAAAGAAGAGAAAAAAGGAAGGGGGTAAGACATAAAATGTAACTTTGGAGTGGAAATACAATATGTATTTGTCATTGTAGAAATGTTTTTATGCACGATGATCATTTATCCCAATAAAATACATGTTAAAATCACCTTAGAAAATGGGCCAATACAATTAAGTAATGGATTTATATAAATAGATCAATTGACACACAGGAAATTACAAGAAAGTGAATTATTGCGTAAATATATCTTTGCAGCATGCATCTGGTGATGCATAGAACAATTACTATTAAATATGTACGTAAAAATATAACATATTTCATAGGTTAACTAACCAGCTACCTGTGCATAACCATAACCAGCAATATACTGGTAGCATTTGACAAAAGTATCTGAAATCAAAGGATCAATAGCATTGCTTGCGGGGCCACGAGGCTCTTTGCCCACTTTGCACCAGCATAATTAAAACGCCTTGGGAGGGAATTGAACCCTCATACAAGCATATCACCGATCTCCTGTTCTCTTCCATGTCACTTAAAAATTCGGTGGTGGCGAGCGAAGCGGCGAGCAAGGCTCGCTCGAACGTCTATAAACATCCAGTATCTGCCTCACCAGTCCCCGCCTCACCAGTTACTCTTACCTGTCCCTGCCTCACTTGTCCCTGCCTCACCAGTCCCCGTCTCACCTGTCCCAGCCTCACCAGTCCCCTCCCCATCTGTCCCTGCCTCACCAGTCACTGTCTCACCAGTCACTCTCACCTGTCCCTGCCTTACCTGTCCCTGCCTCACTTGTCCCCACCTCACCTGTCCCCGCGTCACCAGTCACTGTCTCACCAGTCACTCTCACCTGTTCCTGCCTCACTTGTCCCCTCCCCACTTGTCCCTGTCTCACTTGTCCCTGTCTAACTTGTCCCCACCTCACCAGTCCCTGCCCCACCTGTCCCCGTCTCACTTCCCCCTGTCTCACTAGTCCCCGCCTCACATGTCCCCGTCTCACCTGTCCCCGCCTCACCAGTCGCCGATTTACCAGTCCCCGCCTCACCAATCACTGTCTCACCAGTCCCCGCCTCACCAATCACTGTCTCACCAGTTCCCGTCTCACCTGTCCCTGCCTCACCAGTCACCGCCTCACTAGTCACTCTGTCACCAGTCCCCGCCTCATCTGTCCCCGCCTCACCAGTCCCCGATTTACCAGTCCCCACCTCACCAATCACTGTCTCACCAGTTCCCGTCTCACCTGTCCCTGCCTTACTTGTCCCTGTCTCACCAGTCCCCGCCCCACCAGTCCCCGCCTCACCTGTCCCTGCCTTACCAGGCCCCGCCTCACCTGTCCCTGCCTCACCAGTCCCCGTCCCACCAGTCACTGTCTCACCTGTCCCTGCCTCACCAGTCCCCGTCCCACCAGTCACTGTCTCACCTGTCCCTGCCTCACCAGTCACTGTCCGAACTGTCCCTGCTTCACCAGTCACCGCCTCACTAGTCACTAGTCCCCGCCTCACCTGTCCCTGCCTCGCCAGTCCCGGCTTCACCTGTCCCTGCCTCACCAGTCCCCGTCCCACCAGTCACTGTCTCACCTGTCCCTGCCTCACCAGTCACTGTCCGAACTGTCCCTGCCTCATCAGTCACCGCCTCACTAGTCACTAGTCCCCGCCTCACCTGTCCCTGCCTCACCAGTCCCCGCCTCACCTGCCCCTGCCTCACCAGTCCCCGCCCCACCAGTCACTGTCTCACCTGTCCTTGTCTCACCAGTCCCCGTCCCACCAGTCACTGTCTCACCTGTCCCTGCCTCACCAGTCACTGTCCGAACTGTCCTTGCCTCACCAGTCACCGCCTCACTAGTCACTAGTCCCCGCCTCACCTGTCCCTGCCTCACTAGTCACTAGTCCCCGCCTCACCTGTCCCTGCCTCACCAGTCTCTGCCTCGCCAGTCCCCGCCTCACCTGTCCCTGCCTCACCAGTCCCTGCCTCTCCAGTCCCCGCCTCACCTGTCCCTGCCTCACCAGTCCCTGCCTCGCCAGTCCCCGCCTCACCAGTCTCCGCCTCACCAATTTCCGACCTGACCGTCTCTCTGGCCGGTGTCACCAAAGGATGATCAGCCATAGTCTAGCGCACGGAGTACTAGTCAAGCGCACGGAGCCATAGTCCAGCGCACGGAGTAATAGCCCGGCAGGAATAGGCTTTTTACATTTCACTGAGTTGGGAATGAAGAAAATAATTCTTTGTGAACAGGGAATGGGGTATGTGCCGATCATTGTGATTAAGGATTTTCATTAATTGTGAAGCATCTGCAAATCGCCAATTAATATAATGTATCTGCCCTTCCATTGTATGCAGAGAATTTTCCTCTTAATTCATTGTGACCTGGGAATAAAGAAATGCATTCATCGTGATCTGGGAAGACGACAAGTTAACCCTATGTAGACTGCAGTTAGGAAGGGGGGGGGGGGTATAAATATATGTACAACACATATGTGGGCCATGCCCATGTCCCATGCGGACATGCCTCCCATGCGGAGATGCCCCCTATGCTCTGTATCTATCATAATGGCACCGTAAGAACATATGGAGTGGAGAGGGTCTCAATATTATATATTTTATATAAGGGGGGGGGGGGCATCTCCGCATAGGGAGGCATTTCCGCATAGGGAGGCATATGGAGCGATGCATCTTAGTCATAAAAGCGGCCCATAAAAACACACATCACAGCCCCAGCCCAGGTGCATTGGCTCAGCCTCTGTGTCAGTCGATTTACGGTGTCGCACGCACAGTAAATCGACTGGGGGGGGGGGGGGGGGGGGGGGCTACTAGTAGGCCGTGCGAACCCTCTGACAGCTAGGCTCTGTGACTGTCCGAGGTTAGGAATAATAATGGTTTTAGGCCTACTGTGCCTGTGCCTGCATGTGCCTGTGGCAGTGTGGGCGGCGTGTGACTGTGACTGTCGCTACCCCTCCTGGATGTGTCTCTGGTTCGCCCCTGTCACGGTCTTTAAAAACATATTTACCTTCTTGACACCTTCAGCTTCACTGTCTGTATCAACTGTCTCTTCGGCTTTCCTTTCGCTGGTCAGATAATTCCGGACAGGGTAAAGATTCTGTCGAAGTGGCCTGTTTACACACCGTCACTGACAGTTTCCGGTGGAGAGAAGTGAACTTTCTCTGTTCCTTGCCTGCGTCGACGTACTGAATATTCATCAGTGTTTCTTGATCAAAATATCCAAAAATAGACGAACCGGAAGTCCCAACCGGGTGTGAATTGCAAAAACGCCTCCCCGTTCGCGTCCGCGGCGTCCTCTCCGTGGTCGTCCCCTTGCTGCGGGGCCGCGTTCAGGCGGTGAGCCTCTGCCCGCTGCGGTCGTGTTCTGGCGTCGTCGTTATAGCGGTGTCGCCTGTCTGGTTCCCCGTTTCCGACAGATTGGTCCGCATCCCCGGGGACAATTGGCGGTGTGGGGTATTGGAATTCCCTGTCCGCGTCGCCGTCATCCTGCTCGTCCTCTCCGGTCGGGATGTCAACCACCCGGTCAGGCTGGGTAACCTCTGCCCGCCGTTCCGGCCTTCCGGCCTCGTCGATAAGCGGGGGTCTCCTAGCCGGCTCCCCGTCCCCGACAGGTTGGCCAGGACCACCGTTGACAGGTGGCGGCGCAACAGGCGGTTGATCTCCCGGCATACGACCCGTGACAGTGACCACGACCGTCTAGTCGTCATCCGACTCGTCAGCGCCAGGCCCGGGGGTGGGTCCCCCCAGACGTACTTTGGTTTGACCTGCTTCAGTCTCTTCCCTTCTGGGGCTCTATCGTCTCCGGGACGCTCGCTGTCGTCCTCCTGTTGAGCCGGTCCAGCACATCGTGTGTTGACCGGCGTTTCCCTTCCACCTCCGCGTGACCTTCTGTTGTACAGTTCCGAACCAGGTGGCCGGACTTACCGCAGCGGTAACACTTCCGCTGGCTCTGTTTAGGGCAGTCGCGCTTCAAGTGGCCTTGCTGGCCACACCTGTAGCATGCCCCCCTATAGACGCGCCTATGCGACGGGCAGTCCTTGACAACGTGACCAGCACGTTTATATTTAAAACACCGGCCAACACTGGCTCTTTGACCCTCCCCGATAGTCCTGCGGAGGAAACTGCCTGATGGGCTGGCCGCTTTCCTCGAGCCTGCTTTCCCGGTTGTCACCGCCGGGCTCATTGCGGTGCGGGGTGGCAGTTTTCCGAGTGCTGCGCCGTCTGTGAAGATTGGCTCTTCCCCCGACAAACCTCTGCCAGGTGGCCAACCTGCCCGCAATGGCAGCAAAGGCGGGTTTTCCGCCGATGCGTCTCTGGGCCGCCAGGTGGCGTCAACAGTCCGTGTGTGTTGCTCGACGCCAGGTGTGTCAACGCGACAGCTGGGTGGCCGCCATCTGCTGAATCATCTCAGTCACTCTCAGCAACGCCTTCTCCTGAGCACGTGGAGCCATCACAAATGACGACGTCTCTGACATATCCCCCGCCAAAGATGGGGCTTGCATATATAGCTCTAATTTGAATAGTTTATTTGAGACAAATTAAATAGGATTTAAACAAAAACTATCAATATTTTATTACCGGTATATATTGTTCATATACTATTTCCTTACATTTGACACCTTTTGCCTATGTCTGACACATATCTCTATGACATCAAAATTTCAGCTGCAGTTTTTGCCTTACTAAATATAACAATTTAATTCTGGTCTCTAGATTCCAAACCTATATTTCAAATGCCTCCACCCCTCAAATATATAATTTGAAGAGTTTAATTGAGACAAATTAAACAGGAGTTTAAACCAAAACTGTAAATATTTTTTAAGAATATTTTATTATATATTGTTCACATAAGACTTAATATTTCCTATTTTAGACACATTTTGCCTACTTTTGACACCCCAGGATAATTCAGATTTATTCACAACCATATCACTCATCTATGATTTGAAAAAATAGCGGGTTTTCAGTGCTATTTTTGTTAAGTTTCAGGACCTAAACTTTAACTGATAAAATTAATACTTTTGACATGGTGTAATTGTTCAAGAAGCTTACTCATGGTATATATCTATAGCAACAAGACTGGTCACAACAGACCCTGAAAATATGTTCTTCATTAACAAGGATTGACCTCAGAATAATTTCAATGGAAATGATACAAGTAGTCCTTCTAATAGAACTAAAAATATTGATGGGCATGTTGTCAACAATATCATTTTAGCCCGATTAGGGCATTTTCTGTGGAAGGGTGTAGCAGCTTTCTGATGAACAAAATCATCAACATTGAGCATTATTGTAGATTTTACCTTTTAACTTATATCTGTTACATAGATATTATAAACTATGCATTCAACTGCAAGAGTGTTAATACTAGAAAGATCATACTATAATTGATACCAGAGACCCGCCTGCATGCCCGCCGCATGGGCGGGCAGTTTCAATTTTGGCGGGCAGATTTTCAATTTGGCGGGCACTCAGGTGCTGTTTACCCGTCCAAAAAGGACCTTTTTGGGAGGAGGTTTAGCAGAAAATCACAATTTTACATGACATCGAAGACTACTCTTCAAAATGCGCCCTGACCGGCTGGCTCCATGTTTTGTGTTCACACAGAACACTTTTTGGCTGGCAAAAAAACCTTCTGACTAACACCCTGATTGATACTACTGGTATGTTTAGTAAATTGCATGCATTTTATGGGTGGAAAATTGCTATAAATCAATGAACAGCTTTAACCTTGGCTTAAAATATCTCATTAACCTATTTATAATGAGTAAAAAACAAAAACTGACAGAAAAAATTAAATAAGGAATAATTATCATAAAATAATATATCCAAACAAGTGACAGAGAAATAAATAAATAATAATTATCATAAAATAATATCATGAATTATTGGCCCAATTAATTACTTATTCTTGTATTTGTCTGTGTATGATCCTAAGACCATATATTAATGCTAAACAACTAATTAAGCCATCCATCTTAATTAAGTAAAAGACATATATATGCATATATATAAAAACCTTAACCATACGTACATATAATACAAGCTAGAGGTGAGCTTAATATATAACACATAAGCTTGGTAACGAGACAATTAAAACAATATAATTAGAACTTAAAATATAAACGCACGTTGTGTACCCGACTGTGTAGGTGCCGAGTGTTAAGACAAAGACACTTTTTATTTCTATAGACAGATAAGATAATGCATAATTAAGCAGCTTTAAGAATATGAACTAGAGCGACTTCAACTGATACAGCAGCTATAATTAAGGCTATCACAACTGCTGCATGCAGTTGATATAAATACATTATTATTGAATTTGTTTTATTTATTTACTTTTGTTTCTTCCTCGACTTGTATATGTCTGCCAGATTTTTGTACACTTGGGTTTAAATAAATGATATTTGACTTGACTGACTTGACTTGGATGAGCTCGCAACTTAGGCAATGCCTATTCATATTAATTTTAGGTGCAATCGACGGATAACGAAAAAAGTATTAAGCTTATACCCCCGAGATCTCCCGAGGCTAGGGCTAAACCTGTCGATAAGGAGAAACCTGTGGGGGGGGGGGGGGGCTTTTGCGGCTTGACCAGGGGGTGGGGGAGGGGGGCTAAAGCCGCAGTAGAAAAAACCCCCGGTGGATCCGCCACTGGATCTTATTAAACATAATATCAAGGATCTGCTGATACCATACTCCGTAATTTGTACTACGTGATACGCCATGCGGTTACATCTCTCCAGGTGCTTGATGTAAATAGCAGTGATCCTCGTGCAAGCGAAGAAGTGTTTTCATGTCATTTCTCGGTCTTGCGTCAAGCTGTCGTGTCCTGAAACCCACACATGGCTTAATATCATCGCATATTCTCAAACAGTGGCTCATTATCAGTGCCGTAACAATGGGTAAAAACAAGAACAAGGCGCGATTTCAGCAACAAGGTCCCGCGGCCAAGAAACAGAAACATTGCGCTCCAAACGCCGGGCGGCCACCATTTCCTGCTGGAAAGATGAAACACCCACCGATACCTGGAACTATAGACATTCAGGTCGTGGGCTCCGGTCGCGATGGTACCCCTCGCAGTGTCTTCGTTAATATGGATCATTTCAGGTGTGTGTCGCGGGCCATGCCCACTTGAGCGATAAAAGGGGATATTCTTATTTTCGCGAATAATAACTGATTATCATAATGTAAACGCTGGCACGCGTTATAGCGAAACTGGGCGACAATGTCAATCACGGGCACTCGGTTCGTGAGATGGAAGTCCTACGGCCTGTGTATACCCTATATATAACCCAGGTTTTATTGTGACAGCATCATGTAAGACTAAAATAAGCCTTTAATATTTTGGTGTTTTGGTTTGAGCCTCAGAGCTTGCTTACCCTCTTGTTATATATAGGGTATACACAGGCCGTAGGACTTCCATCTCACGAACCGAGTGCCCGTGATGTTAATGACCTCATAGCAGGCAAACTAAAGTCAAAGTCATAAATGCCGTAGACACACGTTTCTGCCCATATTTTCTGCGAATTTGCCTAGATCACTCTAAAAATCCCTGACGTGAGAAAGCAACACTAGACCATTTTAATGATACCAAACTTACCTTTGTAATGCGATGTTATCCTTTTTAATGACACAAAGAATATTTCTCCATGCTGACACTCCGTTGGCAGAAAACGCTCTGCCGCCAAAATACTAAGACACGCGTCATAAAATGATGGTTGCCATGGCGCCAAACGTGCTTTGAGCAATACATGCTCTATATTTATACCAGCCACGAGGATGCCATGGCAACTATAGAGCCTTTCATTGTCTGTGATTTAGTCTACTTGTGAAAGTGTGTCTGCTCCCAATGGAGTGTCAGCATGGAGAAATATTGTTTGTGTCTTAAAAAAGGATAACCTCGCAGTACAAACGTAAGTTTAGTATCATTAAAATGGTCTAGTGTTACTTTTTCAGGTCAGGGATTTTTGGAGTGATCGAGGCAAATTCGCAGAAAATATGGGCCGAAACGTGTGTCTACGGCATTTATGACTTTGACTTTATACATTTTGTTCATTTTCGCTAAATGGTTCTGTCTTTTGTCACTGATTTCTGCGTAAAGTGACTACAGTTAAATTTTTAGCTGAGAGATTGTTCAGTTTTGGGTATTACTATTAAGGGGGTTAATATGATAGGAATTTAGAAAAGATGATTTATTGTCTACTTGATAAAATAAAATTGTTATAATTATGTAGCGGATTTCGCTGTCAGCAGATTGCTGCCGCCGTTAGAGGGGCGCTTAACTCCCTTTGGACTGTGGCGAAATTTAGCTTTTATTTGTAGTCAACCCAGGTTCGTTATCTCCGGTGAAGAATTGGGCGGGTTTGTGTTTAGCTAATTCCTTCTCTGTTTAGTCGGAATTAAAGCTCGCTTAAATCCCTTTGGACTGTGGCGAAATTTAGCTTTTATTTGTAGTAAACCCAGGTTTGTTATCTCCGGTGAAGAATTGGGCGGGTTTGTATTTAGCTAATTCCTTCTCTGTTTAGTCGGAATTAAAGCTTGCTTAAATCCCTTTGGACTGTGGCGAAATTTAGCTTTTATTTGTAGTCAACCCAGGTTCGTTATCTCCGGTGAAGAATTGGGCGGGTTTGTGTTTAGCTAATTCCTTCTCTGTTTAGTCAGAATTAAAGCTCGCTTAACTCCCTTTGGACTGTGGCGAAATTTAGCTTTTATTTGTAGTCAACCCAGGTTCGTTATCTCCGGTGAAGAATTGGGCGGGTTTGTGTTTAGCTAATTCCTTCTCTGTTTAGTCGGAATTAAAGCTCGCTTAAATCCCTTTGGACTGTGGCGAAATTTAGCTTTTATTTGTAGTAAACCCAGGTTTGTTATCTCCGGTGAAGAATTGGGCGGGTTTGTATTTAGCTAATCCCTTCTCTGCTTAGTCAGAATTAAAGCTTGCTTATCTAAAATTAGCATGTAGGCCGAGAGGACCATTAATGAACCACAGACAATAATAATAGATTAAATATCTGTGTCCCGTCGAGGGTCGGTCCGACGTACAGAGGCTCGAAGTAAAGACACCAAGTCGATAGGTTCTGCTAGATACTTATAATTGTATTAGACGTTTCGGATACTCATTACAGATTTATAAATTTATAAATATGGGTGCACAGGCACCGGCCGTTTGACCATCTCTATCTTTAGAAACAGGCTATAAGGAACACTGATAAGGTCCCATACATACAATCTTATTTACAATATTATTTACAGATAAATAACTCCTTAACATTCACATAACACTTGTCCCCTAAGCCATCAGGTAGGCCAGATAGAGACTAAGCTTACTCACGGTCATAGTGCCGTCTATGGATCTCTGTTAATTTCCCCGGTAAATAATTTTACAGCTCTCAAGTGGCTGTATCCCCAAGGAATAAACAGAAGAACCCCAATTTGTCGTCTGCTTCCCTTTTATACCTTCTAAAAGCCTGATAACCCCAGAAACCCTAAATACCCTATATTGTTTCCAGGCATCTATCAATTCTCTATAGTTGCTATATAAATTGGTTACCAACAACTACTGTCTTTCCATAGCGACCCAAATAATGACGCGTTACACAATGTGGCGGTAAATAAGCAAATGAGAGCGCGTTTAACAACATGGAGTGATTGCTCAGCCAATTGCAACGCGGTTCACAAAAGTAGAATGGCTGCGCCCATGAGCAACAAGTTACCTCGGTTTACACTGAAATATGATGCATATGTGCGGATTATCTGGATATTCCGCATTAAAACATGGCTAATCTGAAAATATTTAATAGTAAGAATTAGTTGGGGTGAAATCCCCACAATATCCTTATATCCCGATTAATTTTCTTTTCCATATTCTCATTCTTATAATATGGGGCAAAATACAGTAAATAGTAGCCCCGAAGAATCCAAGCCTCTCTACCGCTCAGCCAGGGTCCTGAAGCTCAGCCTGCAAGTCCTCAGCGATTTAAAACCTTTTCACTTCGATCTGCCTAGTATCAATTTGTGGGTGAATACCACATCCAATCCTTATAATATTTTGATGTACATACCTTAAACTATCTATTTACCTACAGTTTATTTCTTTACAGAGGTACTGATATCTACAATACTGGCAATATTCCACATTTCATTCTTGCAGGCATTCAGAGAGATAAGCAGCAAATTTGTCAACAAATGGTGCTGCAGGGCGGAAGTGGCAAATTCCTCAGTTTTCCCGGTTCACCTCAAAGAGTACTGCCAAGACATGGTTGCGCATCTCTATAATAAAAAATGACAGCACGATGTAACGAAAACACAAGGATTGTACAATGCAAGGCTTCATGTAATCTTTGTTACATTGTCATATAACACAATTTTCACATCCAGAAGACTTTTTTTGGTTGGGAGATGCTGCGCAAGCACTGCGCCTTTTTCTGAGAGATGAACCGGTAGAAATAGGGAATTTGTGGCTTCTGCCCTGTAGCGCCATCTGTTGACAAATTTATTCAACCACAAATAGAACAGAACTTTATTATTTCACTTTAAGGGCTCAGCCCAATAGTACACAAAGACGTCAAATTTAAGCCAGTCTTATAATTCAAACTGCGGTAATACTGTTATGATACATATCATGACTTTTGAAGGCATAGAAAAGAAATGCTGCTAATCTCTGTTGCACATCGCTGTTCTTGGTGGACATTAAGTTTCTGAAAGCAAACTGACCATCTATTTTACAACAATGTAGAAATCATAGTCGGATGTTGTCGTAAAGAGGACACAAATTTACAAAGTGAGATTCATCCTCAATGATTTCTTTCCAGTTTGAGAGACAATATTTACATAATCTATTTTTTGCACAACTAGTCCGCATAGTTTTTCAACAGCCAAATGATGGCTGGAACATCGTAGCCTAGTTAATGCAGTTTGGTGTTTCGCGACGCATTCAGACGATAAATATAGTTCTGGTTCCAGCAAAAATTTATTAGTACAATACGAAGATAACTTTGATGTGCCTGTTAACATGGCGTTCCATTCTTGAATAGTAATGTCGGCTACCCTTTGCTTGAATTCGGAAACGAATAATTCTGGGTTTCCTACTCCTTGGCATACCCAAACATATCCAAATCCATATTTAAATAACAATTCCTTGAAATGATATGCCCAAGTTTCTTTCCCATTTTTACAAAGCTGGAACAGGCGGTAGTAGCAACTATGATTATAACGATGTTCATCAGTCTGGACCAATCGAAGCCAAAACTTGATACCTCTTGTCATGAAGAGAACAATTAATGATTTTTGCCCACATTCACCTAAAACTGCACAATGCGGTGCGTTCTTCGGAACATTTAACACAATCTTTAACATTTTAGTCTGAAATTGTTCAATTTTGGTTCTATACATATATCCGCAAAGTTTACATCCGTAAAACCACATTTTGATCTGAGGGATTTAAGCATAATTATACCCTTGGATGCTTGCTGGACAAGTGATTTTAAAGGGCGTATCCATTTTAGTGTTGATGACATCACTACTCCTAATATCTATACTAATAAAATGAAGCTGTCTGTCCCATTATGCAGCAGCCGCCTTGAACCTATATATCCAACCGTCGCTATTAGCTGTGTCAAAGCTATCGCATGTGTCAACACAACCACTGGGTGCTTATCACCTTATCCCGCGCATAATATCGCTTTCGGGTGCTTATCCCGCATGGTGACCATGTCTGCGGCGGCTACCTGGCTTGGTGCCAGCAGTAATATTTTTCCCAACGCATTGTCGCCCGAACCGTCATCAAAACAAACAAATCCCGTACTGTCTCGCGTCCACGACTTCCCATCCGATTTTGTCCACTGAAGGTACGTTAAATGACGAACAACGGACGGGAAACGGCCCCCTTTTTTACTCAATCAACCCTTTTTTTTCACTCAATCAATGTATGAGCTTGGCCCTTAGTTTTACTGGTCTGATATTCCTTTATTAGCGTGCTTTAGCCGCAATTTGAGTATTCTGTACACACAAAATAATCATACTGTTATTTCTTTCGCTTATTAGTACGAACGCTAGACGTCCCGCGCAGTTTATACTATGATACAGTTTCAATCTGTTGTCCATTGATAAACCATTTCTCATTTTTTCGTAGGTGACTGCCTGTGCGGAAAACAACAACACCTCCCCATTATTTCATTTTAACTCACTTATTACTCAGGCATGGCATTTACTACAACAAGAGATGCCGTGACTGTTATCATGGGAACAATGGTAGTGCCCTGCCCAAGTCATATAATGAGCCATGCCCTGGGTGCATAATTTGACGTCATAAGTTTGTATCAGGTTTTGTAGGAACCACAAGGGGTTTTGGGCAAATATTGTCAACATTGCTTTATATTTTGAAAAAGCATAATGGTATAGACTAACAGGTTGAAGCACTGTGGTTTTAGTGTGGAAAGCGAGAAAGACCTAAGAGATAGCCTTAGATGTATAATTGGTATACCAAGTTATTAATGTATATTATTGGTACAAGAACTGCATTGCAATATATGTTAAGTCAAGAATAGTCCCACATAAGCATTACTGCAAGGATCTCCTGGCTTTGCATTAAAGGTGCTCAGAAATGGTTGTTGAAAACTAATTCTATGCATACTTCAGTGACAATGTAACTATCCATTGTTCTTTATATGGATAAGCTTCTAAAGGAAAAGTTTAAATAAATATTATACTTGATTCTGTAAGCGACCTAATATTTTCTTTATATATATCAATGTTATTTCCAACATTACACTTTTAATTTTTTTTAGATACATCTTTAACTGTGGAGAAGGCACACAGCGAGTTGCAATGGAACATAGGTATAATTATGATTTACTATACAGCAGTGAAAATTAAAAAATGAATGATATATATTGATAAGTTAAGTAAAAAAAAAATCATACCAGTATTTGCTGGAAATTATATTAATATGTGACACATTCACAGTACCGGTAGGTAATGTTATTGGTGAAATGACATAACTTTTAGAAGTTTCATTCTCATTTGGAATGTGAAGCACTGTTCTTGTGATTGCTGAGAATGAAGTTACAGATAAGTTATTATAACTTTCTATTTTCAGGATGAAAATATCTAAGTTAACTGAAGTATTTATAACACATCGTAGCTGGGACAATATCAGTGGACTAATGGGTAGGTGGTTTTCATGAGCTCCTCATGATAACTTATTTATTATTTGTTATTTTGGCCCTCGTACTTTTCGTTGCAAGTAACACTTACAGCTTAAAAGTCTTTAGTCATTTTATTAAATCAATAATCACTGAATGACTGAACTGGTTAAAACACGATTATAAATTTAAAGGGATATGCCGGGCCCATATCATTTACATTTCCCGTTAAACTATAGGGAATTGACAAAACATTACACAAAAGAAGTTTTTTTAAAATCATACCTTAGTCAAGTTTCAAGCACTTTTGCACGACCACCCAACTTGCCATTCGCCTTAGTCACGGAATCGCCATATTGACGCCAAAACTAGGCTGTGCCTGCAAACACAAACTGCGTGACTCGCCCAACGCGTGAAATCTAACGGGAGACACTGCTGGGGGTTCGCTGCGAAATAGCTGCCGGCTGATTTCACTAATAAAATGACCGATTTCAGGCAGATGAATAGGGTGTGCGTGTTCTGGAGCAAGTAAATGTGAAAAAGTAGGGTCTTTTGGGGCGAGTATATTTGAAAAAAGTGGGGTATTTCCCGCGGCATGCAGCAAGGGTCAATTGACATGAAAGCCTCCCTATATTTTTTAACTCGCTTTCCACGTCAGCTAGGATCTTTGTGCTGTGACATATTAGTCTATGGACCTACTATTGTTTTTGTTTTTATTATAAGTATTTTTTTATTGAGTACTGACTGAATCCTATGACCCGGACATTCTTTGCCTACTACTCATAGGATAGACCCACGTGAAATGGCACGATAGGCCTATAGCCTTACGGGCTGAAAGTGCCGTTAAACCGAAATCAAACGACGTGAAAACTTGTGCACACAAGCGTTGCTGACCCCCGTGTTTTACCCGAGGAGATATTGGGCTGGGTAAATGGAAGTATGCTGACATATTTTATCTCATGATAATACCAATGACAATGTGGCAATAATTCCACCCCCCTCCCCCTCCTCCCCCTCCATGCACGTATTGCTTGACTGCCTGTGCCGTTGCATGAACTAATTGGTATAATCTTAAAACAGTGATGACCACTTTTATGGGAGAATGTGGTTGTTGCACGAAATGCAGGGAAAAAAATAATTGCACCCCCTCGAGAATTGAACGCACGACCCCAGTATCAAAGGGGAGACGCCCTACCGACGGAGCTACGCGGTCTTCAACGTTACGCAATGCGTTTCAGTGCGTCATATTGTACCTCCAGCAACCATTCCCTGCAAAGTTTGTAATAAACACATCATTAACGTTTGATTTAATTTGCCGTTAACTTTTCAATGGACAAATCGACATATGGACCTTAGCTATCTCCCACTAAGCAGATAAGCTATGTTGAAGTGATAGCATCCCACTGTTGGTTGGGGATACCCTCAGCTGAAGGGGGTCACCCGTTCCGTGTGGCATAGGCCTACACGTTCGGCAATTGTCAAATGTGCTCGAAAAGGATCAAAATTTGCAGAACTAGGTCTTATTTGTTAATTAGTTTGAAGAATAATGATCTGACAGACTTAATAGTGACCATTGACGGCAGGAGAGAAAGGCATTTGACTTGTGCCACTCACCAGGGCCACACATCATATGCACTAGCCGTTCGCGCGCAAACTTGCAGGTATAGCCTCATTCTCGCGTGGGAATTCCCAACATGTGAATAAGGCGAATGGGCACCCGTCTCAGTGCACTGATGATGACGTCACCGGCGATGAAGCGACCAGTAGGTTTAGACGACTACTACCACCGGAAGCTATAATATGTAAGCGGTTTAATTACCTAATTACATCGCTGTTTTTACGCTAATGGGACTTCCGCATGTTTACACAATGGGGGAGCAAGAACGAACTTTTGGTGAGTCAGACGATGAAGTTGAAGTAAACACCGAATTTACGCCAACTGATGATTTAAAGCAATGTACTTACATGCGCCATCTTATATTTTCTACATTTTAGAATCAAGACTAAAAGTATCTCAAAATTATGTAGTCCTGCAAGCAAGCCGCTGTGGCTACCGCCAACATAGCCTGAAAATCAGACGTTAAAGTTGCATGTCGAGCTCTTTCCCGCCAAAAGTAAAGAGGTCAAAATACAAATAAGAATCAGTCCTTGAATCATTCAAGATTGGTTTTGTGTATACTCCACCCATGCCAGACCGCCAAATAGTGTCTCTTAGCCTTGCCCGTGATATCAATTTACCACAAATTTTCATTTCAGTGGTAAACGTCATCAGTTTGTGTGCTTCGTGATGCTTTGTTATAAGTAGCAGTGCCGCGACAGAGTGCTGTGGTGTCGCGGGATAGACACGTTTGCCACACCACAGCCGAAACGGCGAGGTTTATTAGGTGTCTGAAATTTTTGAATGGAACAATCGAGTTTTCTGCAAAGTTTGATATAAATTTCGCCTGGGCTTAGTTTTGGCGGGAAAGAACTCGACATGCAACTTTAATGTCGTGACAGTCTGAAGGATCGACACTAACGTCTGAAATCATAGGCCTTGGGCGCTGTTCACAAAACCTATTTGACCATCTTGACTAAAACCCTCACTTGCCAGCCACCAAAAAAATGATTTTTTCCCTTCTTTAATCTTAATGGAAGCTTGGGGAGATGAGATTCAAAGTTGTTCATGCAAGGTTACTTTGTCAAACCACTTTTTACACACTTCGCGTTTCTTTCCGCGGTGTCATCCATTAAGATTAAAGAAGGGAAAAAAACATTTTTTGGTGGCTGGCAAGTGAGGGTTTTAGTCAAGGTGGTCAAATAGGTTTTGTGAACAGCGCCCAAGGCCTATGATTTCAGACGTTAATGTCGATCCTTCAGACTGTCACGACATTAACGTCTGATTCTCAGGCTACCGCCAACAGCGTCTTGCTTCCAAGCGCATCCCGCTCATTAGCAGAGCGAAGCGACGACAACACCCTGGACGTGTTGCATCGCTTACTTGAATCTACACATTGTACAGCGCTCTCTTACCAATATAAAGTCAAGGTCATAAATGCCGTAGACTCACGTTTCGGCCTATATTTTCCGCGAATTTGGCGCGATCGCTCTAAAAATCACTGACCTGACAAAGCAACCCTGTGCAATTTTAATGATACCAAACTTACGTGTCTACTGTGAGCTTATCCTTTTTTAAGACACAAACAATATTTCTCCATGCTGACACTCCATTGGCAGCAGACACTTTGTGACAAATAGCCTAAATCACAGACAATGAAAGCCTGTTGCCATGGCGCGCGTGGCTGGTGCAAATATAGCTCAGAGCACGTTCGGCGCCATGGCAACTACGTCATTTTGTGACGTGTGCTTTAGTATGTTTACGAAACTGCGTTTCGTGCCAATGGAGTGTCAGCACAGAGAAATATTGTTTGTGTCTTAAAAAAGGATAACCTCGCAGTACGCACGTAAGTTTGGTATCATTAAAATTGCACAGGGTTGCTTTGTCAGGTCAGTGATTTTTAGAGCGATCGCGCAAAATTCGCGGAAAATATAGGCCGAAACGTGAGTCTACGGCATTTATGACTTTGACTTTAGCTTCCAGGAAAAGGTATTAGCGTCAAATTTTGCGCGGTAGAATTGTTGTCAGACGTTCTGGAGCGCGAGAAACAACTATTAACAACCGAAAACGAATCAAGCTTTGCCATGTTTGCAGTTGAACTGCCTGCCAAGAAGCGGTGCGCACTAACGTACAAATTGTGTGCTCGCCGTAACTGAAAGAGACTCCTCGCTGGCTTCGTGCCGCGGGGTCCCCCGGCGTGATGAATACTAGGGGTACCCGTCCAAATGTAACCAAACGTTCCAGACGTTTTCTTCTAATGTTGGTTTACATATGAAATGTGTGTTTTGTGGATTTACTTTTTTGTTGGAATATTTTATTTCTGAAGGTGTAGTTTGATGAAAAATATGGGGGTGGGGGGGGGGGGGGAGGCAAGACTGACAAGCGTAACTTCGGCGTACGGCGGAAGCTGAAATTACGTAATCCTCGCGTTGAACCAAGAATTGCACAAACTCTATAGGGATATATTTTCGTCACAAATATCTACTCTCTCAGGCATCAAGGCACCCCACGGAACCCTCCCACCAACTGTGTATACGAGGCCTCCCCCCCCCCCCCGGCCGCCGAGTTACTGATGGTTTAAAATATTCCGAGATCCACACCCCTCCCGCTGTCATTTGCTCGGTGAGATGGTCTTGAATGCAAATTAAACATCAATGGAACGCTGAAAGAACTTCCACTTAAGTT
Organism: Arenicola marina; assembly: GCA_964019135.1. Taxonomy (NCBI): domain Eukaryota; kingdom Metazoa; phylum Annelida; class Polychaeta; family Arenicolidae; genus Arenicola; species Arenicola marina. The sequence goes on along the minus strand of OZ025251.1, from coordinate 20,141,252 downwards.
GTGCTTTCAAAGATTTTAATACAACGATGTCACTGATCTGGTAAAGTCGAACCATTTGAAACAAACGACCGTTAAACTACCATGAAATGCTGTTTGATGTGATGTAAAATCCGTACTTTACATTTCCCAACCAAAAATGTGCGCGCGCCCAACGATTATCTTTTCCGGTGCGCGTGAACCTCAATCAAAACATGGCGCCCGCGGCAGGCAAAAAAGGTCAGACATCACACAGCAGAGGGAAAAGTTATCAAAACACAAGCATCAAGCAACGCCATATCCCAAATTGGTAACAAATCAACAGAGAAAAGGTTACTTTATGTAAATATGTAGTTCATTGCTAAATATCGAGGTGAAAAAATAGTTTTATGACCGTGTAAAGGCCGACCAGATTTCGGGCGCGATTCTGCTAATGGAAAGAGATTGCTAGGAGATGTAACGTAGTTCCGCGACTGGACCCATATCGGAGCAGACTACGTTACATCTATGGAACTAAAAATGATGATGCATATATTATTTATCTGTTTGTAGTCTGTAGAATAACAATATTTCAACGTAAAACTACGCGGTTTATTTATATCGCGCGTGGACGTCCAAGCTAGCCGCGGTCGACATCACCCATAATACCGAACGGGCGTCAATAAAACTCGGAATATCTGCGAAATACTTTCGAAATCATGCGGAAAACTTAGGAATTTCCACCGCGATGAAGTTTTCCGCGTTTTATTGATGATCCTACCGAACAGCGAACAGGCGCGCAGGGATATAAAGCCGGCCACCAACTTCTGCTCCGGTGAACAAATCTGCTTCTCTCCGGATAGCCCAAAGGCTTTCAGGATTTCAATCAAGACAAAATATACTTATTTGACATGGAGAAGAGTATGGTAATACAAAAAAAATACGGAATATATTGCTTTAATCGGGTACTAGTTTAAACCTGTAAGGGATGACTATGGTGGGTTAGCCCTGTAACATGGCCCTCCGGTCCGCCCTGCGGCCGGTGGGCCATGTTACAGGGCTAATGGTGGGTTTGGCATTTACATGGGGGTGGGGGCGGGGTGGGCGTGGAGTCCGGATTCCATCGTCATTGTTGGCAGGGTGCCCAATTTTGACTTGACTCGTAGAGTGGCGGGCCATGGTAAGCAGCAGTCGATGGTGTAACTTGATACAGCTGCTGTCTTAGAAACTCACTGTCACTGAAGGCTGTAGGGACAGGACGACCGTACTACAGAACGGCCGCATGGGTTAAGGCGGGTGGGGTGGCGGTCTATATAGGTGGGGTAGGTGCGTGAAGCCAGCAGACGGGACGACTAGCGGGCCATATGCATACTGTGCAGCAGGGGATTGGCTATGGGAAAATATATTTGGAACGGCTTCAGCCTCAGCTGTATAGGTGCGTTTCGTCCTCAGCCTACGTGCTTATTAGTATACAGATCTTCCTCAAAGTGGTCGGAACATACTCTTGAATGTTTGGTGGGTTTAAAGCTCACACGAGCAATCTTGTGTAGCCATTGCCGCAAAAGCTGCGGGTCGCCTAGTTGATCGCGATAGAAAGATATCCTGTTTTTACTGTCCTTTTTTGCACTTGAATTGTTACAACCAACAGCTGAACAGCACACAATTTTGTTCTAAATGCATCGATGTTTAAAATGTACAAGTCAAATTCGCTTGTTACTATTCATGAGAGGTGTTAGGCCGACAATTTGTTCCGAAGACGCAGTTTCTTCCATGTAAACACATTTTTATGACGTAAAATCTTCGATTTTACGTCAGCTATCACTATGTGTGTTTGTTATGACGAAAATCGTCATACTATGACTGTGTCGTGTTTGTCTGTGTGATTGTGTGTGTATCTGTCCGTGCGCACGATAACTGTCCAACACTTACAGCTATCGTTGCCGGACAAATGCCAGAAGTCAAATGTCAGGACAAGTTCGTTAACGGGCAAAATAAATCGAAGGTCGACGTCACGTCAAAAACACATTTTTCAATCTAACTCGCTTAATATTATAGCTAGACACGTGGGGTTAGTGCCATCACACTCAACTCCTAAATGCCTTTCTCTCTACGTCATGCCAAAAGTGACAACATTGACGTCACAAAATTCAGGTGCAGGTCAGGCGCTCCGATCGTTACAAAAATGTGCAGGCACATTAAGGGTACCATTGAGGTACCGCATGTCAAAAATCAGGGCGATGCCATCAATGCTGTGGGTTTCCATGGCGACGAAAATCGCTATTATGAAAGATACGGTTTTTCTTTTTTTCCCTTTTGGTGCAGTCACTATCCACGTAGCTGAACGCTACCTGGTACTGACCTCCTAGGGGCCGGCCTAGCGGCAAGATGAATGCAATCGCACGGTTACTTTTTGTTTCCATGGCAACGCAAAAATGGCCCAATGGTAACAGATAGGACATTAAAAAAAATTAACAATGTATCAAAAACGTAGAAACCTATAAGCCACGCAACTCATCTTTGACACAAAAATTACGTATCGTAATATCTCAAAACTGACAATCTTTCAGCGCCCTCGGTCAAGGGTCAGCTTGAACCCCATATTTAAAATATATTTAAAATTTCACTAAAATCGGACTAGCGGTTATGACGCAGAGGGTCATTTCAATTTAACATTAACGAAATTCACCGTGCCCTCAATATTGACCGTAGACACTTCCAAATGGTTTAGGACACTGTGGTATTGTATTGCCCGTCAAGGAACAATATAGTTAAAATTCGCCGTGTTAACACTTTTGCGTAAATCGACTAAAAGGTCATTGCAATGGTAAACTAACTATACAGCGTTTTCGTTCGCCTAACGCGACTCTCCCTCCCCGCCCCCCCCCCCCCCCCCTCCCACCTCCCGCCGCCCCCAAACCGGTCTTCTCCATGCCCGCCAATACACACACGTATTCCGGCTGTGAACCTCTTCGCTGGCGATCGATCGAAGAGAGCAACCCAAGGCACAAACACGCCGTAAATCATTTAATGCCCATGCAGGCAGCAGGCAGTGGCCACGCAAAATTCGGATGGGGGGGGGGGGGGGGGGGGGGGGGGGTGGGGAGGGGCATTTTTTTCAATGCCGTAGACACAAAAAATTATTAGGCCACCTGAGGCGCCATTACAAACCATATGGCATGCTAACTTTTGACATTTTTTTTTGAGTGGAGGGGTCACAAAAATGTCATGCCGCGGCAATGTTAGAGACGACCATGCGTAATATTCCGTTATCGGTTTTCATGCCTTTTTTTCACAGCATCTATCATTTCGTTCGTTTTTTAAGACGAACATTTTCAATTTTCTTATGTCGGTGTGTTCCGTTTTGCTGTCTGTTTGTCCGTTAACGCATTATCTGTCGAATGCCTTAAGATATCGACTTCAAAGTTCACAAAAAGATGCGGAATGGCAATAGTCAGGCTAAGTTCGTAGATGGGTCATGTAGGTCAAAGCTCAAGGTCACAGGAATTTTTCGAAATTCGCTTAACCATTGAAAGATAGGACCAAAAAACGGGAAAATCGCTATAACGTTCGCAGTTTCCATTTAATCACACTGAAAATTATTTCACACATTGGGCCCATTAGTACCTTCTATATCGTCTTTCATTTGTGCAAATCGCCGAAATAGTTTTCCCGCTAAACAATTTCCAAACTTTAACATGGGACCCTACGGGAGCATGAAAGGGACATGTCAGACAAACGACACGTTGCGTGAGACATGACATTAGTATTTGGGCGCAAAGTACTACATTGATCAAGGTCACGCTTCAAAGGTCAAGGTCAAGGTTACGAAACATGTTTCTCCAAGTAACTTCGTTGATATTTGGTGTAGAGATTCGGGGTTTGTTTCAGAGTATTCTTCAGAGACAGGCGCAAAGGCAATGTGGCCTCAGATTTCGCCTCATCTTTCTAGGTTTCGAGTTATTGGATGATCAATTTTGACTCATATGTGGTGGAATATGTTCCCATATTACTGACATCATGTATGCCAAATGCCATTGAAATCGAACCTGTACTTTCGACCCTCACAAATAATCACACTTTACCATGGCCAAGCCCATTATAAAGCCTCGATACGCCAAATGACTGACGGCGTGCCATGCCAACGTCATCAAATGGGTCTTTAACATAGTCGAATTGGTCCCATAACCACAATTTTCGTCTTCCCTCTCAAGCTCTGCTTGACCGTCTAGTCTGTATGTGTGTGTGCGCGCGCTATGTAGGTCGCAAAACGCAACATTTCGTTTTGTAACTTTACCCATCGATAGGTATCCGACATGGCTCGGTCCAGTTCGTCAGCGGAGTATGTAGGTCAAAGTTCAAGGACACAAGATTTCTTTGTTTGTTTCTTAACCATTGCTAGATAGGACAAAAAATCGGGAAGTCGCTATAACGTTCACAGTTTTCATTTAATGACGCTGTACATTATGTCACGTATTGAGCCTGCAAATCCTACGGTGCCAGTGTAGGCATACTGTTTTGGGGGGCTGGGCGGGGGAGGGGTGATTGAAGCTGGGGTGGTGGGATGATTCAGTTGGTTGCTATGAAAATGTGCATGGTAGGGATGTAGAATCTAGAAATGTAGACCGAAGCTAAATAAACGGGCAGTTTGGTTTTAGCTGTCCACCGAGCGAGATCGTTGAGCCCGGGGGCGAAACTAAAGAGTGACTTTTACTTTTGGGATGGGGCCAACAATTGAGAGGATGCTCGCTATAGCGACAGTTTTAGAGCTGCCGGATCTGAAGGGTCAATATGGATATGAGATATCAAATATAGATCTGAGGGGTCAATCTGGATCTAATGTGTCAAATCTCGATCTGAAGGGCCTATTATGTCACAAATAAAGTTACAGTCAAGTCGATTGTTAAGGTCAAGGTCATTGTAGTGGGCCGAAGACATAATCCGGATTTTACATTTTATGTCATTCTCACCCTACGGGTGACGCAATCTCGTTTCTTTCTCTCTCTCCCTTCCCTGCTGGTCGACCTCTATCGCCTGGTAACCTGTGACGGCCCCCACACCACCGCATGCCTTATATGATGACAAAGCGCGACTACTCACTAATCTGCTTATCAAAGCCAACAGCGAGGCGTTGGGCAACCGCGTGCGGTAGCGACTGCCGCGGTGCGAGTGTACTGTTTTGTGTTGGGACGGCGGGGGGCGGGGTCAAGCTGGGGTGGTGGGATGATTGAGTTGTTTGCTATAAAAATAATGCTCATGGTAGGGATGTAGAAACTAGAAATGTAGACCGAAACTGAATAAACGGGCAGTGTGGTTTCAGATGTCTACCGAGTGAGACCGTTGAACCTGGGGGCGAAACTGAAGAGTGACTTTTACTTTTGGGATGGGGCTAACAATTGAGAGGATGCTCACTATAACGACAGTTATGGAGCTGCCGGATTTGAGGGGTGGTCAAATCTGGATCTCAGGGTGTGTCTGCGTACTCTGTGTAGGACGCAAAACGCAACATTTCGTCGTATAAATTTACTCATCGATATCCGAGCAACTTTGTTAACGGGGTCTGTAGGTCACAGGTCAAAGTCACAGTCAAGTCAACTGTTAAGATCCAGGTCATTTTAGTGGACCGAAGACATAATCTGGATTTTACATTTTACGTCATCTCACCCTACGGGTGACGCAATCTCGTTGGTTCAGCGGAAGGTCATCGCCGGTGACGTCAAGGCCTTGGCGTGTGATTGACTAACTCTGGTCACGTATTCAGAACATGTCGACACCCTCCTGATTGGCGAAAATCAGTGTTTTATACTGTTGATGTGCGATTTTCTCGATGATGGTTTCTTTTTAGACAAAACGATTAACGGCAAATAAATTTTATACCAACAGAGTTTTTCTTCTATGTCACTATATAGCCCCCTGGTATTTTCTTTAAAAAGCTGCTCTCAAAGCGATATTTTACTTTCACTAATAACTTTTTAAAAGTTTCTACCTGTATATAGATGGTCTGATTGTGTTAAGTTTCTTCATGTTAAAAATGTGATGTGTGACTTTTGACAATGTAGTACACCAGAATGTGGCCCCCCGCACGAGTTGCACCATTCTGGACAAAACATGTCTTTGACATCATACCACCCTTTTGTCTATTGCATACTATGCATTTTATGTGGTAAATAATACAAATAATTAAAGTGTTTGCCTGAGGAAAATGTGTATGATCAGCTTATGACATTTTTGTTTGCAGGAATGTGCCTGTCGCTGGAATCGGTGGGCGTGCAAGCGGTCCAGATTCACGGGCCTCCTGACGCGGTTAGTGTCCATGGCAGTCGCAATTCCTTGCGCAGAAGGAATATCATGTCTAGATGCTGTGATAAAAACGCCATGCTGTTGATGATTCATATCCAGAGACCTGACCAGCGGGTGTCATTCTGTGGTATTAAAATAATTGACCTGTTAAATTAACGGAACGCTGTAGTTGCTTTGTTAGCGCACCTGCTACGGATGGATAGCTCTGCGGGCCTGGCCACTTGTACTTGCATCACAATGATGTTCGCATCCTTCAATCATGGGCCCCACGATGTCTGCGTATGCGAAACGAAAGCAAATCTGTTGAATACACAGCTCATTTCCATTTCATTCGCAAACTTCCACGGCTTCATTTGCAGTTTTTTTAATGTGTACACTAGTGCACCGGCATTAACCTCCGTCGGTATTTATCCGATATTGCAGGTGCTGCTTCCTAACATACGCTGAATTCGAAATGGGAGCGGGCGAAATTACGTTGTTAAACTATCCCTAAGTTAAACGTCTACTTAATTACTTACTTTCCAGCCCTAAGCGATTTTGCGTTCTAATATCGCCACTGATGTATGATACGGGAATAATGACCTTATTTCCAGGAGCGCCTAGTCACCATGTCCAAGGGGTTTGCTCAGCTTCGAACAATCAATATCAGTAAGTGAATCGCGCTTTGGTCCTTAACTTGATGTTGATGTAATCAGTAATTTCCCCCATCACATCTGAGAAGCTGCCTTGAGCGTTCAGCACGTGCTCTCAGGCAGACCACAACAGTAAAATAAGATGTCTATCATATAGCCTTCATCATATATTTATCAAGTAATAGTTGTACTTTGGCATGTTAAAATGATCACAATTTTACGATATTGGTCTAGGAGAACAATTTATGTTTGACTCTGGACATGAATACTTGGCAGAACAGACATTAGCTTCGGCGTGTAAACTGAAGTGTCAGTTCTGGCGCTGTGTCTGAAAACAAAGACCAGATATCATATTCGACTAAAGCTGCATAATCGTGAGTAAATTGTTTAAGTTGTCAGAATATAGTTTGGTATTCAACAAACATTGCTGAGCAATGGTCCTAATTCATATGGCAGTTTCACTTGTCTATAATTTTAGATATAATATTAAAGTTGTTTCTCCACGTTCTAGAAAAGCGAGAGGTACATCAGAATTTCCACAGAGACAGTGCCATGCTTACCCACTATATTCCCGTATTGCCAGAAGGTCACCAAAATAAAGCAGAAGGTACTAGTTTGACACATCTGACGAATTAAGGCTGATGACATTTTCTCAATGCCTGATGTATATGCACGTTTGTTTTAAATTAATATGAACTAATAAACTCAAAGTTGGCCATACTATTTTTACTGTAGGACTGTTACAATAATTCTACAAGCATTACTTTTTTTTCCAAATACCTTACGACATTGACAGTGTCATGACGATATAAAGCGGTGAGGTACCAAGAGCATGTATTTGTGGAACAAAACCATCCTCTCGTATATATAAGTAAATATGTTTTGTTTTATCAAGAAATTTGCTTATTTTGTTTGGCGTAGGCGGCTCCACGACACGAGCTGAGATGGTTGTTGTATATCTATGTCAAGTGAGTATGAATAGCGGTTAATATATTTATCTACCCCGTAAATATTTCAAGTGATCCTAAGGTTATCAGTATTATAGAGTCGTATTGCGCTAATATTTTTTTCTTTGGTACATAGCATGCGGTCGTATGGTCGCTCTTATATGTGGATTGGAACTGGAAACGAATTGAGATATTCGTAATGCTTTATTAAAGCCAAGTGACATGTTTATTGTTCTGCCTTAATTACCATTATTTCATTTTGGGAATATTTGTTCTTTACAGCCACATGCCAAGCCTAGATCAATTGTCATGGAAAAATGCGTCGAATTCGGGATCAAATCGTAAGTATGTTCGCGTACACACACTGGCTTGGGAGGCGCGAGAGAGCAGGGACAATAGAGCGGTGGGGGAGGGGGGGGGGAGGTGGGGACTGGAGTGGTGACCGGCCAGCTGTAACTAGGTGTGATATCATTGTGATCAGAACCCTATGCGGCACCAGGTTTACATACCGCACACGATTCATTATTACTCGTGTAACCCAATATAAGAAATGAAACAAGATTAAAAGGAGAACAGGGAGAGACAGCGCGGGACAGTTGAATTACATGGTCAGGCAGGTCAGAATACTGGTTGTTTGCCGGGCGCAGGTGAAAATTTAGGCTGCGATCTCTCGCTATTCAGCAATGTTTAGCATTTACACTGGTCAAACAACCTGCAAACACTGATCAATGCGAACAATGAGTGGAGAGTAGCTTCCGTTTTTTGGACCCAACAATATACATGTAACATCGGAAAACTGTGAGCTCAGTAATAACGCTCACTTTTTGGAACATGGCATTGCAAAATTGGCGAAATCCTTGTAAAAAGCACAATCAATAATTTGTTTCTTAGTTGTATCACGGTTGTTGTTTCTCAATCTGATGGGGCAGCTAAATTTTGAGAGGGGCAGGTCAATCTCAACACCACGTGCCCGACACGACGGGCAACGAGTTAATGTCTGTCCCCTGTAAGATGTTGCTGGAAGGTGGTTTACTGACTTCTGGGCATAAAGTGTTTGTGGTTAAGGCCACTTTTTTGTACATAAAGGCTAATTTGTATTTAGTAAGCATTTTCAGGTAAACATGATGAATATACAACTAGACGGTCAAGCAGAGCTTGAGAAGGAAAACGAAAATTGTGGTTGTGGGACCAATTCGATTATGTTAAGACCCATTTCATGACGTTGGCATAGCACGCCGTCAGTCATTTGGCGTATCGAGGCTTTATAATGGGATTGGCTATGTTAAAGTGTGATTATTTGCCAGCGTCCAAACTACTGCTTTGATTTTGATGCAATTTGGCAAACATGATGCCAGTAATATGGGTACATATTCCACCACATATGAGTCATCTACCTGCATTTATGTAGTCACAGCGATTTTTTTTGCACTTTCGGCAATGTCAAAACTGATCATCCACTGACTCGAAAACTATAAATGTGAGGTGAAATCTGAGGCCACGTTGCTTTTGCGCCTCTCTCTGAAGAATACTCTGAAACAAACCGCGAATACCTAGACCAAATATTAACGAAGTAATATGCGGGAAAACATGTTTCGTAACCTTGACCTTGATTTGACCTTGACCTTGGAAGCGTGACCTTGATCAATGTAGCACTTTGCGCCCAAATACTAATGTCATGTCTCACGCAAGGTGTCGTTTGTCTGACATGTCCCTTTCATGGAGCAATTGAGGAGGCCAAGTTCCCGCCAAAATGCTCCCGTAGGGTCCCATGTTAAAATTTGCGAAATTTTAGCGGGAAAACTATTTGGGCGATTTGCACAAATGAAAGACGATATAGAAGGTACTAATGGGCCCAATATGTGAAATAATTTTCAGTGTGATTAAATGGAAACTGCGAACGTTATAGCGATTTTCCCGTTTTTTGGTCCTATCTTTCAATGGTTAAGCGAATTTCGAAAAATCCCTGTGACCTTGACCTTTCACGTACATGGCCCATCTACGAACTTAGCCTGTCGATAGTCATTCCGCATCTTTTTGTGAATGTTAAAGTCGATATCTTAAGGCATTCGAAAGATAATGCGCCACTCGGAACGCTATAGCGATTTTTTCGATTTTTGGTCCTATGTTTCAATGGTTAAGCGAATTTCGAAACATTCCTGTGACATTGACCTTTGACCTACATGGCCCATCTACGAACTTAGCCTGACGATTGCCATTCCGCATCTTTCGGTGAATTTGGAAGGCGATATCTTAAGGCATTCGAAAGATAATGTCGAGCGTTACAAACAGACAGACTCACAGACAGACCTAGACCGTCAAGCACAGCTTGAGAAGGCAGACGAAAATTGTGGTTATGGGACCAATTCGACTATGTTAAGATCCATCGCCGCTCGCTCATTGGTTGTTCAGCCTGGCGTTGGAGACCATATCGCCCCCTTAAAGCTGTAGTACTGAGGCCAAATTGCTGGCTGAAAGCGCAAATTAGCCCAAAATGGATCGTGATGTACTGGACGAGCGCCATCTAACGGCTGCTGTTGAACGCGGGCTATTTTTCCAGGTCGAGGCCTTCGTTTAGAGTGAATACGTTCAAATCACGACTTTCTACGCGTCCTTGGTCGCGCCCTAATCGCTCTTCTCGGACTCGTCATCGCTGAATTACGGAGCCCCCTAGCGGCGGAACTAAGCGTGATAAGCTAAAAGCGAAGGCGCATTCCATACCCAAGTCGACGTTTGCCCGTCTTTTGCAACCGGTCCCGACTCTCTAGCGTCGCTATTAAGCGAACGGCGGCCATCGCAACCCCGAAAGAGTGCCGGTCCATATCGCCGTTGACTCGTAATGGGAGCGTCGGCATGGAGGGGGGTGCACCTCTTGCGAGCGCTCTAGCGGCCAAACTAAGCGTCCTAGAGCAATTCTGAGGTGGTTTCGATCAGCCTAGGTCACATTTTTCTCTCCATTCATGCCAAATCTGGGCTCCCTAGCTCAAATATTGACCGAGTTATGGCCTTGCAAAGTTCAAAACGCCACTTGACACGTACGCTGAATATTGATTGGCCGATTACTCGAAAATCGTTCAGTATGCGGAAAAATCTGAGCGAGTATTGCGTCACCGCCTCTCCCTGACGAATACTCTCAAACAAACAGCGAATCTCTAGACCCGATATTAACGAAGATACGCGGTAAAACATGTTTCGTCACCTCGACCTTGCTGTGACCTTGGCCTTGGAAGCGTGACCTTGACCAATATAGTTATTCGTGCCCAATTACTGATGTCATGTATCACGCCCGGTGACGTTTGTCTCACTTGTAACCTTCACGGAGAAATTGAGATCATGTTCCCGCCAAAATGCTGCCATAGGGTCCCATGTTAAACTTTGGGAATTTTTAGCGGGAAAACTATACGGGCGATTTGCACAAATGAAAGACGATATAGAAGGTACTAATGGGCCCAATACGTGAAATAATTGGCAGCACCATTGATTGGAAACTGCGAACGTTATAGCGATTTTCCCGTTTTTTGGTCCTATCTTACAATGGTTAAGCGAATTTCGAAAAATTCCTGTGACCTTGACCTTTGACCTACATGGCCCATCTACGAACTTAGCCTGACGATTGCCATTCCGCATCTTTCTGTAAATTTGGAAGTCGATATCTTAAGGCATTCGAAAGATAATGCCCCGCGTTACACACAGACAGACTCACAGACAAACCGAACACACCGACATAAGACGAAAATTGAAAATTTTCGTCTTAACTAGACCGTCAAGCACAGCTTGAGAAGGAAGACGAAAATTTGGGTTATGGGACCAATTCGACTATGTTAAGGCCCATTTCATGACGTTGGCATGGCACGCCGTCAGTCATTTGGCGTCTTTTAGTACATACATTTCATTTAACCCTGGATCTAGATTCTATGTCTACGATTCGACGGACATCCCCGCGACGGCCCGTCCACTACTGTGGCACCCTTTTCATTTTTGGGAAGAAACGTAGGCTGTCAACACTCTGGCAGTGGCGGCGGCCACTGCAGCTGTTTGTTTTCTCTCAGTGTCAGTGTCACGAATGTTGCGCTAACCAACAATCACACACCTATAATGTAATTGATCTAGGTCTATCTACATCTACATGTGGCAAATATTCATCATGAGTTAATGTTAATCGAAATACACATCTGAGTTAGAGCTTCCCTGCACGTAAGTTACATTCAAACACCGCGGGCAGTCGAAGCGAGCGAGGCGCACTCAAACCGGATCATCTTGTGACGTCACCAATCTCTACTCTGGGCGGGGGTTTGGAAATGGATCGTTCGCTGCTTGAGTTTATTTGGGTGACTTTAGATATTAATATTTATGGCATACGAGACATTGTAAAATAATTGCATCTGATAAATGGCTTTAGTAACCACTGAGAAATGTATATTTGACAGTGGTTTAGAAACAAATACCCCCCCAAGAGATGGACTTTAAGGCCCATTTCATGACTTTGGCATGGCACGCCGTCAGTCATTTGGCGTATCGAGGCCTTATAGTGGGCTTGGCCATGTTAACGTGTGATTTTTTGCTAGCGTCCAAACTACTGCTTTGATTTTGATGCAATTTGGCAACTATGATGCCAGTAATATGGGTACATATTCCACCACATATGAGTTATCTACCTGCATTTATGTAGTCACAGTGATTTTTTTGCGCTTTCGGCAATGTCAAAATTGATCATCCAATTACTCGAAAACTATAAATGTGAGGTGAAATCTGATGACACATTACCTTTGCGTATCTCTCTGAAGAATACTCTGAAACAAACCGTGAATCTCTAGTCCAAATATTAACGAAATTACACGGGAATACATGTTTCGTAACCATGACCTTGATGTGACCTTGACCTTGGAAGCTCGACCTTGGTCAATATAATATTTTACGCCCAAATACTAATGTCATGTCTCACGCAACGTGTCGTTTGTCTGACATGTCCCTTTCATGGAGAAATTGAGGAGGCCTGGTTCCCGCCAAAATGGTCCCATAGGGTCCCATGTTAAACTTTGGGAATTTTTTGCGGAAGAACTATTCGGACGATTTTCAAAATTAAAACACTGTATACAAGGTACTTACGAGCCTAATACGTGAATTAATTCTGAGCGTCATTAAGCAAAAACTCGGAACGCTATAGCGATTTTGCCGATTTTTGGTCCTATCTATCAATGGTTAAGCGAATTTCGAAAAATTCCTGTGACCTTCACCTTTGACCTACATGGCCCATCTACGAACTTAGCCTGACGGTGGGCCGTGGCATTGTCTGTGCAGAAGGAGGAGTCGATATCTCAAACTCTTTTAAAAAAAAAAAAACACCCAAAATTTCGAATTTTTAGCTGCCTGTGGCGCGAAAACTTTTTATCGTACGTCAAATCTGATGTCAGTAACGCGAAAGATTTTGAGGAGCTGAGTATTTTGACACTAATTGCGGCTCTCTAGCTGCAATATTAAGAGAGCTAGAGCGAAAAATGTGTTTTGGACGTATGACGTCATCGTGACGTTGACCTTTGAGTTATATTGCCCATCTACGAACTTAGCCTGACGATTGCCTTTCCGCATCTTTCTGTGAATTTGGAAGTCGATATCTTAAGGCATTCGAAAGATAATGCCCCGCGTTACAAACAGACAGACTCTCAGACAGACAAACGGAACACACCGACATAAGACGAAAATTGAAAATTTTCGTCTTAACGAGACGGTCAAGCAGAGCTTGAGAAGGAAGACGAAAATTGTGGTTATGGGACCAATTCGACTATGTTAAGACCCATTTCATGACGTTAACACGCCGTCAGTCATTTGGCGTATCGAGGCTTTATAATGGGCTTGGCCATGTTCTAGTGTGATTATTTGCCAGCGTCGAAACTACTGGTTCGATTTTGATGGTATTTGGCATACATGATGTCAGTAATATGGGTACGTATTCCACCACATATGAGTCATCTACCTGCATTTATGTAGTCACAGCGAATTTTTTGCGCTTGCGGCATTGTCAAAATTGCTCATCCAATTACTCGAAAACTATAAACGTGAGGTGAAATCTGAGGGCACATTACTTTTGCGTATCTCTCTGAAGAATACTCTGAAACGAATCGCGAATCTCTAGACCAAATATTAACGAAGTTACGCGGGAATACATGTTTCGTAACCTTGACCTTGATGTGACCTTGACCTTGGAAGCGTGACCTTGGTCAATATAATATTTTACGCCCAAATACTAATGTCATGTCTCACGCAACGTGTCGTTTGTCTGACATGTCCCCTTCATGGAGAAATTAAGGAAGCCTGATTCCCGCCAAAATGCTCCCATAGGGTCCCATGTTAAACTTTGGGAATTTTTTGCGGAAGAACTATGCGGACGATGTTCAAAATTGAAACACCGTATATAAGGTACCTATGAGCCCAATACGTGAATTAATTTTGAGCGTCATTAAGTACAAACTCGGAACGCTATAGAGATTTTGCCGATTTTTGTTCCTATCTATCAATGGTTAAGCGAATTGCGAAAAATTCCTGTGACCTTGACCGTTGACCTACATAGCCCATCTACGAACTTAGCCTGACGATTGCCATTCCGCATCTTTTTGTGAATTTGGAAGTCGATAGCTTAAGGCATTCGAAAGATAATGCCCCGCGTTACAAACGGACAGACACACATACAGATTCACCGAACACACCGACATAAGATTGGAAATTTTCGTCTTAAAGACACATTTTCGCCTTAACAAAGTTTCTTTTTTTTATCTAAGTGGTCCACAGGTCGGTCAGCTCAAGAGAGGAAGCTCCTTGACTCTGGAAGACGGCCGCGTGGTGAGTAGATGTATAGAACATGGCAGCCTAAGTACTTCTCATGTGAGACGCGATTCATATGGCATTGCACTCACTGAAATGGTGCGCATGCTATATAATACTTAGTTGGACACGATTCATGCCGCATACCATTCACTGAATTAGTGCGCATCCTAGGTAATAAATACTAGATTCTTTTATCAAAATGTGTTCCTTTCATATATATGAGGAATATTGATGAGGTCATTGATAATTACTTGTATTGTTTGGTTTGTCGTTCAGGTGAATCCAGAAGATGTTTTGTCCCCGCCCGACGCCAACAATCCATTCTTAGGTAAACTACGCCAACCGTATTATAGTAGGCTGGGTAGAAATGTAATGCTACAGCTGAGGTGGATAAATGTTCATAGATATGTTTATTGTCTTTACTCTGGCGTTCTGTTAACATTGTATCGTTGTCTACATCAATTACATCATCGCGGTTTTTGAAGTGATTAAATATGGTCTTTGTGTATTTTTCCATGCGCTCGGGGATTTTTGTAGGATCTTGCCATGTCATCAGCGTGGTAATCGGTGAAACCAAACCCGTGTTGGCGATCAGTTGTAGAGTGCCCGAGTCCGCAGTACGTCGGACCCCTGGTGACCAATGAACGCATCACGGCACTCCTGGACGCCGGAGACGCCGAGCAAATCCCGAGTTTGGTGATCCACATGACCTCAAAAGCCATCCTGGCGGATCCCCGCTACCAGGTCTGGATGGAGAGGTATGGGGGACGGTGGGAAGTTGGGATGCTTATTGCGTGTCTGAGGGGTAGTGGCTGAGGGTGGTGGTGACTGGCACTGCGTTGTATCCACCCAATCATGCTTTTACTGTACGTATTTAATTGAATTAGTTCCTATTGTCATGTCACTGTATAAATAAACATGAATCCGTGCAGGTTCGGCCCAGGAGTGAAGCACCTCGTCCTCAATGATGACAGTAGCGGTGTGTCCTACGAGGGTACCTACCGCGTGCAAGCCATGCTCAACCGGATCGACGACCAGATCTTCCCCCTCCTGCCTCACCAAGTCGATCCGGTACGATAGCCCAATGTAGTCTTTCTTTTACGGTGTTATATAATGTTATAGAAGAAAATCACGCACGAAAGGAAGAAAATGGCATGAAATTTACCCTTTTCGTGAATTATTGTTTACATTGTCTCCCTGCGCGTTGATTGGTTGAACTATGCTGCGCCTTGATTACCATGGATATCATTCATCAACCTCTGTAGACCACAAAGGATGCCGTTACATTAACCTCAACGACCTGTTGAGATATTTGATACTTTAGGCCTTCATTCATGACGTTGCATAAACTGTAGCTTATACCGTAATTAATTAATTTCGTCCTATTTTCATATTTATGACAGTCTTCCGCCTCTGCTAAACTTACCGAGGCTGCCAACGTCACGTATGGGGAAACGAATCTACTGTACTTGTTAAGACGGAAATTGTCTGGAATCTTTGTCAGGTAATTTATTATTGGGTTAAATATTACGTTTGGCTGATATTGTCGGAAGACCGTGTTTTATTTACTTAAAGACTGTTGCAAACGAACAAAACTGGTATGATTGATAAACTGGATAAGCAGATATAGTTGCTGCACCTGTACAGTAATATAACTCCTTTTTTGGTTTCTTTATAAATGGTGCCCCGATAAAAACAGTACATGTACTGCTGTCAGGAAACGCAATAACTGAACGTGTTTGTTTCTATGTTGATTTCATAATCAGGTGACCTAGCAATGCTACTAGCACATACATTGTATCACCAAATTATGTTGCACACTACATAATTACTGACGTCTCTGATGCCAATGACAATTGTTCCTCTTTCATGAGACTGTAAAACTATTTTCTTAATTGTATAACCTTACTTCTAAACGCCTGATGTGACCACATATATAGGTTAACGATGCCGAATGGATGAGTGTTGATTTCATTCCCAGAGATCAGTGTATTACACTGAACAATGCGGCGTTCGTTGAACAGGCCCGCAGCGATGATGGTCTGCCTGAGATATTGGATAAAACCAAAGCAGCTCTGCAACTCGCAAGGCAAAATGGTACGAAAGCTTCTATTATTACAGCCTGTCACTAAATTGCCCGAAATTTAATAAATATAGGCCATTGTAATATACAGATATTATGAATTTGCGAAGTAGCAATGTGACTTTCTAATCACCAAGCATTACATCAACGATAGAATATCGACATCCTGTCAAAAACCATCTGTCACTCAATAGATCAACACACTGAATTTCTTATCAACATTTCTGGGTTTTAGAATCCTCGATACCTGGAGATTTTTGTAAATCATACAAATTTCCATTTCAATATCGCAGGTGGCTCCATATGCGGTTTAGCTTATGGCTGCACAAAGGTGACCGTAATTACTAAGCCTTATCTATATTTCTGTCAACTGTTTTAAACAGCTCCGTCGACTGCACGATACCCTGAGATTCTTTTCTTGGGCACCGGATCAGCAATTCCCAGCAAGGCGCGGAATGTCAGTGCCATCTGGCTCAACCTCAGGTGGGTGATGTGTTACGTAAGTGTGGACGAGTTCTCAAGGTCAACTGGTGAAGTTAGCGAGTCTTCCTCCTTATCTAAGTTGTAGCTGCACGTCCGGTCGTGTGGTCGCGTTCTGGTTGGTACCTGCAGCTGGACCTTCCCACAATCGTCCTTACGTTTGGAGGACAAATCCTACATTTTAATCTGTGATGCTGTGAATAATCGAAAGATTTATTCTGGCGATCTCGCTGGTTCGCTTATTTATATGTTGTTGAAATAGTAACTATATAACAAATTTATCTCTTATTTTTGTTATCTTCAGTGAAGAGAAAAGCATTCTTCTTGATTGCGGGGAGAACACATACGGTCAGCTTTACCGTCACTACGGAAGCCAAACAGACGACACGCTGCAGAAGCTGATGGCCATCTTTGTTTCGCACTTACACGCAGACCACCATTTAGTAATTTCTTTGGCCACGTCTTCGTCAACTTTTCAGAATCATTTTACAAGTCTGATGGTTGATCAGCAATTTGTTTATGAAGCCGTTACGCCTGTAACGTCTAATCCATTATCATATGGAAATAAATTAAATGATTTTCTATGTATATATATATGGGATAATACTATTATAAAGTGGAGATTTCGTCGTGGCACATGTTAAGGGAACTGAAATAAAATAATATATATTCATGTATATCGCCATATATTGTACGAAATGTGCAAGTTAACTCTGCAACGCCTTGCGCCGTGTTTTGCCATAGGGTATAGTGTCCATGGCCACCGCGAGGAAGCACGTGCTGGACCGCAAGGGGGTGACCTTCACGCCGCTGTGGGTCATAGCGCCATTCCATCTGCGACGCTGGTACCAGGACTTGGAAGACATGCTCGGCGTCCCTATACTGAATTTAGTCAGGTGAGTCTGATGGTGGTTAAGACGATTACCTATTTATAAGGATGGTGGGAGAAATTTATTATATTATATATGTGGCTTGATATAGCAGGTTGCTGCTGTATCACGGTAGACGCCACTTCTATCGCGTTGTATTCAATGTATTCATGTATTATTTATTTACTTGGTATCGCCGATTTCACTGCTGAAAAGAAGGGATTAAACGTCCTTGCGTTTTCACCCAGTGACTATGCTAAGCATGGATTGTCGTATTTCCTGCCTAAGGGTCATTCCAATCGAGTGGTTCAGTGAGAAGTGGCAGCCGCGAGATGACGAAAAACAGGAGCAGGCAAGGCAGGAGGCCATGCAACAGCTGTCGGACACTCTCCAGATGAAACAGGTGGCGATATATTGTGAAACTAATGGTCCCTGTTGTAATAATTGCATGAAGACTCCAAAAACACGTGCCGATGTTTACAGTGAAAAAACTCGATGTGGTAGAACTTCAGTCGGCAGGTGATGTGCTGTCGTATGAAGTATTTTCAAATGATATAGTGTCATTAAAAGATACCTTTTTTAGAATACTGCTGCAGATTTATTAATGAGTTGATATGATATTGCTGAAAGCTATGAAAACCGCATATGGGTGAGGGCCACCCGAATGATGTGATGGTTTGCGAATCGAAAGGTTCGCGCCCCGTGCGCTTGCCCTGTTAGGCGTCGCATAAACTCCTGGCCCTTTTTCGACGAAGATGGCGTCGCCCGTGGCTTAGCAGGTGTCAGGCAGCCCACTGGGCTCTTGTAGAGTGATCTTCTGGCAGAGTTCAAGCGGCCGGTGCGTGTTTCGAAGCCCACCTGTGCAACTGTCTTAAGTTTGTACAGCATAAAGATGCCATGTCTTTTCTCGCAAAGAGCTCCTCTCTGCCTTGCAGCCTTTCCATTGTCGCGCTTTGACATACAGAGGTTAAAGCGTCCTCTTTCAACCAATCTCTTGGCTGACGCGAACGGTTTTGCTTCAGATCCTGTCCGTGAGAGTCCTCCATCGTCAATTCCCGCACGGCATCGTGCTCGGTCACGAGGCAGGGTGGAAAGTGGCTTACTCTGGAGACACGATGCCGTGTGACGACCTGGCCGCCGCAGGTAGAGGGCTCCTGGGGGAGAGTGGGGTGGGGGTGTATGGCGGGGTGGAAAGTGGCTTACTCTGGAGACACGATGCCGTGTGACGACCTGGCCGCCGCAGGTAGAGGGCTCCTGGTGGAGAGTGGGGTGGGGGTGTATGGCGGGGTGGAAAGTGGCTTACTCTGGAGACACGATGCCGTGTGACGACCTGGCCGCCGCAGGTAGAGGGCTCCTGGTGGAGAGTGGGGTGGGGGTGTATGGCGGGGTGGAAAGTGGCTTACTCTGGAGACACGATGCCGTGTGACGACCTGGCCGCCGCAGGTAGAGGGCTCCTGGGGGAGAGTGGGGTGGGGGTGTATGGCGGAGTGGAAAGTGGCTTACTCTGGAGACACGATGCCGTGTGACGACCTGGCCGCCGCAGGTAGAGGGATCCTGGTGGAGAGTGGGGTGGGGGTGTATGGCGGGGTGGAAAGTGGCTTACTCTGGAGACACGATGCCGTGTGACGACCTGGCCGCCGCAGGTAGAGGGCCCCGGGAGGACTGGGGTACAGTGGGTGATATGATAAATGTACTATTCATTTTCTAGCGTTCTAATGAGGGTTTAAAGGCATTTACTGTCGCCCTGTTGTGGCTTTAACGTCCCATGACACATAACCATGTCTGATGGTTATATGTTTTATTATGACGACAATATTAACATTTTCGTCATATGTCGGTCGGTCTAGTTTGTTATGACGAAAATTCGTCATATGTCAGTTGGTCGTGTTTGTATATTTGTATGTCTGTTTCACGAAAAAACGGGAAGTCTTCTTGTGACCCAACGGCTGCATACATCGGTTCGCAGTCTTTAGTATCTACTAGCTAGGCAATAGGGCTACATCATCCTCGTCACACAGGTTAAAAGGTCAAAGGTCAAGGTCACAGCGATTTTTTGAAACAATAACTAAAAACGCGTATATCTCCGTTAATATTGACGCTAGAGATCTCTGCTCAGTTTCAAAATGGGCTAGCATTCAAGGCGCAAATTTCAGGTATTGTTCACTTTGTGATGCGTAACACTCATTTTCGAGTAAAATGTGACCCAACGGCTGCATACATCGGTTCGCAGTCTTTAGTATCTACTAGCTAGGCAATAGCATCATCCTCGTCACACAGGTTAAAAGGTCAAAGGTCAAGGTCACAGCGATTTTTTGAAACCATAACTAAAAACGCGTATATCTCCGTTAATATTGACGCTAGAGATCTCTGCTCAGTTTCAAAATGGGCTAGCATTCAAGGCGCAAATTTCAGGTATTGTTCACTTTGTGATGCGTAACACTCATTTTCGAGTAAAATGAGGTCATAAGTTTTGCGGAAAACGCACTAAATGACCTCTGTCAGTTTTCTCGCCTTTGGGCACATTTGCCATCAAGCTATCGCTATGATGTTCTAATATGTCATAGAAATATGAATTGAGATGAATTGTGTCGAATCTTAGAACTTTGTAATGCGTTCAGTGACGTCACGATGACGTTTTTTTTGGGTACTCAAAAAGCAGAAAAAATCCCCAAAATGAAAGAGTATCATCATATTGTAGGAAACGTAGTTCCTCGTATAGCTGCAAAGTAAAAACAATACATTCCTATCTTACTTCCGGTTTCAGGGCCGACGGCATTTCTCTATGGGACTTCCCATGTTAAAGCGCTGTATCTTCAGGCTGGGGAATTTTTTTTGTCTCCATCAAGGGACACCAGGATTTTTTCCTTAGTTAAACATGCTACATAGTAGCCTCAGTGCTTATTGCTTGCGATTGGATCAAATAGTGACGTTACAGGATTTTTTTGAAATTTGGCCAATGGTGAAAGATACCTTTCGGTGTTAGCAGAGGCTCCCACGGGCGTCCTATTCAAGCCATCACTTCATGCTTGCAGCTGTGGATAGATAATACTAAGCTGAGTCATAATCTGTCGACATGGTTTCATAGCCAGATTATTTTTCGGTATATAGTCGAAATCGTTTACCATGGGATCCCATGGGGAAAAATTAACTTGAGTGAATATGATCTACTTCCGCTCAAGCTATTTCAGTCTCCTTCACCACACAGTGAGGTAATATCACCTTAAAGCAAGTTATAAGAAAAACTATTTGCCAATACGCATCTACAGATCACTTGATACTTCAATTAGGCGGATGACGTCTAGTTAGGGCGCTAGAGCGTTTTGAAGTGGGACGACACCTTTGCGAGGCCGCCAATGATGAGTCAATGGAGATTGTGTCCATCTTGAAAAAATCGTCGAAAATCAGAAAAAACGTGCTAAAGCTGTGATCTTTGCACCAAATGGTAGGGAACCCTCATCTTCAGAGAACTAGTAAAAGAAACTAATTAGTTGCTGTATCGCTTTGCCTGCAGTGTTTTTGGTTCTTTTCCTCGGTCTTCGTGCCTCGCCAGTGATGAATAATTGCAATATTTGGCCATTTCGTCAAGCCATAGCTGAAATAGTAACTACTCTCTATCGCCTAGCTCTTTAATCCAATGAGTTGTGACAGTAAACTTTGGCGTATTGCTACTTGGACGTTACGTGGGTCACGTCATGACGTGACCATGACGTCATGACGTCACACCGTACGTACGCTATTACTCAGCTATGACGTTACACGTCATCTTCAGTGATCACTTGCGCCGTGCATAACTTTTTGGCGCACCGGATAAGTATGCGTAAAAAATGTCATAGCTTACGTGCTCCTACGAAATGTTGGACTTGCTTCATCTTTATCTACGTTGGCAATAGCTATCATCACTTGAATTCGGTAGAGTATCAGTAGATATATTAAAGTAATAGATGCCATCTTGAGCATTTTCCTGAACGTCATGACGTTCACTTCATCTCTAATTGGGCAATAAAGTGGCGGGCGGAAGAACACGGGGTGACCTCTAATTCCGTTAGTATCGGTGAATAGAGTGTTCAATTGCTCGAAATAGGGCGCATATTATCATACACAGCGCCGGCAGTTCGCACATTACCTGAAGCCTAGGCCCAGCCTTAACCCTGATCCTAACCCTAACCCCCACCTTACATTGCATATCGCCGGCTGGTGGCACAATGTAGGACATCCCAGTTTTGCGTAGGTTATTTCTCTGTTACTATTCGTTATGGTGACTTCCAGTTCATTTGACGTTGTATGGTACATCAAGTGACAACTATCGTGCGTTCACTTTTTGCAAAGGGGGGGATGTGTGCGTCAAAATTACGTCGAAATTGTTAGCATGACGAACAAATAGTGCAGTTGGTACATTTTCACCTACTTAGGCGACCGCTACCATCACTGTGTTCATAAGTAGGTGTAATAATACATAAAGAGCCATTAGTAATATCATTCACCCCTGCCTCTGATCTAATTTCTGAACCATGCCTTGACGCCAAACGACGCTTTTGTTTTCAATTCAAAGTTTACGCCAGGCAAATTCAATAGTCAATAGTCGTAGTATTAGAAACACGAAATGACCCTAATTTCTATAAATAATCAACGTACAACATCACGGTCGATGTTGGATCAATATGCTCAGAAAGACACGTTCAATGACCTAAAATTGATTTTCGTCATCATCAGTGTCCCACTGATTTCTTGTATTTTATTTGTCTTTCTTGGTTCGCATGGTAATCTGCATATTATAACAAAAACTCAGTGGCACACTGATGATGACGAAAATCGATTTTGGGTCAAAGAGCGTGTCTTTCTGAACATGTTGATCCAAACCGCGACCGTCCGCGATGATTATGATGACAATAGCGAGAGTTTGCGGGGCGTTAAGCAATTTTATTGGCCCGACATCAAGCTGTAGCAGCCCGCCAATTTTCATTATCCGCCTGAGGCCGCGTAGAGGCCGAGGGCGGATAATGAAAATCAAGGGCTGCTACAGCCCCATTCAATGAGGGAATTGTGGGGATTTGCCCGGGGTGGGGGGGGGGGCAGTTGTCCTGGGATAATTCAGCCGGTAGGGAGGGCGTCTTTAAGACACAGATTGCAGATCGGCAGATTGCAGTTTCACGCAATTATTCGTTAAATGAGTCCGCCAATGGAATACCATCTCATCCACATGTACTCTAACATACCAGATACCATGGGGCTGACCGCAGGAGTATTGACATGAGGGGGGACGGGGCGTGGAGCTGACCGAGGGAGTATTGTTTGGGTTTTCCCAAAAAACATATCGTTGTGTGGTTATGCCCTTCGGATTGCCATCTGTCTGTGATAGTACTGTGGCCCATAGGTACAACGGTGGCGCTGGGCGCTCGCTCCGCGGAGGTCTGGCGTAATGTACCGCCCGGAGCGGAGAAATAGACTGCGCGGAGCGAAGAAATGTATTGCGCGCAGCGGAGAAATGACCTCCGCGGAGTCGTTTCACCGCACGGAGCGGAGAAATATACTGCGCGGAGCGGAAAGATATACTGCACGGAGCGGAAAGATATACTGCGCGGAACGGAGAAATGTACTGCGCGAAGCGAAGAAATGTACACGCGAAGCGAAGAAATGTACACGCGAAGCGAAGAAATGTACACGCGGACCAAAGAAATGACAACTTCTGATTCTTGGCGACGCTATAATGTCCACCTCATGGCGGAACTTTTGGAACTAAAGTTTAACCAGGTTCCTATCTTTCGGAAGTCCCTGTTGGAATCGGTCGGTCTGCACTTTACCCACCCCGTAAACGATAGTTTCTGGGGAACAGGTAGAGATGGGGAGGGGAATGATATGTTCGGAGCCCTCCTGAACCAACTTCTCCGCAAACAAACACCAAACATTCCGAAAACAAAACAAAACAAGATATACACACCAGCCACATACACGCCTACTGTTAGCGCTCCCCTACCGACACACAATAAATATCATCTACTTTCTACTGACACTACTGAAGGCAGAGACAACACAAACAGGCCAATGACGAAGAAACCCGCATCACCGGGCACACCTACACCCCTCGGCACCAACTTCACCCCACCCCACCCCACTACCACAGCTGCACCCCGTACGGGGGAGGCAGACGATACACTCATAGCGGGGACGCCGTCCCAACGGGACTCAGACTCTTGGGTACCGGAAACCCCGCCCCGCCTCCAGGTGCCGGCCCGTCAGACACAGTTGATGACCGACTGCTCCCCTCCTCCCCCGACATTGCCTCCCCAGCCGATGGACAATACAGAGACTGTTGGTATTACGGATGACAAAGGTAATCCGCCAGACTACTGCACCCTCACTCCCCCTTCCTCGTCTGTCCTATCACATGACTCGTTAGCCACCCGACCTGCAAACCCCGTCACGCTCCCTGACTCCACGGAGGACCTACCATCTTCATTGTCACCTCCCTCTTCACCACAGACACGAGGCCGGCACGTGACACAGACAGTGACGACCCCAGCTCCCACCCCTGCCAATGACTCGGCCGCGACTGACCTAGACTACCCACCACTTTCCCCCACTCATAGCACAGACACACCTCTACCACAGTCCGATTTGACACAATCATACGCAAACGCACTGACCACTCCCATAAACCTGACACCCAACTCCTTACCAGTGTCGACCAAGGGTTTCTTTGGACCCAGGAACATCCTCTCCACACTTACACCTCTTAGACACATGTTGTCTGCCACACCTAAACGCCACACGCCTCCTTCACCAGATAGCCCAACGAGCTCTTCATCACACCCACCAGCACAAAAGAAATCCAGACACATCTCACCGAAAAACTCAGACACGCGCATACACACCATTCAAGTCAACAGACACAGCGGAGGGACCAAAATGAAACATTCATGGCGCTTACCCACTGTTGGAAAACCAACGTTGGTCATTGGCGACTCCAACCTGTCAAATATCACTCACAGCCCCACACCAGATATACAGATTGAAAGTTATCCGGGGGCTCAATTCAGACACATGTCTACACTGGTCAGACAGTACGAACACACCGAAACACCGGACAATGTCATACTCAGCGTCGGCATTAACAACAGGCACTCCAAAACACAAACAACCTCACTACCTGAGCTTAGAACCCTACTAACGACAACACAAAAAACATTCCCTCAAGCCAAAGTTTACATGGCCCACATTAACTTCTCAGACGGGCTAACCGACTCGGACAAACGCAACTTGTCACTCATAAACGAAGCCATACAAACACATAAGTCTGTCATCGCACTGCCACCCCTACACCACACGAAATTCACGATAGACAGAAATGACAGATCCGCCATACACTGGACAACAGACACAGCAAATACATTGCTGCGCCATTGGCTACAACATTTAAACTAGGTCACACAGAGGGTGATGATCACCACAACCAACAAAAACAACCACATAACATAATCAACTTATCTAAGTTGCAATTAACTCCAGGAGACATCTCGCTCTTAGATAAAGGTTTATCTTTCGTCCCTACACCCAAAGTACAATCCACGCCCATCTTACAAGCCGTGCACAGTTTCAGTAGAAAGCTCAAACTTCATAACTTTTTCGAGAAGCTCCTGTGGAAATGCAGACTACGAGATAAACTGCCCTTTACAGGCAAATCCCAATGGACACCCCCGGATAGTAGACTTGACAACGCGGTGATAGAGTGTGTTTCGGGATTTACAGTGGAGAGCGAGGCATTACGCATTCAGATTGAGAGGGATAATCTATCTATGGAGGAACAAGTAGCATTAAAACGGCTTAAAGCCAATAAAGACACAGTCATTAAGAAAGCAGACAAAGGGTCTGCAGTTGTTATTATGGACCGGGAAAGTTATCTCTTTGAAGGTTACCGCCAACTACAGAACCGCGATCACTATA
This sequence comes from Arenicola marina, assembly GCA_964019135.1. Lineage (NCBI taxonomy): Eukaryota > Metazoa > Annelida > Polychaeta > Arenicolidae > Arenicola > Arenicola marina. The sequence goes on along the minus strand of OZ025251.1, from coordinate 20,115,235 downwards.
GGCTTCTGGAAGAACCTTTATATCCAGAAACCGCTAATTTAATTAGAGATATATTAGGAGATCTGAAAGAGAACCACTTTTTGACGGATAAACAATTGGATTATCTTTCACCTCCAGCTAATATCCGACCACGACGTTTCTACATGCTACCTAAAATACATAAGCCCCAGGATAAGTGGACGGTCCCCAATAAGATACCACCAGGTCGGCCGATAGTTTCAGATTGCAATAGCGAATCAGAGACAGTTGCAGGGTATATATTTAGCTACATCAAGGATAAAGCGAACCAGCACCCCTCGTATATTAAAGACACCAATGATTTTCTGAGCAAAATTTGGGATTTACATATCCCGGATAATGCACTACTTATTATTTAGACGTAGATAGTATGTATACGAACATAGACCACGAGAGAGGACTGAATGCGGTAAGGGAGGCTTTGGAAGGGGCGGGTAACACTACACAGAGCGATGCCATCATGAAATTATTAGAACTCTCGCTTACCCAAAATGACTTTGTATTTGACGATAAATATTTCTTACAAATTAGCGGGACGTCGATGGGAAAGAAATGGGCACTTTGCTGATATTTACATGGCTAAATTTGAGAGAGAAGCACTAGCTAAGTGCCTTCACCAGCCTTTAGCTTACTTTAGATTTCTAGACGATATATTCATGTTATGGACCCAAGGGATCAAGGCGTTTGAAGATTTTTTGGCGGTTTTCAATTCACATGAACCACCCATCAAGTTTAAGGCGGAGATTCGGATTTGCTCCATTGATTTCTTAGATACCACGATTTTTAAATGCCCAGACGATAAGAATACCCTTTTGTCTAAGGTTTACTTTAAACCCACAGACACGCATCAGCTACTCCACAAAGCCTCATTTCACCCCAAACATACGTTCACAGGCATAGTCAAATCCCAAATTATACGTTATCTTAGAATTTGTTCACGACAATCCGATTTCGAAGAAGCTTGGACCATACTTTTTAACTCGCTCTCTAAACGTGGTTATGCTAAACGTTGGTTACGTAAACTGAAACGCGAGACGATTAGCCATCTGCAGACCCTAGAACGAGTAGAGTACAGCCTTGATTGCAATCCAACTTCTAGCCACTCGGGGGCTGGACCTTGTGATAACAACAGGTGTCTGACGTGTAGTTTAATCCCACGCTGTGAAAACTTCACCAGCAGTGTGACAAAGGAGACGTTTGGTATTAATTCCAAATTGGATTGCTCTTCGAGCAATATCATTTATTTATATACTTGTAGGATTTGTAGTATGCAATACGTTGGGGAGACGGGAAAGTCACTTCGGGAGAGGCATAACCGCCATAGAGCGGCACTTAAAGCAAAAAACCCTGCAGAAGCCCTCTACACGCATTTAGCAGATAATCATCCAGACGTATACGCGGAAGAAGACCACTATATCTTGATCCCTATAGAACAAGTAAGCGACCAGTCTTCCCCAACTAAATTGGAGAGACTAAAACGGGAAACTTATTGGATTGAGAACCTTAATACTTTTATGGATTCAGGCCTTAATGCTAAAACATTTACATTAAAAGCCCCACTTAGCCAGAAGACTCTACCATTGGTAATACCCTTTAGTAAAACGGCCAGTATCACAGCTCATATAATAAAGAAACACATCAAAGAACTCCAATCGAATGACGAGTATAATGAGTTTGACTTTAAACTTATCACGGCGTATTCTAGGCACGAGAAATTAAGGGATTGTCTCGTCAGTTCGAAACTAAAATGATTAAATAACACCATTACACAGATTGTCTCCTGGAGCTCTACATAGGTGATTGCACATATCTCCAGTAAAAACCACGCCCACTTATATCGCTGTAGCTGCCCGAGGGTCTGCTTCAGGAAAGCACACTCATTGTTATACCTCATCCTATATCCTCTTTATATAATAGCTTATCTAACAGACATCGTAAAATAAATAACACCAGCTTTAGGGTGAGCCAGGGACGGCGATATCTAACTGGTCACCGGCGACGCCTCTCCTAACAACTTTTAGATAACACCAATGATCTTGGGCCAGACGGGTTGGCCAGGAAATCTCTGACGTTTTGAAATTTTCTTAGTATCCTGTATTAATCGCTTCTGACCAATAACAACCCAGCAGAGGGTGCGAGCCGTGCAGCCAGCCACTGGAGCGACACGCTAATTGGTCTACCTGTTACAATAGCCCAGCTAATCCCCACTCTAGTACTCCAGGATCGAGGATATAACTACGAGGTCCAAGGTAGACCCTTCAGACAATTTGTCAGCAACTGAAGAAGTCTTTGTGACGAAACCGGTCTTGCTGATTTCGGGCAGCGATTTTGCATTCTTTCACATATTTGTATTACTTGATTCGCATTTTGTCATCATTTACTTGCCGCATCATCATCTGGATCGACCATTCACTTTCATATTGGATTTCATTTTGGATCATTCATCCCGTTGGATATACGGCTTATTTCTCTGGATTCCATCAGGGTGGATTTTCACTCGTCATCAGGGTGGATTTTTACTCGTCGTCATTGGACACTGGTCTTCCATCAGATAAGTCGTATCTATCTAACTTTATATTTTTCATTGATATTTGATTGTAGCATATTTCACCCATTAATTTCTTTATTACATGCATTACTTGCTATTTGATGCTAGGAGAGTTAGTATTATTGGTACCGTATAATCCCCCACCCACCCCCCACAACTAGGACAGGTTGATTTGCTAGTATTATCGTAATCTGCAACGTGTTGATTACGACCCGTTCAGTAGACTAGAGAGAACCCATCGCTTTGTTGAGTCCTGAGCCCGAGCGTTTAATTCACCCATAATACATACATACATACATACAAACAAGAGATATTCGGTCATAGGTCGAGGACGAAAATCCATAAGTAATTTTGGAAGCTGTAATAATGGCGACGTGACGAGTCGTCAGGGCCAATTTCGGCTGAAGGGCCTTTTAAGCGCAATTTGGGCTAAATACTCCCTTCAACAGGCAGTTAGGGCACTGTAGGCGGAGCTTAAATGGACATCCAGTTTGAAGCCAAGGGCGCTTCTCTTGAAGCAATATTAACGGTACTTTCGTACCTTTTATTTTTTATGTCTTCGTGACTTCACATGACATCATTTGACGGTCACGACAATATTCGCGATGGCTTCTATTTTGCTAAATATACCTACTTATGAACTCATGGGTGAACTCATGAAGTTATGGGTTATGTTAGCTATTGCCAAATTAGCTGAACATCAATCAGGCCCAAATCTTTCGAATGTTAGCTATGACGTTGACGCACACTTAGTCCCCTCGCCATAAGGTGTCTCTGAAGACGTGTAACGTAAAATACACCGGAAGCCACCCTACCGTATAATAGCTGATAGTCCCGCGCATATGCGAAACAATCGTGTATGTTGTGGTAAAAGCATGAATTTGGCACACATGTTCGAAATTCCACCATGGCTAATCAAATTGAGCTATAGTGTCAAATCAGATTTGACACCTGACGTCTATGGCCATCATTTCCATAGTTTCTTGGAAACTGACAAGGACAAGGATAAAACAGTTATTCTGATGTCTATCCATAGCTTTGCAGGTTCGAAGTATGCCACATGAACCATTATAAGTGACTTCTTTCGCTGCAGCCTAAACCCTGTATCTATAGCCTAAACATTCTCACTCAGAAGATTCTGCCTTGTCACCAGAGAGTTTCTCCAATTGGCTGAGATGGCGTTCTAATTGTAGTTACCCCATTACATTTAATTGTAGTGATGGCGGGCGCGGATGATTCTCAAAGAGAGAGTAAGTCTTTCAGGTTTCCGTTGCGAACTTGACACGCATTTTTGCGAGCAAAGCTACGAGATACGAGCGAAATGATCCTACATGTGACCACGGTACATATGGTTATCCTCACAATGACGCCCCTGCACCTTTTAGATTTCCAGATATTGTGTATTATTGTTGAAATAGCCGTCATTATGGCAAACTAAAGACGCCTTGCTCTTGAAGACAATTTGTTGAATACTATGACCACGAAAACCAATACATAGAGTTTAATAGAGTGATCCCACTTCGTTTTGGAGATGTTGTGTACTGTTACAGACCGTATCCGCCATCTTGGAAAAATGGCAGATGCGTTGCCCCAACTTACACAATAGCACTTCTTTATTCCCAAAAAAGTATACATAAACATAAAAATCATCAGTGTTAATTTTCAAAATATTGAGTATTTTCGTGGTCTTGCCCGCCATTTTGAAAAAAAAAACACGAAAAAATATGTACAGGTATCAAAATAATAGTTCTATCCCTCTTGTTTTCAAGATATTCAGTATTTTTGCTGGCCTGGTTCGTCATATTGGAAAATGGCGGAGGCGTTGCTCCTAGATCCACGAGAATTTTTTTTTTCGTTTAGGGGCCTGAGCTAGTTCGTGTATGCCCCTAAACCAGGCCTAGCCCTGGCCGCTAGTCCAGGCTGCTGGCTCTGGCCGCTACCCCCGTAAGCTACCCTAGGTTGCTAGCCTAGGCCGCTTGCGCAGGTTTACCCCAGTATGCTAACCCAGGCCGCTAGCCAGGGCGCCAACCCAGGCGGCTAGCCAGGGCATCAATCTAGGCCTTGCCAAGGCCGCTACCTCAGGCCGCTAGCCCAGGCCCCTGGCCCAGGCAGCTTTGCCCAGGCTGCTAGGCCAGGCCGCTAGCTTAAACCGTTAGCCCAAGCTCCTAGCCCAGGCTGACGGAGGAAGAATTGTGTTAGGGGGGCGGGGGCATGGGGTTGACCAAGGGAGTATTGTCTTGGGGGGCAGGGGGCATGGGGCTGACCGAGGGAGTATTGTCATGGGGGGAGGGGGCATTGGGCTGACCGAAGGAGTATTGTCTCGGGGGAAAGGGGGCATGGGGCTGACCGAGGGTGTATTGTCTTAGGGGGGGGGGGTGCATGGGGCTGATCGAGGGAGTCTTGTCATGTGGAGGGAGGGGGCATGGGGCTGATCGAGGGAGTATTGCCATGATTGAGGAGGAGGAATGGCCTGACCGAAGGAGTATTGTCTCGAGGGGAGGGGAGGCTGCCCGAGGGTGTATTGTCTTGGGGATGGGGGGCATGGGGTAGACCGAGGGAGTATTGTCATGGAGGGAGGGGGCATGGGGCTGACCGAGGAAGTATTGTCATGAGTAGGGAGGAGGCGTCGGGCTAACCGAGGGAGTATTGTCATGGAGAATGAGGGCAGGGGGCTGACCCAGGGAGTATATTCTTGGGGGGGGTGGGGCGGGATGAAGCATGGGGCTGATCGAGGGAGTATTGTCATGTGGGGAGGGGGCATGGGGCTGACCGAGGAAGTATTGTCATGTGGAGGGAGGGGGCATGGGGCTGACCGAGGGAGTATTGTCATGTGGAGGGGGGGGGGGGGGGCATGTGGCTGACCGAGGGCGTATAGCCGTGGGGAGTGGGGCGGGATGAAGCATGGGGCTGATCGAGGGAATATTGCCATGAGGGAGGAGGGGGAATGGGGCTGGCCGAGGGAGTATTGTCTCGGTGGGGGGGAGTGGGAATGGGGCTGACCGAAGGAGTATTGTCTTGGGGGGGCGGGGCATGGGGCTTCCCGAGGGTGTATTGTCGTAGGGATGGGGGGCATGAGGCAGACCGAGAGAGTATTGTCATGGGGGCAGGGGACATAAGGGTGACAGAGGAAGTATTGTCATGAGGAGGGAGGAGGCGTCGGGCTGACCGAGGGAGTATTGTCATGGAGAAAGAGGGCATGGGGCTGACCCAGGGAGTATTATAGCCTTAGGGAGTGGGGCGGGATGAAGCATGGGGCTGATTGTCAGGAGTATTGTCATGGGGGAAGGGGGCATAGGGCTGACCGAGGGAGTATTGCCATAAGGGAAGAGGGGCGTGGGGCTGATCGAGGGAGCATAGCCTTGGGGGGCGGGGGGGGGGGGGTATGAGGCATGGGGCTGATCGAGGGAGTATTGTCATGAAGGGGACAGGGTGATTGTCAAAGGGGAGGGGAGTGGCGGTAGGAAGCATTGTGTGTGTGTGGGGGGGGGGGGGGGGTCACGGTCTGTGAGGGAATTGTGGGGATTTGCCCGGGGTGGGGGGGGGGCAGTTGTCCTGGGATAATTCAGCCGGTAGGGAGGGCGTCTTTAAGACACAGATTGCAGATCGGCAGATTGCAGTTTCACGCAATTATTCGTTAAATGAGTCCGCCAATGAAATACCATCTCATCCATATGTACTCTAACATACCAGATACCATGGGGCTGACCGCAGGAGTATTGACATGAGGGGGGACGCGGCGTGGAGCTGACCGAGGGAGTATTGTTTGGGTTTTCCCAAAAAACATATCGTTGTGTGGTTATGCCCTTCGGATTGCCATCTGTCTGTGATAGTACTGTGGCCCATAGGTACAACGGTGGTGCTGGGCGCTCGCTCCGCGGAGGTCTGGCGTAATGTACCGCCCGGAGCGGAGAAATAGACTGCGCGGAGCGAAGAAATGTATTGCGCGCAGCGGAGAAATGACCTCCGCGGAGTCGTTTCACCGCACGGAGCGGAGAAGTATACTGCGCGGAGCGGAAAGATATACTGCGCGGAGCGGAAAGATATACTGCGCGGAACGGAGAAATGTACTGCGCGAAGCGAAGAAATGTACACGCGAAGCGAAGAAATGTGCACGCGGACCAAAGAAATGTACTGCGCAGAGCAAAGAAATACCCTCAGCGCAACCGTTGTACCTATGGGCCACAGTATAAAGGCGACCGCGGTGCGTGCCTGCGTCGCATTGAAAGAAACCACCTGGGTGACTGTGGGTTTTCTGCGCCCTGGATTCCGCCACCAGCCAACTCACCCCCTCTACCAGCGCTGTAGTGTATGATTCTGACGAGTTAGTGTGAAGAAGGTGGGAGGGAATGACTGCAGGAGCCTGGTGGATGGGAGCGGGCAGGAGGGAGAGGAGTCCGTGAGGCTATGGGCGGCTGCGGGGGCGATTCATTCCTGGTTACTGTTCTTCTCCCTTCCCACTACTGTGCCTCCACCCCCCTCCCGCCTCTCCCAATATTTCACATCACAATATATCAACAATACGGTGCCTTATCGCGAACCGCTCACTCACTGCCATCCCCAGCTCCGGCGCCGACTTTAACATGGGAACCCCATAAGGAATGTTTGGCCCTCTAGCGGGAAAGGTAAAATAGAAAGTATCTTTTTTTAACCAAGAAACAACTAGGCGGTCAAATTAGACGTTCTGTGACCCGAATCCGATCTCTCTATTCCTAATATTAATTATACAGTGAATTTACCTCGTATTTAAATATTTCATTTTTTTGACCTCATTGACGGCTAACTTTTCTTCGGGAAATGGGTCATACCTACTTTCTTAATACATCATTGGAGGTTGACGACGATTGAGAAAGTTAAAGTGGGAAAACAGCGTGCATCTACTTTGAACATAAGGCCAAGGTGAACCATGACGTCATTTTGCGCGAAAGTTCTTTCTACGCGCAAAAAAATGGTCCATATTAAAGTTGTGTCCCCTCATCAGTGGAACATTTTAATGCTAGTCGTATCTCTTTAGGACAAATATTAAGCAAGCCTTAGCACTTTTACGTTTTTCCTTTAATTGGATGGCCTGGACCTTTGACTTTTGACATTGGGACGTCCGTCACTTGAAAATTGTAGAGGCTCGGACATGCCACATTTCCATAAAAGTTGGTGAATCATAACTATAGCTGTTGTCGTTAGGACAGTAGAGGGTACGAACAAAAACAGGAGTGCATAAAGCTTAAAGGAGGGCTTCGGTCCAGAATACACCCATCGAAATAATGTATAACCATGAAGTATAAACACAACGCAGTGGGTCTGGGCCATTAAAATGACGCGCAGGCCACAGGTTGCCGCCATGTGCTAAAAATAATCCGGCCGCGCGCGATGTGAGCCAGGCGTCTTCCTCGACCCGCATCCCGCTCTGACCGACCTTGACCCCTGGCCGTGACGACACGGGGGCTTGTCAAGTCTGGCTTTAGTCGAGCTTGCCAGTCAGGTGGCAGGGCTTTAGCGCTGAATGGCTCCTGCGCGATTCGTTATTTTTGCTTGTTAGTGTCTTGCTGTGGGATCTAAGGTATCAAAATGTCAACCTGTTGTGCACCGAATTATAGGATAACCGAGAAAGCAAATCCTGGTACATTTTTAGCAGCCCTAGAAACAACCGGATCGCTTGCAAATTTGAATGCAGAAAATTGCAGTCGGTAGGCCTACACGAACTAGCGCCATCAGCTCGTATATGATCAGATCACTTTGAGGAACAATGTTTGGTGGTTGAAGCAAAATAGTAAGCATTTCATACATTGTCAGTTAATAGCGCGCAAGTGCTAAGCTTACCCTGTCAACCGTTTGTACCGACGTTCAATACAATTTTATCTCAGCTTGTCTTAAATATAAACTGGCGCCACATCCGTACGACAAAGTAATAAGCTGTAAGCATACGTGACCTGACATATGATAATGTTAGTTTATTACTTTATTCAAGCGATTAAACTTTTACATGTTTCATTTCTTAATGCATGAACCAGTATTAACTGCAAATTATAGTTCCTATTGCAACAAAATCTAAATGTAAAGCAAACTGGCGGGTCGCGTGAATATATATTCCTATGAGTTGAACAAATATCTCTGTATGAAGGGCCACATCGGGAAATAAGGTGTGTTACCATCCATATAAAAAAACATCATTTTAAATGAAACTATCTCAAATTTGTATGCCTAAAGGGCATTGGCCGAGCTATGAAATCTTATTTATGACCTATCCTAGACTGGGGGTCGATCCAATCCCCCTCTTTCTTTCTCTTTCGGGGGAGGAGAGTGGGGGGGAGTGGCATAATGGCACCTTCGGTCAATAGGATACGGTACCTACTTGTCCTGTACCTCAACATCTTAAACATCTTATATCTAGGGTTAGATGGATTGCAGAGGCTGCCAGGTAACCAAAATATGAATGAGGGGGGGGGGGGGGGGGGGGCTAACATTTGAGACGGATCACAAATATGTGTCACATGAATGCCCGAATTCCATTATTCCTGATCCCCCCCACCGCCGCACTCACCCGCTCACTGGTCTCACCCTCAGACAACCCATGTGTCTGAGAGTGTTCGATGGGGGCTCAGGGATCTCATCTGTTTGGCACCGAGATCTACTGTAATACTGAGCAATTATCTAACCGGGTAAGAATATTTTACTGGCAGCTTATTTTTGGATCCCCCCCCCCCCTCCCCCCCTACCCCATTCTTGCATGTTGCATCCTGGCCAGACATTCATTACCAGACCTGTCTCTTACATCCCTGACTGCCGGTCTTACGGCACACATGCTGCTTAGAGGCAGGCCTGGTAAAGCCAAACACTGACCACACGAGCACCAATCCCGCCCTCCAAGGCGACTGTCAGGTGTCGTGCTTTCACTTTATCCGGCCAATGTATCTTCTGGATCAGGCTTCTTAGGAAGCAAGCTGATTTGGTTCGGAGTCTTATAACCTCGATTCATAGGCATATGATACAATATTCCGGGACACCGCCATCACTTCCCAGCATGTTTATACCGTGTTTACAACTCCCGCGCTGCGGCCTAAGCCCCCATTGCGTGACGCTCTCCCACTGGCTGAGAGCGCAGAATCTAGGTCAACACCATGTTGGCTCAGCCGAGCCAGAGAGGCTGCTATTTTAAGAGCGTTTTGTTGTATAGTAAGTGGCAGAGGTTTCACGGGCGCTTTAGTAATATCGGAAACGGGTGGTCACAACGTTGTTTATGGAATAAACTATGTAAACGCCGTCGTATTTTCTGGACCGAAGGCCTCCTTTAAGTCTAGTGGGTGCCGGTGGGCGGGGGGCGGGCCAGTAATGTCGGAGTCTGATAAGTGTCGACGGGCTGCAGGAGTCGGGTGGATGGGTGTGGGGGATGAGCAGAGAGGAGTCCATTAACCCTGGTTGGTGTGGGTGAGCGAGGGAGGGGGGGAAGTGGAGAGACGGGAGTCTGTGGGGCTGGTGGCGGCTGCGGGGGCGATAAACAACTCGGTGCCTTATCGCGAACCGTTCACTCACTGCACACCCCAGCCCGCTGTCTCGATCCAGAGCCGACTTTAACATGGGAATCCCCATAAGGAATGTTTGGCCCTCTAGCGGGAAAAGTAAAATAGAAAGTATTTTGTATTAACTAAGAAACAACTAGGCGGGAAAATTAGACGTTCTGTGACCCGAATCCGATCTCTCTATTCCCAATATTAGTTGTACAGTGAATTTAATGCGTATTTAAATATTTCATTTTTTTGGCGTCATGTGACGTCATTGACGGCGAATTTTTCTTCGGGAAATGGATCATACCGACTTTCTGAATACATCATTGGAGGTTGACGCCGATTGAGAAATAAAAGTGGGAAAACAAAGTGCATCTAATTTGAACATAATGACAAGGTGAACTATGACGTCATTTTGCGCGAAACTTCTTCCTACGCGCAAAAAAATGGTCCATATTAAAGTTGTGTCCCCTAATCATTGGACCATTTTGAGGCTAGTCGCATCTCTTTAGGACAAATATTAAGCAAGCCTTATAATTTTTACGTTTTATCTTTAATCGGATGGCCTTGACCTTTGACCTTTGACATTGGGACGCCCGTCACTTGAAAATTGTAGAGGCTCGGACATGCCATACTTTCATAAAAGTTGGTGAACGATAGCTGATGTCGTTAGGGCAGTAGGGGGTACGAAAGCAAATGCAAACAAGCAAACATTGTTGTTAAAAAAAATCCTCCTTCCGACATAAGACGACATATCTATGATATTTCGTCTTATGTCAACACGATTGAGTGACATATGACGAAAATTGAAAATGTTCGTCATAAGTTAGATTACAAATGATAAATGTTATATTGGTCAATTATATTCAATTATTTTGTTCAATTTGAAGTCACTTATAAGCCATGATGGCTGGGTGAGCTGTATATTTCGGTTATTTGTGTTGCGTTTATGTTGTATGATTGAACCCAAAATGATTATTATAATAGACAAATATCTATCTATCTGTGTATCCGTTAAAATGGTAATAAGAGTGAGTAGTAATAGCAAAAACATCCTGCAGGTGTAGATTTATCATCAATACTGACGTGTACGGTTTCTCAGTTTCTCGCACTTATTTAGCTGCGGCATATTGTGACACCAGGTCCGGGATGAACCCATCTCGTCCTCTGTGACTGGGTACTCGTAAACACGTTAGATTTTTCATCTCTCAAGCTGAAGTTCACTTCAGGTTCGCGTTAAAATATGCATAGGAGATTTTTCGTCGTGTGATATGGGTTTATCTCAGTGCAAATATTTGATTATATCCTCACCTAAAGGCTGGGACGTGTTATGGGAGACTTGGGCTGAATTAAGCTCATCTCGCCATCGAATCAATGCGCTACGCATGCCGTCTGATGTGGTTACGTGCTCCCCCTTCCCCTCCCCAGCCAAGGACTGTGACGTCCTGATCCACGAGGCATCCATGGAGGACGACCTGGCGGAGGAGGCGGAGCTCAAGAAACACAGGTCTTTGCGGTGATGTATGACATGGCGGTGATGTATGACATGGCGGTGATGTATGACATGAGGTGATGTATGACATGCGGTGATGTATGACATGAGGTGATGTATGACATGCGGTGATGTATGACATGGGGGTGATGTATGACATGAGGGTGATGTATGATATGGAGTTATGTATGACATGGGAGGATGTATGACCTGGGGTGATATATGACATGGGGTGATGTATGACATGGAGTTATGTATGACATGGAGTGATATATGACATGGCGGTGATGTATGACATGAAGTGATTTATGACATGGGAGGATGTATGACCTGGGGTGATATATGACATGGGGTGATGTATGACATGGAGTTATGTGTGACATGGAGTGATATATGACATGGGGTGATGTATGTCATAGAGTGATGTATGACATGGAGTGATGTACTACGTGGAGTGATGTATGACATGGGGGGTGATGTATGACATGGAGTGCTGTATGACATGGGGTGATGTATGACATGGAGTGATGTATGACATGGGGGTGATGTATGACATGGAGTGATGTATGACATGAAGTGATTTATGACATGGGATGATGTATGACCTGGAGTTATGTATGACATGGAGTGATGTATGACATGGCGTTATGTTTGACATGAGGTGATGTATGACATGGGGTGATGTATGACATGGATTGATGTATGACATGGAGTGATATATGACATGGGGGGTGATGTATGACATGAAGTGATGTATGACATGAAGTGATGTATGACATGGGGGTGATGTATGACATGGGGGGGTGATGTATAACGGGGAGTGATGTATGACATAGTGATGTAAGGCATGGCGTTATGTTTGACATGGGGGCTGCTGTATGACATGGGGGCTGATGTATGACATGGGGTGATGTATGACATGGGGTGGTGTATGACGGGTGATGTATGACATTTGGCGATGTATGACATGGGAGTGATGTATGACATGGAGTGATGTATGACATGGAGTGATGTATGACATGGGGTGATGTATGACATTGGGGGTGATGTATGACATGGAGTGATGTATGACGTGGGGTGATGTATGACATTGGGGATGATATTTGACATGGAGTGATGTGTGACATGGGGGGTGATGTGACGTGGGTGGTGATGTATAACGTTGGGGGTGATTATATGACATGGAGTGATGTATGACATGGGGTGATGTATGACATTGCGTGATGTATGGCATGAGGTCATGTATGGCAGGAGGTCATGTATGGTATGGGGTGGTTCATAGTTTTTTTTTACAAGATGGGGTGGTTTACAGCTATGGCTGGTTTATAAGATGGGGTGATGTATGGTATGGAGTGGTTCATAGCATGGGAGTGGTTTGTAATATGGGGTGGTTTACAGCTAAGGGGGTTTATACCAGAGGGTGATTTGTAGCAGGGGGTTGTTTATAACAGGGGGTTGTTTATAGCAGGGGGTGGTTTGTATCAGTGGGTGCTTCACGGCATGGGGTGGTTCACGGCAAGGGTTTGGTTGTAGCGTGATGTATTGTATTTCGTAGGCCCCAGGCCCGTGGTACAATTTCACAACAGGTATTGCATACAATCACAGGAGAACACGTTAAACAGACAACAGGATGTTGATAATTCCGCAGCTATAGGCGTAATACTATATAAAATGCTATGATATGAAGTACTAATTGGTATCTAGATTAGTTCTTTATATTTTGGATATAGAAAATATGATATTAGTTCAGAGAATGAAGCTTGTTTTCTGCGAAAACAGTATTTACATATCTTCCCATCGTTACGTCGTATTTTGGCTAAGGACACGTGCACCACATCTAAATTGCGCATATCACTGCACCCATTTTGAAGTGCACAATCCATGACTCATGGTGAAAACATTGACCAGAACTGTTGACAAAGAGCCCCTGCGCAAGCCACCTTTGATCGAACGAGGCCGTATGCTATCAACATGTGTTTTACCTCGGTAGCATAGGGTGGTTTACAACATGGGGTGGTTTGTAACATGGGGTGGTTGACAACATGGGGTGGTTTGTAACATGGGGTGGTTGACAACTTTGGTTGGTTTATAGCATGGGGTGGTTGACAAATTTGGGTGGTTTGTGGCATGGGGTGGTTGACAACTGTGGGTGGTTTGTAACATGGGGTTGGTTGACAACTGGGTGGTTTTGTAGCATAGGGTTGGTTGACAACTGGGTGGTTTGTTGCATGGGGGTGGTTGACAACTTTGGGGTGTTTGTAACACGGGGGTGGTTGACAACTTTGGGTGGTTTGTAACATGGGGTGGTTTACAACTTTGGATGGTTTGTAACATGGGGTGGTTGAAAACTTGGGGGTGATATGTGAGCCTTCGCCCACCCGTACAATTACAGTGTACGCCTCCGCATCTGCTAAATATCGCTATATGAAGATAAACGTTTTTCGACAAATAATTTTAGAATGTTGTAACCGTACTCAATCGTACCGGTTACAAGGGTCCCCCTGAAACCAAACAAATGCAACATGCTTCCTTTGCAGCACCACGTCTCAGGCCATAGACATCGGGCTGAAGGCTAATGCAGGCTTCATCCTGCTCACCCACTTCAGCCAGAGGTACGCCAAGGTGCCGCTCTTCAACGACAACTTCTCCAACAGAGTGGGCATCGCCTTTGACAATATGCGGGTGAGTGGCTCAGGATAGTCGACAATTCCAATTCCAAGCTTCCCATAAAGAGCTGGTGGAGAAGCCACTCTCTTCTGACCTTCCAAAGATATCTGCTCGTTATAAATCTACGCGCCAGGGCGCATGCAAATATTGTGGCATGTTTACCGGGTAATTATCGTCGTCGAAGGGCTACTACGATCACGAAGAACTGTTATTCAAGGCGGAATTGGTAAGGAGTCGTTAGACATTTATTAAGCCCCGTATTTTTAACTCTGGACCAGCTAGGGGCCGTATTCATAATCGCCAATTAGGCTAAGCCAATAGACTCAGCGTTGATTGAAAGATTTGTCGAGCGATTATCGGGTTCACAATACGTAAGTAGTCACCCAAGAAGTGGATTTTCTGAATTAAGAAGGATTATATTGTACAGGATTTCTTAATCATGAGCACCAACACAACGCTCTGGTGAGGCTAAGACGAAAATAATCTCCTCGCGTAACTTACGAGGAGATTATGAATACGGACCCAGGGGGCATATTGATAATCCTCTCATAATCACTTTTTGGGTGACTACTTATGTATTTTGAACCCATAATCCCTCGCCAGATCTTCCACTTAGCGCTAGGTCTAGTGGCGTTGCCTAAGTGGCGATTATGAATATTGCCCCATACTTGTAAAGGCGCCCATGGAGCTAATATGCATATAAAGAATTAGTATACCTTACCCATTAAGTTACGATCTCAGACTGATTGACCAGAACCAAAGGAGAGACACTTTGCCATGAAAAGTTGTGTAAGCTCTTGTTATATCACGGTCCTCCCATTCATTCTCCTCGACACGTAGGTGAGCCTTAGTGAGCTGCCCCTGCTGACACACATCCTGCCCGCACTGAAGGCGATGTTTGCTGAGGACTACGCCGAGATGGAGGAACGAACAACGCGCAAATATCTTAACAAGAAATCTAAGGCCGCGGCGGAAGCCACCGACCAAGGTCAAGGCGCTTGCGCAGACGACACGCCATCTGGCAAAACAGCAGTATGACACATGCCTCCGTTTTCTTTATACATGTATATAAATATAGTGTTTCGCCTACCGGTACTAATATTCTGATGTGGAGTAAATGAATTGATATCGATGAACGATTAATAAAAACGCACAGTGGATACATTTGGAAAAGTTTCGAGCGTTCCTATCATAATTATCGTGTTTTAAATGTCCTGTATCCCTAAAATGTCATTCATATCAAGGGACAGTAATTTACAGATTTTGCCACGTGGTAAGGATTTGTATAATAATGAATAGATAACAAAATAAAGCGCAATGATATTCCATCCCTTTTATTTATTTATATATACCGCCTTTTGTATCTTGTTGTGTAACATGGTCAAAGGTTTCAGTTGCTTTGAACAATTTTACAAGCGCAAAAACTCATTTCGAGTAAAAAAAGATATTTGCAGATTTGTAAACCATTGCCTATAACTGTTCTTAACAAAAACAACTGGCAGCTATTTCATACCCTACTGGAAATACCCTACAAACTCACACAAACGTCACCTTCGGAAGCACGGACACAGGCAAATGTTCATGGTAAACATGTATGAAAGACCTCGAAGAATACGATAACAGTAATGAAAGACCTCTTCCTCAATCAATTTACGACTGACGACTATACACAGTCATTGACGACTATAAACATATTGACGACTAATGAACATATTGACGACTAATGAACATATTGACGACTATGAACATATTGACGACTATGAACATGTTGACGACTATGAACATGTTGACGACTATGAACATATTGACGACTATGAATATATTTACAGCGAAGACATCATTTATATAATCTAAAAGTAGCTGGTTGGACTTCCCAAGTACGCTTTATGTATTGACACGCCATATATTTTCGAGATATATCTCCACTTCACTCCCGAAATAAAATGATATAAAATAGTTGTTTTCAACACAATTCTTTGGCGTATGTCCTTTCGGAGTTCACCATCTCTAACGAGTTCACTTTCATCAGCATCTTGCTGGTCCCTCTGTTGTCTTCGGGTGAAGCGATTCGGTTATAAGATGAAACGCCAGGCGCTGACGGCTCCCTAGTGGCATGTGGACCCGGTATCGTCGAGCTTAGCCCCGAGTCTTCGTAACTTCTCGGCTGCCGCCTCTGGTCCACACCGCTCCCTGAGGTGGCGTTGGGCGCGATCTGGGACTCCTGCCGGGAGGGAAGCTCCCCATGGATGTTGCTTGGCAACGAGTGACTCCCAACAGGTGGTTGATATAGACAGGAAGTTTGTCGACCAGAGTCATCGTGAGCGTGCATGGGACGGTAATCTCCGTGTCCCTTGCCGCATGACGCCTCATCGAGTTCTACTGCCTCCCGTGCGTGCCTCTTCGATCGTCCAATTTGGTTCTTTAAAGACGTGAAGCAGCGTCGTACCTTGGTCCTGATACCTTGCAAACGATATAACATCATGATAAGTCATTATAACGCAATGGATAAATGGGTTGTGAGAACGTGAGGGTTAGCTACCTGTGATCTCGAATAAACATCCAAAACCTAGGTCTATAACATCTCAAATGGGCTTTAAAATAAATGTATTGGTTGTAATATACCCAGCCATAGTTTGAGATGATCTCCTTAGTTTATAAAATACTATACGAAACGGTAATTTCAGTCCAACAATTTTGGTTAAAATAATCTTGACCAAGGATATCTCTATAACGTTAACCTTACCAAAAACTGTCCATACAAATTAAACACGTAAGACATTTAGAGTTATTTAAATATATCATTATTACTGTATGCTCGAATTTTGAATCTATCAGCCCTTAAATTACCCAATGAGACGGTATCTTCGAGATTCTAAGCAACTTGTCTTGAAGGTACCTGTAAATCTGAGCCAGATGATCTCCAGTAGTAACAATGCTATGACTACCACGCACAGGTAGAGCGACCAAAGAGGAATGCAGATATTTCCAGGCTGTACAGGTTGGAAGGTCAGTTCAGTGGCAGACATCATCTTGACGTAGGTCGCTGTGTACATATGGAGTACAGTAAGACACATATAAAGAAAAACTCAGTGATGCGCTGACAGGTATGACGAAACCATAGTGAGCTAGAGTGCAAAAAAAAACATTTCAGTGACCATTTAATCGATTATTGGCATATTGCAATGATTAACTAACAGCAAACGAATCTTATGACTGAGCTTTTTTCTAAAGAACAAATTGTGCTGCAGATTCAGTATCGGCAGTATTTTCCATTGGTAGGTAAATGGCGAAAAATGTTCCCATAATGACAGATGTAGGCCTTCCTTGTTGTTGACCTATAGCTTCAACTAATCTCAAAGACAAATGAAATTTCTACAGATACTGCAGTCTGGATGCAGTTATTAACTAGTTATTAACATTTCAACACCTTTCACATGGTCAATTAAGCAGGTTAGAATTTTTCGGTTTTTAGATACTTACCGGGGCAGTATTGCATACAATCTCTCTTCAACTCCGGGTCCACATCTCTATTGCATACATCTGAACAGCTTAGGCATAGCTTGGCACCTGAGTCAATTATCAAAAGGGAATCATTTTAAATTAGAATTTCTATTCAATAATTATTATAATTGCGGAAAGTTATTTATTATAAACTCTTCAATGTTTTAAATGCCCTGTTTTAATGATTTCAATGATAGAGTGTACCTTCATATACCGCTATATAAAACCTTGACATCATACCGGGTAAATTACCCTGTATGGGTTGCGATGTCAAAGGTAACATGCCCCATACAACTGTTCCATTGCCTATAAATATATTGTCCCATAAATTAGAAAATTCTATTCTATCATTATTATAATTACGGATTGGTGTTTATTACAAACTCTTCAATGTTTTAAATGCCCTGTTAGTTTTAATGATTTCAATGATAGAGTGTACCTGCATATACCGCTATATAAAACCTTGACATCATACCGGGTAAATTACCCTGTATGGGTTGCGATGTCAAAAGTAACATGCCCCATACAACTGTTCCATTGCCTATAAATATATTGTCCCATAAATTAGAAAATTCTATTCTATAATTATTATAATTACGAATTGGTGTTTATTACAAACTCTTCAATGTTTTAAATGCCCTGTTAGTTTTAATAATTTCAATGATAGAGTGTACCGACATATACCGCCATATAAAACCTTGACATCATATACCGGGTAAATTACCCTGTATGGAGTTTATATCGTTGCTTTACTTACCGGGGTCAAAGTACATGTCTGTTTCGCAAGTCATCTTAAACGCAACTCAAAGGTGATAAAAGAATCTGTTCGTTCCAACTCCAGACGACTGCGAACGATTGTTTCAGTATATGTAGCTCATGTACGTGTAACATATATTTGACTGCTAAGTCGGCGACCAAATTAATAGAGCTATGCTATATCAAATGAACGGTACGTCGGCTATATGGTGGTGCAAAGCCAGTGATGCAATCTGCCACAGCGTTCACTGCATATACAGGGTGGTTATATTTACCAGCTTCTGATTCGCCAGCGATAACCACCCCAGAGCACACGGGTGGTTATCAGGACTGTTTTCTAGAATTGCACACGGCCCCATTTTTGGATTCACCCTCACTCGCAAGCTCCCCGCACGATGGCGCTACGCAAGCTCCGCCTTAGCGGAGTGAGTCGAAGGCAGAGAGTTCCTCACTCGTCCTCTCTGCCGCTCTCTGCCTTCGACTCACTCTGCTAGGGCGGAGCTTGCGTAGCGCCACCGTGCGGGGAGCTTGCCTCTCTGCATGACCCCTCCCCCAGTCCTACTGCCTTTGAGGCCTCTCTTTCGCACTCGATCGGCTTTGTGTAGGCCTGCCACAGCAGCGAAAGTGCGACCTCAGCGAAACAATATCTTTGGCAAATAACAAGAACTTTGAGCGGAAAGCAGCAGTCGCCTCAGCAGTCATTTCAAATACACTCGTAATAATAGCACTTACGGTGATGTTTTACTAATCATTTCAGATATCGGAAAATTATTTCAGATATCCATAAATGATTTGTAAAACATCTGCAGATATCTGTAAATTATTTGTAGCTACCTGGTCTGGTCTGGACATTGACCTTCAAATTCCGATGGTCGGTTGGTTGAATATGCAGAACGCTTTAACCACTTTTGGTCAGATCGCCCCAGTGAGAGAAGGAAGGGAGAGTGGAGCCATGTCCCCAGGGGTTACTCGGCCCCTACTCTTTGCGAAGAGAGACTTGGGATCTCACAGACATGGCCACAGCGGGGCGCGCTCCACCGATCCACGTGCCGTTACCTAGGCTCAGGTACCCAGAACACTCAAGGCGAGCGTTCTAACCCACTGAGCTATCCAGCCGGCCCCCTCAAATTCCGACACGGAAGATCTGAAAGAATCGGCACAGATTTTTGACAAACACGACACTGAATGTGGTAAAAAACGAGAATTTTGAAAAATCGACACTGAACACTCGACCCCTTTCAAAGACCTAATAGGGGTTGGGTCATCGGCATGCATGCACACACATGACGCGCCTAGAACGCGCCAGCGCCCCGCCAGCGCCATCAGCAGTGAATAATCAACGACACTGATACGTGAATACTAAATTATACTGGTTTATTGCACCGGCCGTTACACGTTTTTTTTTTATTACGGACTAATATATGACACACACATGGGGGAACTACTTGCCTCCGAGGCCATGCAGAGTGATCCACAAAAAGCGGACGCGTACATGGCGAACAAGATTTGCGAATGGAGCTATAGGTTGGTCCCGGCCTCAATCCCATTGCTGATTATAACACATAGTCATAACACATAGTTCGGACTGATCCGATGGCACTTTTTCGCGTATAGATACAACTCACACCCGTGACGTCATTCAGTGGCGGATCTAGGGGGGGGGGGGTTAGGGGGGTTAGTCCCAATTCTTCAGAGAGCAACCCTCCCCCCCCCCCCTTGGGAAACTGAACATACACTGTTAAAGTCGGGTTCTCCAAGCCCAAGCCCAAGCCCCCCCCCGCCCCCCCCCCCGCCGATCGCAAGTTTTCAGAGAGTAACACCCCCTTCGGAACCTGAACATACACTTATTAAAGTCGGCTTCTCCGAGCACGCCCCCCTCCCCCCCCCCGGTCGCAAGTTTTTCAGAGAGCACACCCCTCGGTCGGACGTTTTCAGAGAGCAACCCCACTTGGCAAATTCCTAGATCCGCCCCTGCTAGGCCAAAAGCGAATGCCGATTCCTCACCCAAGTCGACGTTTGCCCGTCTGTTTCAACCAGTCCCGACTCTCTATAGCGTCGCTATTAAGCGAACGGCGGCCATCGCAACCCGACAGAGTGCCGGTTGATATCGCCGTTGACTCATAATGGGAGCGTCTGCAGGGAGGGGTGCATCTCTTGCGAGCGCTCTAGCGGCCAAACTAAGCGCCATAGAGCAATTATTTCGCAATTTTCAATTTTACATCTTCTTCTCGCTCCATGCCAAATCTGGGTTCCCTAGGTCGAATATTAACCGAGTTGTGGCCCTTTGAACTTTGAGACGCCATTTAACCCGAGGTGGACGTCAACCATTCTTGTCGCATAGATGCCATTGGCACACATGACGTCACTGACGCTTGCCAAATGAAACAAATTGGCTTTCCTACTTTTCATGTCAACTACTTATGAACTTATAGTGATATTACCTAGTGGCTAAATAGATGAAAATGAAACGATTTCACAATTTCGTCGGGTAACGTAAATTTCGACGTAATTTTTGACGCACACGTTTCGGTACCGCGAAAACAGTTACCCGCGGCAGCATTTGTCCCTAGATATAAGCTACAACGTTAAATAAATCGGAGGTCGCCATGAGGTTTAATAACCGAGTAGTGGCCTTTGTAAAACTATGATGTCATGACGTCATGGTGACGTCATGATGTGACGCACGACGACGTCCAAGTAGCAATGCGCCAAAGTTTACTGCCACAACTCATTAGCTATAAAGAGCCAGGCGATAGAAAGTCTAGTCCTTCAGCTATGGCTTGGCGAAATGGCCAAAAATTGCATTAGTTTATCATTGCGGAGACACGGAGACCGACGACAAGAACAAAGAACACTGTTGGCGAAGTAATATAGCAAGTAATTAGTTTTTTTCACTAGTTCTCTGAAGATGAATTTTTCCTACCATTTAGCGCCAAGATCACAGCTCTGACATGTTTTTCTGATTTTTGACTATTTGTTCAAGATGGACACAATCTCCATTCACTCATCATTGGCGGCCCCGCAAAGGTGTCGGCCCACTTCGAAGCGCTCTAGCGCCCTTACTGGGCAACATCCGTCTGAATAAAGACAAGTGATCTGTAGATCGCTTATTGGCAACTAGTTGGCTAAAAGATTGTGTTATCTGATTTTTGACGATTTTGCTTTTAAGACACTTGCCCGCTGCCTCACTAGATGGCGTTACTTGTCGCGACAAACGCCATATTGCCGCAAAAACGAGGCTGTGCCTGCAAAAACAAACTATATTAAGGCGCTCATCCTTGCGTCACTAAAACTATACAAGCAGCTGAGTGCCCGTTGACGTGAGAATGGAACCAACCTTGTTTTTGAGTCCAGGAATGAGCGAATTTTTAAATGGCGGTGAGTGGCAGAAGGTTTGTTTTGGTAGATATTTGGTCGGCTGATGAATTCATCATATTGAATATGCGATCATGTGATGACATAGCCCCAGTTCTGTGGCTGTAGGACGGGCAAAAATCTGACAGGGCCCGTCTACAGCCACAGAACTGGGGCTAGTGATGACAGATCTATTTCTCATGAAGGTTACATTTATTTAGTCAGACAATGTGTTTTAAATGTATTTCCAAAATATTTCGAAAAACATAATTTAAGTAAAAAAATTGCTGCATGAGCAGCTTTAAAATCGTTGTGATTCGGAAGTGGTCTTTTTGCTTAGTCGTGATTGTGCTTTAAATTCCTTTTTTAACCTCATAGCCGCGCATGATAGAGGTGACGTTACTGGCACTATCGTGAGCCAGGAAACTAGCATACCATTATTGTCTGTTCCGTCTATATCATTATCAGCTGTGGGGTGGTGCTAGCCCCATCAGATGGCTTGTTATGGATTTTATATTGTTCTATGTCCATAACAGCCACACCGTAGGTCCCCATGTTTGGTCACAATCACCGTGAGAGGTCCACTTTATAAGTTGCTAGAGGTTTATATACAAAACACTCACCTTTAATTCTTACTTTTTTAGGTTCCAGAACATTATTTTCCAGGAGTGTCTGACAGAAATAAGTTTCCTGCTACTAATGCTCACTCAGCTCTTTTATTTGATCCCTTAACAACTTTTGCTGACAAGTTTTGTTGTCTTGTGTTGTGTCGTCTCACGAGACCGCTAGATGTCACTCGTTTCTTCCGGTAAACGCCCTCTGGCGAACTGGTTGCACATTTCCCAAAGACCTGGTTCCAACACTCTTTCTGTTTATTAACAGTGACACGTGTTTTTCTGTCATGTACAGAAGACACGTGACGTGGCGTGGTGACACTTACTGTTGATAAACAGAACGGGAACCAGGTCTTTGACAAATGCGCAGCCAGTTCGCTAGAGGGCGTTGACCGGAAGGAACTAGCGACATCTAGCGATCTCGTGGGACGAGACAACACAAGAAGATGGCAACGCTAGCCAGGAAAACTTGTTAGTGAACAAAATGAATGAGTTGAGCTAGTGTTAGTTGCATGAAACGTATTTCAGTCAGACACTCCTTGAGGATAATGCTCTTGAACTTAAACAACTAAAAATTAGAGGTAAGTGTTTGGTGTCAAAACCTCCAGCAACTTGTAAAGTGGACATCTCACCATTTTTTAGACTGAATATGGCAGCCTACGCCGTGGCGGTAAGGACGGCCTATCAGTCTGCCGTAACCATTAACGCCATCAAACGGGGCTAGGGTGGTGCTAGCAAGCCCGCTAGTCAGTGTTGTTGGATACCCCTACCAGTGAACCAAGTTAGACAACTTCAGAGATTGAATACGATCTGCATGCTCATCGTGTTCTGAGAACTTTTAAGTCTTGCCTGCTGCGATATAAAAGATGAATGAGACAGAGTTTGCGATAGTTTTTGGCACTTCATAGTGGCACAGCTGACTTTATTTCCAAGCAACATTATTATGCTAGATTATTGTGAGGCTATTGCGCTGCTTGAAAGCAGTAGGCGCAACTTAACTGGAGCAGGGTTCATAATGTATGTTTATAGAGTGGGTGACTGCAAAAAAATACCCTTCCAAGTGGATTTTGAACGTAAAGCACCCCAGCCGGGTAGCTTTTGTCAGTAAAACGCCTCGATCGGGTGGGCTCAAAATCAACATACGATATCAAGATATAAATTGATATGAGACGCAAAAAGCCACATGGGCTAAACCTTAAAGTTGCATGTCGAGCTCTTTCCCGCCAAAACTAAAGAGGTCAAAATACAAATAAGAATCAGTCCTTGAATCATTCAAGATTTATTTTGTATATACTCCACCCATGCCAGACTGCCAAATAGTGTCTCTTAGCCTTGCCCGTGATATCAATTTACCACAAGTTTTCATTTTAGTGGTAAACGTCATCAGTTTGTGTGCTTCGCGATGCTTTGGTATAAGTAGCAGTGCCGCGACAGAGTTCTGTGGTGTCACGGGATAGACACGTTTGCTACACCGCAGCCGAAACGGCGATGTTGATCAGGTTTCTGAATTCATGGAATGAAATATTCGAGTTTTCTGCAAATTTTGATATAAATTTCGCCTTGGCTTAGATTTGGCGGGAAAGAACTCGACGTGCAACTTTAACTCCAACATATGACATTGTCCCTTATCAACACAATATAAGGTTCCCCCTTACATCCGCAATCTTGGGGGATGTCAGACGTAAGGGCAGCGCGCCGTGAGGGCGCCATGGATGTTTTGGGGGGGGGGGGGGTGTGGATGAAGAATAGGGGTGATGGGGAGGGTGGGGCGGCGGGCTGCGTAGCAGAGGTGGGGGTGGGGGGGTGTTATCAGCTTTGCAGCTTCACATCAAGTCTAGATAAAGGTCCCAGTTCTAGACAGCAGGCTGCAGGTGGAGGGGATCTTGTTAGGCCAGTTTATGATAGTGTTGTTATAGGTCTGTAATTAATATCTAGGGGATGGGGAGAGTGGGGTACTGCCTGCTTAGTTGTCTGACTTGGCTGACCTGTCTATACATTTAAAAAGCTAGGTGCATGTTACATGTTTAGGTATCTGAATTATCTTGCAATAGCAACCCAGATAGCATGTAAACGTTAGTTTAACGTTTTATCATGGTTAGATTGGTTGTTTTTTGGTTTACGTTAGCATGCTAACGTTACTACCACATTAGATAACAATTCGCATATTAACGTTAGCATCGCGAACGTTACCGCAACATTAGAAAACAATTCGCCTATTAACGTTAGCATCGAGAACGTTACCACAACATTAGATAACAAGTCGCCTTTTAACGTTTGCACTGAGAACGGTACCACAACATTAGATAACAATTCGCATATTAACATTAGCGTCGAGAACGTTACCACAACATTAGATAACAGTTTGTATATTAACGTTTGCATCGAGAACGTTACCACAACATTAGATAACAATTCGCCCATTAATGTTAGCATCGAGAACGTTACCACAACATTAGATAACAATTCGCATTTTTACATTTGCATCGAGAACGGTACCACAACATTAGATAACAGTTTGTATATTAACGTTTGCATCGAGAACGTTTTGGCAACATTAGATAACAATTCGCATTTCAACGTTAGCATCGAGCACGGTGCCACAACATTATATAACAGTTTGTATATTAACGTTTGCATCGAGAACGGTACCACAACATTAGATTACAGTTCGCATATTAACGTTTTCATTGAGAGCGTTACTCCAATATTATATAACAGTTTGTATATTAATGTTTGCTACGAGAACGTTTTGGCAAAAATAGATACCCAGTGGGCACCCGACGTCGGGAAGACGTCTTATATTGGTCGGTCGGTCGAAGACTACCTGAAGACCAGGTCAAGACCAATTTAGTCTGGTCGCAATGTGGTCTTAACTCAGACGTCCCACGTACGTCATAATTCAGACGTCCCACGTCTGTCCTAGCTAACTTGGTCGGGCTCGGGTATGGGATATAAGCCTATACTTACATTCATCCAAAATGCTCCTTTTTCACGTTTACTAATATCTGGATTGCGACTATAAAATCGATCAGATTGACGCCAACTGCAATGTGTAAGCGAGGTGTGAAAGTCGAGCTCGGGCGGGCTACGAAATCCGTTGAGCTATAGACCGATTCCCGCTCAGTTTAAGCGGAGTACTAGCTTACGCGGAATAATATATTTCCAATATTTGCCAGATTTATCATTTATTTAATTCAAGGAGAATTCAATATACGAAAACATGTTTGCTTGAAACAAAGTGCTCACTGTATGGAACCGACATTTAAGGACTTAATATAAAGAGGGGATGGCGTCCTACCCTTATGAAAATATACCATGGTTTACCATGGTAAGCCATGCTATACCATGGTATGGCATGGTATACATTACCATGGTATACCTCCAGAGGAGGACTCTGAAAATGTGCGTTTGTAGAGCGAGTTTCCCGGGGAATATAATAAACCGAGCGGGCTCGGTCCAAGAAAAAAAAAATCCCCTTCCGAGCCGATATTTTCGCGTTCAAACGTATGAGCCGATTTTCGGGGTGAACCGCCCCTTACAAGCGTATTTTGGCGGTCAAGTAGGGGTTTACCGCGGACTCCCTCTGCCCCCCCCCCTAGCCGCAAAACCAATAATGTACTGAGTCCCCCCACCCCACCCCGTGCCACAGCGCGCGAAGTGAGCAGTGCGCCACCAGGATGCATATTACGCTGCCGCCTGGCGGAGATGCGCAGCGGAGATCCCACGGCGCATGCGCGAAGTTTCAAAAATATTGCGGAAAGGCGAGAGGAGTTCTGCGGCATGTGCCTACGATTAGCTTATATTCACGAATATTTGCTTATGAATTTGAATGAAAGGTGTGTATTTATAAATACTATACTGTGTAGCACCTGAAAACACCCAGGTTTGAGCGTGACACTTTAACATAAGGACAAAAGGAGCCTTTATAAATGGAAATTTGTTTACAGTCTTGTCAACCTGTCAACTGGTCATACCACTCCTCGCCCCCCCTCCCTTCGCGCCACCGGCCCGTGTCAGTTGAAACAGTACAGGAACCCCAAGCGCCGGGTGAAATGGCAAACGCCCGAGTTCGATATGTGTCCCCCCTATAGCACAGGCGCTCAGATTTGTTGACAAACAATACCCCAAGGCTAGCCCTGATACATGGCTCATACGCGCTGGTACCCGACGCGCGAGAGAGCCATGAAGTGCACCCCACATGAGGCCAGGAATTGGTGGGGGTGTTTGTGCATCTTGTAGGCGTTTGCCCTTATCAATAAATCGTCTACCTTCCAAAGCGATAAAAGGTAATTCCACAATTGTTGAACTTTTCTTTCGTTGTCTTATATTCGCTGGGGGGATTTAAAAAAATGTCATCACTGCCATAAACAACACATTTTTCTCGACACTCGCTCCGCCATTTTGGCTTATTTTCCATTGCGAGATTCTCAAAGTGACGGAGCGAGTTTGCGTAAACTTGCTATTTAGTGCATGTATAAAAGGCTGACATTGAATGTGAAGCCACGAAAGAAAAGTTTAACACTTGTGGAATTACTTTCCATCACTTTTGGTGGTAGGTATCTAGTGATAAGGGCAAATAGCTACATGATGCACATGCACCCCTACCAATTCCTGGTCTCATGTGGGTTGTACTTCATGACTCTCGCGCGTCGGGTACCAGCGCGTATGAGTCATGTATCAGGGCTACCCCAAGGCAAGGGTCAAGCACCTATAAAGAAAGGTGCTTGACCCTTGGTGTATTGTTTATCAACAAATCTGAGCGCCTGTGCCCTATAGTATAGGCTATACTGCTACATTAGCCTGGGGCCATTTTCATGGAACCTAGGTGCGCGCTAGCCGTTCGCCCTATCGCCAATGGCGAAAGCAAATTGTATGGGGCGCAAGGCTGGCCCGTACATGTCGCCACATTGACGAAAAAAAAGATAATGGCCTGTTTTTTTTTATCAATGATCAAAACACAACTTAGCGAAACTGATTGCCTGCAGTGATACGGAGGGGAAAATACAACATATATGTGGCTAATGGGATCTGTGTGTGGCTAAAGAAAATTGAAGGTGTTTAGCCACAGTGGCTAATTAAAATGAATTTCTAGAGCACACCCAGTGAAACCATCATCTGTTCTTATGTGTATGAACCTTTGTACAGAGATTGGGACCCATAAGTCCTATTTCCCTCGTTAACATAAGTTACTTTATTGGTTCCTTTATACGTACATGTGTCTACGAGTGCCTCAACCTTAGCCCTGACCCTGTTGCATGCCTGGCCCTAATTATTTGGTGATGTTGGTGTTCCGAGGTTGAAGGCCATATGCCGTTCTGTTACTCAGGGAAACTTTCAATGGCTCAGGGAAAAACCAGGGAATTGTTTTAGTGTTTCATGTGGGAACCATGTGCCACGGTATGGTCTTGGTTTTAGGCTATACCATTTATAAAATTATCTTTGGTATTTATTTTGCTTCTTACGTAATGTAATAATAAATGTGGTACAAACTTTTGTATGATATCTTTCCAACATATTACCATCCATGTCTTATAATGCTAAACAACACTGGTGAATAATAATTTACTAAGATGATAAGTGTATCCTTTGTTACAGATCAAGTCAGGAGAACATTTTGTGGCAAAGATGTAAAAGAAATTTGCAAGTTAATGCGAGAGAAGATCAGCAATGTGGTACAGACTGGAAAGAAGAACTGAAGGATCTACTTGTTTTATCAATTGAAATGAATATATTTGTATATAAAGTATTGTTTATATATATGTTATATGCATTGAGTAGTAGTCATTTAAAAGTTGAGTAGTAGTTATGTAGTAGTTCCAAAGTACATGGTAGTGCATCTCATTCTGAGGTGGAATTTGTATGTATCAGTTAGGAATAAGAAAGATTACTTTATCAATTCAATTATAACTAGATTACAAGTAGATTCCTGCATATGAGTATGAGTATACATATTATTTGGGTAGATATCCAATACAGCTGTTTTTTTCCATTATGGCATTTTCTTTCAATTCATTCAAATGTATACATTGTAAACTGAACACAATTGAATTTCAATATTTAAACAAGCATTGTTTTTATTTGGCAAAGTCCTGTCACTTTAAAAAAAAATTATGTAAAATTTAAAATGTAATGTATGGAAAATGTGCGTAAAAATTATGCTGCTGTATGGTGTATAATAATATTATTTGTTGATTTACTTTGTATGTCAATATGCATATAAGCAATGAACATTTCTTTACATAATGGTAGCTTATTTTTCTCATATCTATATATGAGCTAAATATATGTATATAATGTGCATGTCACATGTTCACATACTGCACCTTTTTATAATAATACATATATGAAAGCGGATTGTGAATCTTTGTATTCTTTATTCTTGTATTTTTCAGACTTGATGTCTATTAGTGCCTTAGCATACCATGGTATCCATGTAATGAAGTATCATGGTATACATACCTTGGTAAGATACCATGTTACATTAGCATACCATGGTATGATACCATGGTAAATATCATGGTATAATACCATGGTAAATTACCATGGTACATTATACCATGGTGTTTTGGCGATGGTAATTTACCATGGTATACCATATAATATTACCATGGTAAAATACCTTCGCCAAAACACCATGGTATACCATGGTAACCATGTTAAAACACCATGGTATACCACGGTAACCATGGTAAAATACCATATACATGTATTATCCTATTATATCCTGAATGTATTTCTTTGTTTTACTTGTATTGAATTGAATGCAAGGGCTCTAGGGGCCAGGGTATTAGCCGGTGTTTGTTTGCCATCCAAAAGCGTTCCCCCGCCCCTTGGATCCTCCACTGGGCTACAAACTGTATCTTTGCTAGTGAACATTAATATAAGGTTGAAATAACGGTTCAACCGTGGTTAGATAATGGTTAGCATTTAACGTTAAATAGTGAGCATTAATAAAATGTTATTGGTATAACGGTTCAACCATGGTTAGCATTTAACGTTAATCTTTGATTTAACGGTTTAAACATGGTTAGATAATGATTAGCATTTAACGTTAAATAATGAGCATTAATATAACGTTATTGATATAACGGTTCAACCATGGTTTGCATTTAACGTTAAACATTAATTAATATAACGTTTTTGATTTAACGGTTCAAACATGGTTAGATAATGATTGGCATTTAACGTTAAATAGTCAACATTAATATAACGTTAAGTCAATGAGCAAAAAAATATTTTCTTAACGTTCGTCTAAAACGTTGCATTAACGCTACTGCAAACGATAATTTAACGTTAAGTTAATGTTGGCATGCTATCTGGGAATAGATAGTAGGGATTTATATGATTAGGAGATAGAACTCTGTGTGCATGCATTTCAAACTTAAACCTTTAAACCTATATGTCTGTGACATTCCATTTAAATACGTTTAGCCAAAACAAGTTAATTTCAGAAAATGTAGACACTTTATAAGTGAACTTTATTAATTTATGCTCTAACGATTTATGACACAGATTTAGAGAATGAAGTTTAGTGACAAGAATACATTATTTAAACAGAGCAATCAAACAAACAAATATTGCAAATTTGACTTGATGTGACAGTATAGATAAACAATTAAGTCTTCTCACAATCTTCTTTCTCTTTTCTGAGATTAAATAGTTATATTAAATTTACCTTTTTATGTACTATACAGGGTAGTATGCACCTCAGACAAAGATTGTATACATGTAATTACAGCTTCATGAAGAGAATAAAAAATAATATTTCAAGTATAAATAATATTTAGTGTATTATTCTCATATTCATTATCATTTTAAAAGTTAAAAAAGTAGTAGTGCTTGCTTTCTGAATTTTGATGGTATGGTAACAGAAGGTTAGATTTGCTATACCAGATGCATAACATGTCTAACAGTGCTCTTATTTAGTTCACACTAAATATGTAGTTTGATCAAGTTATAGTATGCAGACTTGAGTTGAGTTTTGAGTTATCTGGCAGTCTAGCTGGTTATATACATGGTGGCGAGCTCATTTTGAGCTGGTCTATTGTTTTTGCCCATCTGGTTTGAGCCTGTCTGCCTGGGATTGAGTGGATGTTTTGTGAGCCACAAAATTACTACACAATAAAATACATCACTTCCACTTTAACGTTTCAAAGGTTTCTCATGAGAAAACTTTCCGTTCTAAGTCATTAACAGTTTAGCATGTTTACCTCACCTTACATATAGTTCCAAAATTCAGAAAAAATATTTTTAGTACTGGTAGTTTTTATCAGGTGGAAAAAAAGGTAATATCTTCATATCAACCTTGAATCAAGATAATTGACATGTAATAAGATCAAAAGTAAATACCCCTTTACCATTTGTAAGATATGTTGCCCCAACTCATATATAGCGGAACATGGGGCAAAATGACCACCTTAACTTGCTTTGTATTTTTTGGAGGGCAAGCAGTGCTATAAAAAAGAGCCAAATTTTGGTAAACTGGCAACAGTAGTATTGTGAACAACATAGCTTGGATACTTGCGAGTGACACGAACAAAATTATTATTAGTACACAAAACATGTTTTATGTCACAGTGGGCCATTTTGCCCCCCTAATGGGGCAAAATGGTCAGGACATTATTTCAGCATGTTAATGAGTGAACTGAACAGCCTAAGAAGGCAAACTCCTAACTCTCTGGAACAGTTTGACCCAGAACGATCACACACAGGAATTCCAAAAAAACGTTTAGGTCAGCAGAGGCGGATCGGTCGGGGGGGGGGGGGGACACCCCCTTCCCCCACTTTTTGCCATTTTTCAGTGCAAAATTTAGGCCATCTGAGGCGCGGAACTCAGCTTTCATGCGAAGTCCTACTGTTAAACAGACCCGGGGCAGGGGCGGATCCAAGGGGGGGGGGGGGGGTGGCGACCCGCCCCCGGCCCCCCTTTTTAGGGTGGAAATGTATATAATTTATACCATTTACCGGCCCCCTATCCAGCATATCTGGATCCGACCCTGAAACCGCCCCCCCCCCCCGGATTATGGAGGGGGGGGGGGAATACATTGCTGGGTTTCGGGGGTTCCGGGGTAAAGCCCCCCCCGCCTCTTCAATCGCCAAAATCCGCTCTATGAACGCACATTTTCAAAGCCACCCCCCCCCCCCCCACGATCGCAAGTTTTAAAATATTCGCTCTATATTGGTAACTTCATCATAAATGTCCGCTCTATATGGGTATCTTTTTCATCATAAATGTCCGCTCTATAGGGGTATCTTTTTCATCACAAATATCCGCTCTCTCAGGCATCAAGGCATCCACGGAACCCCCCCCCCCCCCCACCAGATTTGTATAATAGTGCCCCCCCCCTCCCCATCTGCGTTTTATCCTGACGAGCTGTATGTATCGAATGGAGACACGATGTCGCGTGTCGCCTGGCTCTGCCTCAATCAACGCTTCCGGCTCCCAGGGGCGCACAACTCTCCCTTCTTCAAGCTCCCAGTGACGCACATCGTTTTCTTCTTCAAGCATATTCATGATCATCAAAGATGTTCCGATTCAGTGGACATATCATCCAGTTTGCTAAAGATAATCGTTTCTGTTAGAGTATACATATTAATTTGGATGTGGGTAAAACGGCCCACTGGGTCATTTTGCCCCAAGCAGCGTGGGTCATTTTGCCCCTGTTAGTAACCTTAACATTTGACCGGTCTGAAAAATGAGGCGCAGTATATTCCGCATCTGAATTACGTTTGGGGCTTTACTTCGACTTATCTTTGATCGTGTTAATTTATCAAAATTTTCCCCCAAGCTAGTATCCACTGAGCTCTACTTTCTTCCAGTGTTTACCATAGATGGAAACAACCCAGAATCTTTTACTTCGGTAACGAAGGTCATCTGTCTGCTTTAGCGCCCATGTAGATTTGTTAAGGTATCACGTGACAAACAGGAATAAATATACAACGCTTCAATACAGGTGGCAGCACCGCAAGTGCGCGATATTGTGGTGGGCCATTTGACCCCGATGGGTCATTTTGCCCCATGTTCCCCTAGTTCTGTCAAATCAGTATCAAGAGCATTTTCACTTGCTCTATCACCCTATAATTAAAAGTTTCTTCTTGATATGTCAACAGTGAATAACTGACATTACAGGGGGGTGAGCTAGAGGCTTGATCGAGGTCGGAGATAGTTTGATAGAACTGTTAGCTAAGCAGATTTGTAATACATGTATTCCATTTGCATTAAATGAACTTTAATGGAATCAAGTCCTGCATAATCAAGTATATCCTGGTGTAGCTCTGACATCAAGACCACCACCAAGGTGGGTGTTTTGATACTAGAGCTAATCCTGGTGTAACAACTGAACAATGGGACAAAGCCTCACTGTTTAGATATCAGGCATACACTCCTGCAGACGCAATTCACACCTCGCCCACAGCCACGGCGCATCGGCGCCTCAGAAATATATTGTTTAACCGGGTTTGTATATACTGTTTAACAATATTTCAACACTGACCCCGTTCAGCGATCGGTGGGCTGCCGGCATGTTTGATCGACACTTGCCCGTTGCCTCACTAGGTGGCGTAACCTGTCGCGTGCAGTCGGGGACGTCAGTCGATGTGGCGCAATCAGGACGAAATCAGGTTGCTAATAAATCCTCAGTTGAAGTTACTGATCAGACTGACTGAATCTTTACTGCTCGTAAGAATGTTACAAGTTTTTGTCGCCTTTTTCACGGCGAAAGGCGATGGGCTGCCTCCATGTTTGACATGCAATGTTACATACATGTTTGCGTTATGAGGTGCTTTCGCGAAAAGACGATTATGCGACAATTTAATCGGCATCAATGGGACATATATCGCTTTAAAGCTTTCTTTAATGACTTAAGTGTCTTTTCGCAGCCTGGACTTTATATCATGTCTTGTCTGTAGACAAACCTTAATGCTTTAAGTGTCTTTTCGCAGCGATACATGTCCCATAATATATACGCATTATTATCTATACGCCGATTAAATTGTCGCGTAATCGTCTTTTCGCGAAAAGACGGCAAAGGACTTATTTCGCCTTATTCACATGTTGGGAATTCTCACGCGAGAACGAGGTTATAGCTGCAAGTTTGCGCGCGAACGGCTAGTGCATATCATGTGTGGCCCTGGTGAGTGGCACAAGGGCCTTTCTCTCCTGCCGTCAATGGTCACTATTAAGTCGGTCAGGTCATTATATTTCAAACTAATTAACAAATAATAACTATTTCTGCAAATTGTAATCTTTTTCGAGCACATTTGACAATAGCCGAACGTGTGGGCCTATGCCACACGGAACGGGTGACCCCCTTCAGCTGGGGGTATCCCCGACCAGCAGTGGGATGCTATCAGTTCAGCAGAGCTGATCTGCTTAGTGGAAGATAGCTAAGGTCCATATGTTGTTTTGTCCATTGGAAAATTAACGGCGAATTAAATCAAACGTTAATAGTATTTTTTATTACAAACCTTGCAGGGAATGGTTGTTCGAGGTACAATAAGATGCACTGAAACGCATTGCCTAACACTGAAGACCGCGTAGCTCAGTCGGTAGAGCGTTTCCCTTTTGATAGTGGGGTCGTGCGTTTAATTCCCGAGGGGTGCAATTATTTTTTTCCCTGCATTTCGTGCAACAACCGCATTTTCCCGTAAAAGTGGTCATCACTGTTTTAAGATTAGTCTTGTGCATCTGGGCGTAAGCGACCGATTAATTCATGCAACGGCACAGGCACAGTCAATCAATACGTGCATGGAGCGGGGAGGAGGGGTGGGGGGGTAGAATTATTGCCACATTGGTTCCTTCATGAGATGAAATATGTCAGCATAATTCCATATACCCAGCATAATATCTCCCCATGCTCCGATCATACAATACCGGGTAAAACACGGGCTTCAACAACGCTGGTGTGCACAAGTTTTCACGTGGTTTGATTGGGGTTTAACGGCACTCTCAGCCTGTAAGGTTATATCGTGCCATTTCACGTGGGTCTGTCATATGAGTAGTAGGCAAAGAATGTCCGGATCATAGGATTCACTCAATACTAAATAAAAAGACTCATAATAAAACATAAACAATAGTAGGTCCATAGACTGATATGTCACAGCACAAAGATCCTAGCTAACGTGGAAAGCGAGTTAAAACATATAGGGGGGCTTCCATGTCAATTGACCCTTCCCGTTGCGGCATGCCGTGGGGAAATACCCCACTATTTTCAAATATACTCGCCCCAAAAGACCCACCTATTTCACATGTACTTGCTCCAGAACACACACACCCTTTTCATCTGCTTGAAATCGGTCATTTTATTACTATCCCCCAGGAGGTATTTCGCAGCAAACCCGCAGCAGTGTCTCCCATTATATTTCACTCTTTGAACGAGTCACGTATAACGGCACTTCGTGATAAGTTAGAGACAGGGCTGGTAAGGGGAATCTTAGCCCTGAAGAACCCAGGCCTCGCTACCGCTCGGCCAGGGTCCTGAAGTGCAGCCTGCAAATCCTCAGCGATTTGAAACCCCTCCACTTTAATCTGACTAGTGTCACTTTGTGGGTGACTACCACGTCCAATCCTTATTATATTTGAATTCTACATACCTTTATCTATCTATGTACGTATAGTTTGTTTCTTTGAAGAACTGTTGATGTCCACAATACCGGCGATATTCCGCATTTCATTCGTAAAATGCGCGCAGCCATTCGAAGCGACAAGCGGCAAATATATCAACAGATGGCGCTACAGGGCGGAAGCGGCAAATTCCCCGGTTTTACCGCCAGTGACACCTATAGTACAAATTTGGCTCGGATAACAAAGAATCTGAAAGAGATCACTGCGGCTTGGCATGGGTGTACATGATATCCACGTGGGTTTAGGGACATGGGGATGGGGGCGGGGGACAGATTGTCATAGAATGAATATGGCGATGATCCTGTCGCTCACGCTGTCTCTCATGAGCAATGGGGGAAATTTGGTCATGGCTATCTTGATCCTCTCCCCGGCCCCACCCCCAGGTCCCTTAACCCACATGGATCGGTAGAGCC
This sequence comes from Arenicola marina, assembly GCA_964019135.1. Classification (NCBI taxonomy): domain Eukaryota; kingdom Metazoa; phylum Annelida; class Polychaeta; family Arenicolidae; genus Arenicola; species Arenicola marina. Next base: position 20,079,754 of record OZ025251.1, on the reverse strand, counting down.
CACCCCATGGCTGTGCTTTATTTTTTCACGCTCGCTCCCCGTGGAGAAGGCGAGTCCTGCTACCTCTCAGTACACAGTGAATGGTCTCGCATATTTTACGGGCTTGCTTGCCGTGAAAAGCCCGAGACACCCTATACCCACTGACTGTGCTCCATTTCTCCACGCTCGCCCCCCGTTGTAAAGGCGAGTCCGTTCTCTCTCTGTACCACATAGTGCAGTGGTCTCGCATATTTCACGGCTTGCTTGTCAGGAAAACCGGGACACGCTACCCAATGACTGTGCTCTATTTCTCCACGCTCGCTCCCACCCCCCCCCCCCCCCCCGTTGTAAATGCGAGTCCGTGCTATCTCTGTACCACACAGTGCAGTGGTCTGGCATATTTCACGGCCCACTTGCGTGATAAGCCCGGGACACCTCATCGCATGGCTGTGCCCTATTTCTCCACGCCCCGTCACCGTGGAGAATTAGGTTCTATATACTACATGATGCATTGGTCTCGCATATTTCACGGTTTGGTTGCGTGAAAAGCCCGGGACACCTCATCGCATGGCTGTATCGCAAGCCGTTTTAATAAAAAATCACCAATTCAAGATATCTTGAATTATTTAAAGATATCTTGAATTATTTCAAGATATCTTAAATTCAATTCAAGATATGTGACACATCTATTTTTTCTCATCAAAAATAGGTGAGATTTCAAGATATCTTGAATTCAATTTCAGATATCTTGAAATCAATTTCAGATATCTTGAAATCAATTTCAGATATCTTGAAACCAATTTCAGATATCTTGGATGCAATTTCTGATATCTTTAATTGAAATCAAGATATCTTAAATTCAATTATGGATATGTGACAGATCTTTTTTTTCTCATAAAAAATAGGTGTGATTTCAAGATATCTCAAATTCAATTTCAGATATCTTGAAATCATTTTAAGATATCTTGAATTCAATTCAAGATATCTTGAAATCACACCTATTTTTTATGAGAAAAAAAAAGATGCGTCACATATCCATAATTGAATTTAAGATATCTTGAATTGAATTCAAGATATCTTTAATACCCGTCAAAAGACCGGAAGTGTACTCTCCATCGATCGAGTGTCGTCAGATGAAAGTTACCATTTAAAAAAAAAAAAACATTCATTGTGATCCAAAACTGGCGGAGAAAACACTTGTGTAGAGTGACGTTAATGTGCTGATGACGTAACACGCATGAAGTAATCTTCGCCAGAGGGAGCACCAACGTCCCACTTTCCGGAGGTTTCTATACGATACGTTATTGGCCAGGAACCAGGCACAATCAATATGGCGACGAAGCGGCCGAAATGCCGGGCCATGCGAGGGGCAGTATACCCATTTTCTAGAAATGCTTCTAGCTGCTGCTTCGAAATGTCCAGACGGAGTCTCCCTCTCTCGCCGGCTCATGTAAATGAATTGATACATACAATCAGAGATAAATTTTGAGTGTATACATGCTATTTTGTACATAACTTTGTAAGGCTTTCCAAAATATTCATAGAAGTCAGTTGCGGTATGTATGTCACAAAAGATTTATCATAGCCAGGTCTTTGATGTCACTGGCTTCAACACAAGTGTTGCTTTTGATAATACACTGGAGCGAGGTGCAGTCAGAAGATTTAGTATCTTCGTTGGAACGGCGACACAGAGTGTTAGCTAGGTTATATTGTTGAGTCCTTAGCGGTTTGCCTAGCCACAGCATGGAAGTCTATACCGTCCTCCTTTTGTTGTTCATCCACTTCCGTATTCGAATTGTCAGGAGTTTGACAAAGGGCGAGGAGCCCATCGATGGCTCCGGGCGCTTCCGCATAGGCGGCTTCGTCGAAATAGGACGAAATACGATCAACATTATTTAGTACTGTGGACAAAATATTATAAGCCCTTTGGTTATCACCATTGATCAAAACGAGCTCAGCCTCACGGAGCGATCGCAACATTCGAGCCTTCACCGAACCCGTGCTAGGCGCCGCCATTGTTATCACGTGAGATGGGTCTCCGTGTTCAAAACAGCGCCCTCTTTCTAGATATCCTAAATCCAATTATGGATATGTGACACATCTATTTTTTCTCATAAAAATAGGTGTGATTTCAAGATATCTTCAATTCAATTATGGATATGTGACACATCTATTTTTCCTCATAAAAAATAGGTGTGATTTCAAGATATCTTCAATTCAATTATGGATATGTGACACATCTATTTTTTCCCATAAAAAATAGGTGTGATTTTAAGATATCTTCAAATCATTTTAAGATATCTTCAAATCATTTTAAGATATCTTCAAATCATTTTAAGATATCTTTAATTCAATTTAAGATATCTGGAATACAATTGAAATTGGGATAAGTAGTAAGTAATTTCAGATATCCGGAATTGAATTCAAGATATCTTAAAATGATTTGAAGATATCTGAAATTGAATTCAAGATATCTGAAATTGAATTCCAGATATCTAAAATTGAATTCAAGATATCTAAAATTGAATTCAAGATATATGAAATTGAATTCAAGATATCTTGAATTAGTGATTTTTTATTAAAACGGCTTGCGATATGGCTGTGCCCTATTTCTCCACGTACGTTCACCGTGGATAAATAGGTTCCATCTCTTTATACTACATGATGCATTGGTCTCGCATATTTCACGGCTTGCTTGCCGTGAAGAGCCCGGGACACCTCATCGCATGGCTCTGCCCTATTTCTCCACGCCCGATCACCGTGGAGAATTAGGGTCCATCTCTTCACACTACATGATGCATTGGTCTCGCATATTTCACGGCTTGCTTGCCGTGAAGAGCCCGGGACACCTCATCGCATGGCTGTGCCCTATTTCTCCACGCCCCGTCACCGTGGAGAATTAGATTCTCTATACTACATGATGCATTGGTCTCGCATATTTCACGGCTTGCTTGCCGTGAAGAGCCCGGGACACCTCATCGCATGGCTGTACCCTATTTCTCCACGCACGTTCACCGTGGAGAATTAGGGTCCATCTCTTAATACTACATGATGCATTGGTCTCGCATATTTCACGGCTTGCTTGCGTGAAAAGCCCGGGACACCTCATCGCATGGCTGTACCCTATTTCTCCACGCACGTTCACCGTAGAGAATTAGGGTCCATCTCTCTATACTACATGGTGCATTGGTCTCGCATATTTCACGGCTTGCTTGCGTGAAAAGCCCGGGACACCTCATCGCATGGCTGTACCCTATTTCTCCACGCACGTTCACCGTAGAGAATTAGGGTCCATCTCTCTATACTACATAATGCATTGGTCTCGCATATTTCATGGCTAGGTTGCCGTGAAAAGGCCGGGACAGCTCATCGCATGGCTGTACCCTATTTCACCGTGGAGAATTAGGATACATCTCTCTCAGGGGCGAATCCAGGGCCCGTAAGTTCGAACGGCGAAGGCAAACATATTTCGCTCCGCGCCATGCTAATGTCCTATGTCCTTACGGGCCCAGAAGTTAGGGGGTGTGGGGGGGGCGGCTTTTTATTTCGAAATAACAGTGCATAGGCGGCGGAAGCGGGGGGCGTGGGGGGTGGTCACTGGCCCTTCTTCAGCATCAGGTGGCGGCTAGTGGACAGGGATAGGCTTCTTTATTCTCGGTAGCTAAACCTGTCGGGGCTTCTGCGGCTTGACCAGCGGGTAGGGGCTATAGCCGCAGTAGCCCCCCCGCTGGATCAATACATAATGCAGTGGTCTCGCATATTCAACGGCTTGGTTGTCGTGAAAAGGCCGGGACAGTTCATCGCATGGCTGTGCCCGTGGTGGACGCAAGCACGGTTCTCTCAATATTACGCAGTGCAGCCAGTCTACTACGAGACCCAGCATTTAAATTGCACAAATTGGATTATCCAAATTGGAAATATAGGTCAGAGCATGACCTGGCCTAATTAGGCAATTGGTTGGTTACGCGATATTCTTACGCGTTTAGTCACTCGCCCGGTTGTCCCATTGTTACTTAGGCCAGTTTCGGTAGGGGCGTCCGTGAAGACGTAACATGTCAACTTATCTTAAGATAATTCTCCTTTCCTTTCCAATGTTTCAGAGATATCAATTAAACTTCTAGTACCTGAATGCACAGTGCTAATAAATTAGGCACATTTCATCAGTAAATTATACATCTTTTAAAGTATGACAACCATACTCTCCCTTTCTCGGCAGAATTAGACTCGCCTTTTGTCCATGAGAAATAAGCTGCAATGAGCTGATATGATTGACAGGAAAGACGGGCAGTGAGTTGTTTTTGAACTCATTGGGCCAAGATCAAGGGGGATCATATGACCCAGTCCTGAAACTCGGCATGTGGCGTGTGATGTTATGACGTTGGGCCTAAGAGGGGAGACTGTGGATAGGTGTGGGGGTGGCATAGCGCATGAGAAGGAGGGGTTGGGGGGGGGGGGCGGGGTGGTTAGAAAGTGATTTTTTACTACTCAAGGTTAGTGTTTGCTAACCAAGCACGGAAAGCGTATGGCAAGCCAAAGTAAAATAATGAATTGTACCCATGTGCAAATAATTTGCACATATGTTCAAATATTTGCACATGCACATATGTTCAAATAATTAGTACATATGTTTAATTCAATTGCACATATGTCCAAATCATTTGCACATATGTTCAAATCATTTGCACATATGTCCAAATCATTTGCACATATGTCCGAATGATTTTCACATAATAATATGTTCAAATGTTTTGCACATATGTTCAAATGATTTGAACATATTAAATTCCACCACGGCTAGGGGGCCTGATGGCCGCGTCTAGGGGGCCTGATGGCCGCGGCTTGGAACCTTATGGCCGGGGCTATTGGGCCTGAGGGCCGCGGCTAGGGACCTGAGGGCCGCGGCTAGGGACCTGATCACCGGGACTAGGGGGCCTCAGAGACGGGGGTAGGGGGCCTGATGGCCGCGGCTAGGGACCTGATGGCCGTGGCTAGGGGGCCTGATGGCCTCGGCTTGGGACCTGATGGCCGGGGCCAGGTGGCCTGATGGCCGCGTCTAGGGGGCCTGATGGCCGCGGCTAGGGGGCCTGATGGCCTCGGCTTGGGACCTGATGGCCGGGGCTAGGGGGCCTGATGGCCGCGGCTAAGGGGCCTGATGGCTGCGGCTAGGGGAGAACATAGCCGCGGCCATCCGTTATTACTGATAACATTAATTCATTTGAATTAATGATAACATTAATTGGAATAAATTATATCATTAATTGGAATAATTATATCATTAATTGGAATAATTATATCATTAATTGGAATTAATGAGAACATTAATTGGAATTAATGAGAACATTAATTTGGAATTGGACATATGTGCAATTCATTGGGACATATGTGCAAATCATGTGCAAATGATTTCCACATGAGTCCAAATGAATTGCACATGTCCAAATGAATTGCACATATGTCCAAATGAATTGCACATATGTACAATTCATTAGCACATATGTACAATTCATTAGCACATATGTACAATTCATTAGGACATATGTCTAAATAGGGGTCTTTCAAAATATCTTTAATTTAATTAAATGAGTGATTGAATCTAATTTGGCTTGCCATAGGACTCAACGGGCGGCTGGCGTGGAGAAATAGAGCAGTCATTTAGATGCATCATGTAGTATAGAGAGATGTACCCTAATTCTCCACGGTGAACGTGCGTGTGGAAGTAGAGCACAGCCATGCGATGAGGTGTCCCGGGCTTTTCACGCAACCAAGCCGTGAAATATGCGAGACCAATGCATCATGTAGTATAACGAGATGGAACCTAATTCTCCACGGTGAACGTGCGTGGAGAAATAGGGCATAGCCATGCGATGAGGTGTCCCGGACTTTTCACGCAACCAAGCCGTGACATATGCGAGACCAATGCATCATGTAGTATAAAGAGATGGAACCTAATTCTCCACGGTGAACGTGCGTGGAGAAATAGGGCACAGCCATGCGATGAGGTGTCCCGGGCTTTTCACGCAAGCAAGCCGTGAAATATGCGAGACCAATGCATCATGTAGTATAGAGAACCTAATTCTCCACGGTGAACGTGCGTGGAGAAATAGGGCACAGCCCTGCGATGAGATATCCCGGGCTTTTCACGCAAGCAAGCCGTGAAATATGCGAGACCAATGCATCATGTAGTATAGACAGATGGACCCTAATTGTCAACGGTGAACGTGCGTGGAGAAATAGCTAGCAGGCGTCATAGGGGTGGGGAGTATCTATAGGCGTCAGAGGGGTGGGGAGGGACTAGGCGGGGGAGGGGTGGGATGGGGTATCTATAGGCGGGGGAGGGGTGGGATGGGGTATCAATAGGCGTCATAGGGGTGGGGAGGGTCTAGGCGGGAGAGGGGTGGGGAGGGACTAGGCTAGAAAGGGGTGGGATGGGGTATATATAGGCGTCATATTGGTGGGGAGGGTCTAGGCGGGAGAGGGGTTGGGAGGGACTAGGCGGGAAAGGGGTGGGATGGGGTATATATAGGCGTCAGAGGGGTGGAGAGGGACTAGGCGGGGGTGGGGTGGGATGGGGTATCTATAGGCGTCATAGGGGTGGGGAGGGTCTAGGCGGGAGAGGGGTGGGATGGGGTATCTATAGGCGTCAGAGGGGTGGGGAGGGACTAGGCAGGGGATGGGTGGGATGGGGTATCTATAGGCGTCAGAGGGGTGGGGAGGGACTAGGCAGGAAAGGAGTGGGATGGGGTATCTATAGGCGTCAGAGGGGTGGGGAGGGACTAGGCAGGAAAGGATTGGGATGGGGTATCTATAGGCGTCAGAGGGGTGGGGAGGGACTAGGCGGGGGATGGGTGGGATGGGGTATATATAGGTGTCAGAGGGGTGGGGAGGGACTAGGCGGGGGAGGGGATGGGATGGGTATACGTAGGTACGAGAGGGCTAGCGAGAGACTCGGTGGGGGAGGGGTGGGGTGGGGTATCTATAGGCGTCAGGGGGGTGGGGAGGGACTGTGCGGGGGAGGGGTGGGATGAGGTATCTATAGGCGTCAGAGGGGTGGGGAGGGACTAGGCGGGGGAGGGGTGGAATGGGGTATCTATAGGCGTCAGAGGGGTGGGGAGGGACTAGGCGGGGGTGGGGTGAGGTGGGGTATCTATAGGCGTCAGAGGGGTGGGGAGGGACTAGGCGGGGGATGGGTGGGATGGGGTATATATAGGTGTCAGAGGGGTGGGGAGGGACTGGGCGGGGGAGGGGTGGGATGGGTATACGTAGGTACGAGAGGGCTGGCGAGAGACTCGGTGGGGGAGGGGTGGGGTGGGGTATCTATAGGCGTCAGAGGGGTGGGGAGGGACTGTGCGGGGGAGGGGTGGGATGGGGTTTCTATAGGCGTCAGAGGGGTGGGGAGGGACTAGGGAGGAAAGGGGTGGGATGGGGTATATATAGGCGTCAGAGGGGTGGAGAGGGACTAGATGGGGGAGGGGTGGGATGGGGTATCTATAGGCGTCATAGGGGTGGGGAGGGGAACTAGGCGGGAGAGGGGTGGGATGGGTATACATAGGTACGAGAGGGGTGGATAGCGACTAGGCGGTGGAGGGGTGGGATGAGGTTTCTATAGGCGTCAGAGGGGTGGTTAGGGACTAGGAGGGAGAGGGGTGGGATGGGATATCCCCGAGAGTCAGTACTTAAAATTTATAAACTTATTACAGATTGTGAATTTAACCAATTTAATCAAAAGAAATATGAATAGGTCTGATATAAACTTAGATCTATATATCATTGATTAAATACGCTGCTACAATGAGTTCCATACTTTATAAAGCGGGAATGCTGATCTATGAGACATAAGTATATATAGAAACTCACCTCCTTAATCTTGTTTAAGCTTTGTCCGGATCCAGTATATAGACTCTGTCCAGTTTGCATGGGGTTCGCCAAGGAAAGTGGTCTGCTTCTCCGGGTCTGTCTTACAGTTTCGCGCCCGGCATTGATGCCGATGACCAGCTAGCGTCGTCTGCCATCCAGAGCTCAGCGTCACAATGAGGTCAGCAGTGGCCACTGCCACCGCAGTTGGAACCAGAGGCGCCGTCAATCGGCGGGGGTGGGGGGTGTGTTTAGGCTTATCTGGTATAGGGGGCATCTGGTTTACGGCTCCTCTGGTCGGAACAGGTTGCTCGAAATTGGCGCGAAAATGCAGTGACCGTTAGCCTTTTGGTGCTGCGGCTACATGTATACCTGACCCCTGGGGGACGATTTGGAGAGCGAGAGAAAAGTGACCGATTTTGACTGTCATTGAGAGAAAAATGGTTGGTTAAAAAAATATATCAAATAGACATTGACAGATTTTGTGGTTAAATAGGTGATAGACAATGACGTACAGTCATGGCAAAGTATACGGAGCCAAAGCCTTATTTTGTCAATATAGAAATCGTCTTAAAAAGTAATTTTGGGGGGAAAAATTATTTATTGTAGCTAAGTTAGTCAGTTAGACAAGTAATTTCACAGTATGTGTAATAAAAGTTTCTGACTGGCCAATGTGCCTGTTTGGGCTCATATGAAAAAGGAGATCACAATCAAGTGTACAAAATGGGGTATCAATATGCATGAAGAACCGATATTTTGCCATGTTTTCGTGCCGTTGCCATGGTCCTTCGAGTATGTCACGTAATAGGTGAAGGTTATTATAGCATTCGAAGTTTAAGGTCATACGTCATACATTAAGGTGGGAATGTTTTGTACGAATGGTGGAATTTGCTGCATGTTTAGGATAATTTGACCCCCCCCCCAGCTTGTTAATTGTGTCTGTTGGCCACTTTAAACGGTCTGTTCGGCACAGCGGTAGATTGAAAAGTGTGTCCAATTGATCACAGTACATGAATCAATACGGATTAGAACAATATCGAATGGAATAGGACAAGATTTGACCTTGGGAAATGAAAAATGGACATACATTTTTTTAATCGTAAAATGTTTTCGACCCGTTCGATACGAAATAAGGATTGTCTGAGTATTATTTATACATGAAAAGAAAGCTCAGAAGACGTACTATGTAACTGCCTATAGGGTGCAACCCAACAGTGTAGGGAAAAGACCTAAAATCAAGAATGTTTTTTTTCCTGCCCAAATTTGATTTGGGGTGGGGAGATAGCGTCTTGTCTTTTTATGGCTATATTAAAGATTTTTTTTGCAAATATTTTTGTCCATTATGGTAGTAGAGATACCCTTCTTGTATATTTAGCACTTTTTCAGATGTGTTACGGCCCATTTGGACGTATTTGACGCCTCGAAAAGTAAAAAATATGTATTTTTTCAACGAACTTTTATTACCTTATTACGTAAGTGATCAATAGCAATGCGGAGTATCGTTATAAACAATTGTATAAGGTCAGAGCATGGCAAGAGTGCTAACAGTAACCACAAATGTCTACCAGCAGTATTAAGGGCGCTCTGGCTATTTGCAGGGGACCCCTATATATGCTATGTATGTTTTCGTTTTTTCGCATGTTTATGATGGTACGACCCTAAATGGGTGAAGATCGGTACGTGTTAACGCTACTAGGCAATCAAGGGGCCGTATTTTGAAGTATAATAAAGTTATCCTTTTAAATTTTTCACAGAGAGCTGTCATAGCATGTATCCCTTCAGAAAATTTGATCTTTGGATTATGTTTGATTTTGCACCAAACTATTGTCCTTGACCTTAGATGACCTCTGTGACCTTGACACTCTGCAAACGTGCTCCTAATATTGGTCATAAAACGACTCACAATGACTCACAAACCTGCTGACAACAATTAGGCGAGTTATCTTAGTATGTATATCGAGATAACATGGCGGCCGCCGTGGCCGGCTGGAAATATACTAAAACCGAAGTATATCATTCACTGTATGGCACGATATTATGGTTCGCTGCCCGGCTTCTCGGTGTTGGACGCCTACATTTTCGCGCCCAATTTGTGTGACCTGTTTCACGGGGCACGCGTCCGTATCTGATGACCTCTTTGCAATGCAGACTTCTGAGATGCGTTCCCGCGCATTATCAGTGCCGGACGCCAAGCACATAGATTCGAAGAAGCCCGAGAGAAAGTAGAAAACCGAGGACGAGAAAGCGGATAAGGATATGTGTTTATACTCTGATGGCTCAGCATCGATCTATCCGGATTTTCTGTTTCATATTGCGGAACTCATGGCAGTTTATGAATGATCTGAATCTATAGATTATTATAGGGCCTACTTAAATTTACAACATGCAACAAGTTGCGGAACTAGGAAAGAAGGGGTGGGGTCTCATAGGCCACGTGCCCCCCCCCCCCTCCCCCTTCCTCCCCTCTCCTGTAAACTGGGACTTCCCGAGCTTAGCAATATCTGGGAAATCACTTCCTTGGGGTGAGCCAGGCCTGGTGAAGCTCGTCTCCGACGGGGGGTCTGGCTAGAGGGTGAGGGGCTTGTTACTGCTGCTTGATGTCGTTGCCACACACCGCTCCGTCCTCTGGCCCTCGCCGCCACACCGCGTGTTAGTGGGTCCCATGGGCCCCAACTTCCGACCCTACCCTCCCGTCGCGGGCCCCAACTCCCATTACGATGCCTGTTCGAGTACGCACGGTGTCCGTCGCCTATCCCACCCCTCAGCCGCCTAGTCTCTCCCCAACCCTATGGCGCATATATTTGCCCCACCCCATCCCTCCACCACCCAGTCTCTTCCCACATGACAGTCGCCACCCCATCCCACCTCTCTCCTGCCTAGTCCCTCCCGACCACTCTGGCGCCTACAGCTACCCCATCCCACCCCTCTCCCGCGTATTCCCCCGCCCCCCACTCCTAAGGCGCATATAGCTACCCCGCCCTACCTACCCATCTTCTGCCTGTCGCCCATTACTGATAACCACCATATCCCGACCACCCCTCTCCCACCTAGTCCCTCCCACCCCTTTGGCGGCTAAGATCCTCCGGCTTCTCAGAGATATTACCGGGATCTGATGCCTCGCAGAACAGATGCCACCGAAAGCCAGGCCCCCGCTATACACCAATGCGACCTAATGGCCGACTGCCGAGATGCCTGCTGGGAGCTATGTTGTACGGTTCACTAGCTGTGACTTAAATTTTTTGCGTTGCTATATAAACACGTGTTTCCAACCAAAAAGGTACACGTGTTGTTGAAGCCGAGAAAATCACGTAAAAACTACGTGATTTTCTTTACGAGCGGAACACGTGGTTCTTAACACGTGATAACGACGTTAGACAACGCACGTCTTTCTAATCGGGAGAAAATCACGTGAACTTTACGTGATTTAGGACACCAGTTATCGACGTGACAATAAACACGTGAACTTTACGTGATTTAGGACACCAGTTATCGACGTGACAATAAACACGTGAACTTTACGTGATATAGGACACCAGTTATCGACGTGACAATAAACACGTCGTTCGCACGTGGTCTGGCACACGTCAAATGCATCACGTCATATCGATGGTGAATTCACGTGTGTGGCGCACGTGTTGGCAGGGACCAGATTTCGACGTGATTTTCACGTCATTTCGACGAACGTGCTTGCTGGGAGGGCACAGCCATGCGATGAAGTGTCCCGGGGTCTTCACGGCAGGCAAGCCGTGAAATATGCGAGACCGCTGCACTATGTGGTATAGAGAGAGCACGGACTCGCATTTACAACGGGGGGCGAGCGTGGAGAAATAGAGCACAGTCATTAGGTAGGGTGTCCCGGGGTTTTCACGGCAGGCAAGCCGTGAAATAAGCGAGACCGCTGCACTGTGTGGTATAGAGAAAGCACGGACTCGCATTTACAACGGGGGGCGAGCGTGGAGAAATAGAGCACAGTCATTAGGTAGGGTGTCCCGGCCTTTTCACGGCAAGCAAGCCGTGAAATAAGCGAGACCGCTGCTCTATGTGGCATAGAGAAAGCACGGACTCGCATTTACAACGGGGGGCGAGCGTGGAGAAATAGAGCAGTCATTGGGTAGGGTGTCTCGGGCTTTTCACGGCAGGCAGAACCTGTCAAAAAAAGGGACATATAAAAATGGTTATTACCACTCTCCCCCATCCATCCCCACCCCACTAAGACTCCTGTGCCGGGGGGGGGGGGGGGGGCAGCAGAACCCGTCAGAAAAAGGGACACCTAACAATGGTTATTACCGCTCTCCCCCATCCATTGCCACCCCACTAAGAGTCCTGTGCCCTAAGCAAAGTTGGACATTTCCATATTCGCCCAGCTAAGGTTTGTACTGTAGACAATTTTCGTTGCAACTGCACTAAGACAGCGTTTGTCGGCGGCATGGTTTACCCAACCGTTTGTCGCCGTTAAAAAGCCGAGTCCGAAAAGAAACTGCGTGAAAAATGCGAGTCGGGCTGGCTCTATTTTTTCACGACTCGCTAATTTCATGCAACAGGAGCTTGACCCTCTTGTGGGGCAGCCAAATATTTTCGTAAATAATCCATCGCTTGGCTTGACAGGTCCAACTTGCTCCCGCGCATGCGTCCGCGACGTGGCAGGGTTCTATATACCGAATACAGTAAAACTTCCCAAGATATCGTAGAGAGAACCAGGGTTGAGTTGCGGAGCACGGTCGACCGCGATCGACCGCCTCAGCGAGAGTAGACCCGCATCATAATATTCAATTTTGGACGACGATTCTTCTAAAATACGTGGGGATAACCTGTAAATATCCGCTTAGTGTTACATAGAGTCTGATAGTGGTCTCCATTTCTTATAAAACATATCTGTACTAAAGTTCAGCTTCCTTTCTACCGCGCTCTTTTCGAGCCTATAGTAATGCTTTATATAGTTTTTCACAGCCTGAAAAACTGGAACTGTGTTGGACCACTTGCAGTAATATATATATTTTTTAACAATTAAAGTCAAGTGATTAATAAGTTCGCTATGTGGGGACCAAACTACTCCAAACATACTTGATATTAGTGTAAATCGGGTACATATGGTCTGGGCTGATGCGGTCTCGAGCCAACGTTCTAACTCTTGCCAAATGGGTCTCACATATGGGCATTCAAAGAGAAGGTGCTCAATTGTTTCTGACGAAACTGAGCAGAAAACGCACATCTCTGAAGTAGCTAATTTACTTCTGTGCAAGAAAGGATTTGTTATTAAAGCTCTTTGCAAAACTAAAAACTGGAAGCTCCGAGTCTTCTAGTCTACAGTAGCCTTTGATCCTCTAGTATATATATCACACCATTTACTTTTATCAATTTCTATTCCTAACACCTCTGACCACTTACTTTCGTTAATCGTGGTATACTGCAAGGACTCCACCAAAATGTTGTAAACCTTATTACATAAGAGTGTTGACGTAGATATATAATTTAAAAAGGTTTGTGGCACATCTAGTAACTTATGTCCCTTATTTAAACATTGATCTCGCCATTCTTTTGGTATGGCATGCATTATTCCATAGAAGTCAACAAAGTTAATGCTAATGCTATATTTATCTGTAAATTGATTCCAGTCTAATAGCGACCTTCATTGTTCGCAAGGTCGTTCTTTATTAGGTTCCTATAAAGTAAGTATTCCAAAGCGGTCGTTCTAAGACATTCTCGTTTGAACCATTGTACATGTTATTTTTTAGCTTTAGACACGCTCTGAAAACATCTGCCCAGAAAGGGTTGCATATATTAACCAAATACCCTAGTGACTTCGTATCTAGCTCCCAACGAGTGCACGTTCGCTGCAAATCGTGCTGCAAAACAAATCTTGCCACGCTCCTTCATTCACAATAATTTTTCTAACCCATGACATTTTGACAGCATGTAAGAAGGATGGAATATGCGGCAGCCTTATACCTTAATTTTTTTCGTCTTGGACTGGTCTGTTAAGGGAAACCTTGGGTTTTTTGTTTTTCCAAATAAAAGCCCGTATGGCACGATTCATTCGATCAATATAGTGTTGCCCTGGGTTTGGTAAAACAGTCATGAGATGTATTAGTTTTGGAAGGGCTAAAGTTTTAACTACAGTTGCCCTCCCCTTCACTGATATATTTCGTTTTCCGTATAAATTTAGTACACTTTCAAATGCAGCCAATTTGGGTTCATAGTTTAAACTTACAATATTCTGAAGCTCGTTGCTAAACCTTATGCCTAGTAATTGAAATTCATTGACCCAAACAACCTCTTAGTAATCGGGCTACGTGGTCCCAACCAAATGGCGTTCATCTTGTCTATATGAATTTTTAATCCCGAACACACGTAAAACAGTTTTAAAACCTTCAAGGCATTTCTAAGGGACACATCTCTCCCATCTAATAGCAAAAAGGTGTCGTCTGCATATTGACCTATTTTATACTCTTTTCCATCAATCATGAAACCCTTAATTGTACAGTCGTTCCAAATGGCGTTGGCTAACGGGTCAATAGATAATATAAATAGGTATGGCGAGAGGGGGTCTCCCTGTCGACATCCTCGACCGAGGCGAAAGAAACTAGAAAAAACGCCATTCTTTATAACACAACTTTCACAACTGCTATACAGGGTATTGTACCAACGTCTAAATTTGCATCCAAAGCCATCTATTTTTAACACATGATTTGTATAATTCCAACTAAGGGTGTCGAAAGCTTTTTCAAAGTCAATCAGAAGCAACATACCAGACTGTTTATTTGCAATTGTATAGTGCATGATATCGTAAATTAATCTAGTATTTTCTCCAATGTATCTTTCTTTTAGAAAACCTTTTTGCTCTGGGCTTATTACATGCGGCAGAATTTGTTTCATTCTGTTGGATAAAATGCCTGATAAAAGTTTATAATCTGAGTTCAGCAAGGTAATTGGTCGCCAGTTTTTCATGTATTCACGGGGCTTATCGCCTTTAGGTAAGCACGTTATGACCCCCTGCTTTTGCGTAATTTAATCCAGATTTAAAGGCATATTGAAAGCTCCTCATGAGGTAGGTACCAAGTTCCTTCCAGAAAAATTTGTATAATTCTACTGGTATACCGTCACTGCCTGGTGACTTGTTATTTTTCATGTTCTTTAATATAGTCGCCGCTTCGTGGCTGTCAATGTCCTTCTCACAAATACCAGTTTGTTCGATGTTGAGTGGCTTAATATGTCTGGCATTCAAAAAGTACGTTAGGTTGGTGGAAGCCGCTGGGTCGTCTCTATTGGAGTACAATGTTTTGTAATAGTTCATCTGCTCTTTTAAAATTAGTCTTGGATCCACCACCTCTTTTCCATCCACATTTAATCTATTTATCAATTTACTAACATTATTTCTTTTTCCCAAGTTGCAAAAAAAATTAGTAGGCTTCTCTCCTTCTTCGTAGTAGAGGGACCTAGATCTTATGAAGATGCCTTGTATCCTAGGAAGTCTTAGCTGTTCTAGTTGCATTTTAAGGCAATTAAGTTCTTCTGAATTGGCGTTAGCTGACGAGTCCATTGCGTCTATTTCCCGCTGCAGCTGTTTTTCTTCCTTTAAATTCTCCCTCTTCTTAAAGCTGCTATAGCTAATGGATTTACCTCTTATCTCTAATTTAAGCATTTCAAAAAACATCTGGTCATCTATTACGAAGGGTACGTTGCCTGAATCGTCCATCGGGGTGTTAGGGTCTCTATACATATCAACAGTAGTTGTTATCGTTTCCTTAATTAGCTTAACGTATTCTTTATCTTTCAGCAATGAAGTATTTAATTTCCAAAAACCCCTACCCCTTGGTACTGAATAGAAGTCGACGTCAATGGAGATAAGTGCATGGTCAGTTCTGTAGCCGGCCGATATACGTGATTTTCACATCATTGCGTGGATATCTTGAGTGATTAAAAAGAAATCGAGTCTGGCTCGTTGAGATTTACGTTGCTGGTTTGTCCACGTGTAACGCTTTGTTTTTGGATTGTTTACTCTCCAACAATCGATTAGCTCAAGTTTTTCCATGAAACTTAGCACTTCCTTCCTTGCACCGACATTATTCTCATGTTGATAACCCAAAGTATCCATTTCAAAGTCCAAGACCAAATTCCAATCGGCACACATAATTATACTTGTACTCAAAGTTGTCTCTGATAAGTACAGCTACCCCACGTGCCTGTGTCGACGGCGAGAAATATTTCTCCATTAAAAATCTCAGATAGAGTACTTTGCACGTCTGCATGGAAGTGAACGTCTTGGAAACAGATCACTGACGCATTTTGACTTTGCACCCAATTCAAAACGTCTGTCGTTTTCAGTGTGGAGCCTAGTCCTCTTACATTCATACTACAGATTGAAAATTGACTCATTTATTCGGTTAATCGGGCACTCTAAAGCTCTTCCTGCATATAGATCACCTTGCATATAGTGGAGTTTGTGGAGGGAAAAGGTCCAATTTTGAACTGTGTTCATTATCGAAAAAATTGTGTGCGGGGCATATTAGTAAGAACATATTTTTTTTTTAAAGTAATTATTTACAATGTGCACGAGAAAAGCATTTGACGGTGCCCCTGAGCGATGTTTGTGCAACATTGCACCTCACCTTAACCATTATCCTTCTCACCAACGTATCTATGTGTGAGTTCACCTTATTACGCGTGGCAGCACAGTACATACAGTAGGCGTCCTGGCAAAGCAAAGAAAGCACACAAAACAAAACAAACCTCCGCGCGCCATGTTTACATGTTTTACCTTACTTTAAAAAAAAAGTACGACCAGCAATTCAGAACAATACATCAAAGTATGTATAAATATATAGTACACACATGTATATGTTATTCGCACGATCGATTTTACCTTTAAAAGTCCGACTCGTTTTGCGTCTACATTGGGCGTGGCGCCAAGCGCGTCGCCAGGTCCCCAGAGTCACTATTCCTGCTCTTCTTAGAACTGACTCGGGGTGTAGCACCCGCATGGACAGGACACGGCGCATCCACCCACGTATTGCTCAGCTCTGTCTTTAAGCCCCCGAAGCTCAGGTACTGCTCACCATTCAAAATTCTACACTGCGGGGTGGTTATGTGCGCGACCACGCACTGCTACTCATAGCTCTGTTCCCCATAGACATGGCACTAGGTTACGACTACCAGGATCAGCTCATACTGGCCTTTCTCTCTGCCCCTCAGAGTTTGTAGCTTATAGATATCCGAGCACAGTTGTCACGGTTGACTTCCGGCTTAAGGGGCAATCTCACAGGCCGAGAAAATGACATAACCAGTATATACAGTGTCTATTGGAAGCCTTCCAACACCGGCCACCTCTCCTCTCATATCTTAGATAATATTACAGACGTATGCACTGTGTTACACACTTATATATAGACATATCCGTTCTACTCACGCCTGCATGCTTTTTAACCATTGTTCCGGCAGAGTGTTTATCGTGCTGACTATGAAAGACTTGCCGTCAATAACCAGTCTATCGCCGTACACCGCGACTCTCCTTGCATCTTGCCTGGCCGCCCTCATGACTGGTATCAGGATTCTACGTCGAGCTTGAATATCCCTGGGGTAATCCTCCTCGACGAAAATCCTACTCCCTCGCAGCCGTTGTGTGTGCTTCCATATCCTCGCACGGTCGGGGAAGTACGCAAAACGCACAATGATAGGCCGCTGCCTTTTGCGTCCTGCATCGGCGGCTTGCCTAGGACCCAGCCTGTGGCACCTCTGAATCTTTATATCGCCTTCCAGTTGCAGCTTGTTTTTGATGATATCCTGTATCAGAGCGATACAGTCTTCCTGTCCAGAATCCGGTTCGGTAACTCCATAGAAGACCAGATTCTCCCTTCTGCTGTAACTTTCTAGGGTCGTTAGATCATTCCTCATCTCGCCGGCTAGCTTTTCAATGTTGGACAGTCTTAGACCGGGATCCCTTTTCTCTTATTCTTTTATCTTGAGTTTCATCTCCCGATTGTCTTGTTTTAGTGCAAGCTTCTTTGCGTTGTTGAAGTCGGCTGAGAGTTTGAGCTCCTGAACTCCTTTTTTGAGGTCCAATACTGCATTTTGTAGGTCAGTCATACCAGCAGACAGACCGGTCACTTTGTTTAGAATCGCCTGCAGAGTCGCGTTTGACTCTTTGTTGTAGGTCGGAGATTTCGTCTCTGGAGATGTTGCCATACTATCATCGGTATCCAGACACAGCTGTTCGTAACAGTCCGACAGAGTTCGTTGCCTCTTGTCACTTGGATTCGTAGGTGGTGTCTTGCCACTGCTGTTTCGACGGCGTTTTTCCTTTTTCCGTCCCATGGAGACGGTCCCTAAAGGCTGCCGGCGTAACGGGTGCTACGGCCTCGCTACTGTATGCTCCACGATTATGTTGCAGACTAATTTTTCTCTTCTGGAATATCTCTCCAAAACCCAGCCAAGGCTTTCGATAAGCATACCTTGTGATTCACAACCAATTCATACAGCTTTCAGCCAAGTCTTGTGAACTAACATCACGGTCTTACGCAGTGAAAGTCGTGCCAAGGAGCACCGTCTGAAAGACTTACGTCCTGCCCTTCTCCGCCATCTTGGACGCCTGTAGCACTAAGCGAATAATGTCATGTTTTTTTTTGTTTTTACTGCGTATAACTGTAAATATCGTTGCATAATAATTATCTATTATTTATCAATATTTTACACTATTTAGGGTGTGCTGTTATTTCCAAATTAGGGTTAATTATTTAGTGGATATGCCCGCAACAAATTGTTTGCGGCGGTCGGTCGTGCTCCGCAACTCAACCCTGAGCACGCTCGACCGCCGCGAACACTTTGGTCACTCGAAGCTCGCTATGCAACGACATTGGTCACAGCCGATTTTTATTTTTCCCAAAATTCCCTCGTCAGTGTTTGTTTTAATATGGCGCTCAAGAAGCAAGAGGCTATGTAAGAGCGTGATCGATTCGCCTCTTCCAAACTCTACCTCTTCTAGAAGAGCACCTGCCATGCGAGCGTTTCGCCTCTTCTCGTCCTGGAAGACCTCTTCTGCTCTTCTGCCCACGTAGTTGGAAGAGAGAAGAGGTAGAGGAAATTCCAAGATGGCGGAAGCTAAATATGCAATATTCGCTCAATGTGACCAAATGTACGTGTTTAAGGGTGGAAATACATGAATGAAACAATGAAGAAATTTATGTTTTGTTCTTTGAAAGGTATGTGTGGGGTATATGAGAGACCATGTATGCAGTTAACCATGTAACTCTATGTTGATGTTGGGCGATAATATATTGACGTGGGCGATAAATTGTGAGCTATAAGTGAGTTTCCGTTGGCCATATTGAAACTACTCTTCCAACTCGTCAGACGCGATCGATTCATCGCTCATATTCTCTATTCTTGGATGAGCTCTTCTCTTCCTGGAAGAGTTGAATCGATTAGACTCTAAGTGCGTGATCGATTTGCCTCTTCCAAACTCTGCCTCTTCTAGAAGAGCACTTGCCATGCGAGCGTTTCGCCTCTTCTCTTCCTGGAAGACCTCTTCTGCTCTTCTGCCCACGTAGGTGGAAGAGAGAAAAGGTAGAGGCAATTCTAAGATGGGGGAAGCTAAATATGCAATATTCACTCAATGTGACCAAATGTGTTTAAGGGTGGAAATACATGAATGAAACAATGAATAAACTTATGTGAAACATATGTAAGACCCTATTTTGTTCTTTAAAAGGTATGTGTGGGGTATATGAGAGACCATGTAGGTAGTTAACCATGTAACTCTATGTTAATGTTGGACGATAAAATATGGACGTGGGCGATAAATTGTGAGCTATAAGTGAGTTTCCGTTCCTCATATCAAAACTACTCTTCCAACTGGTCACACGCGATCGATTCATCGCTCATATTCTCTCTTCTTGGATGAGCTCTTCTCTTCCTAGAGGAGTTGAATCGATAAGACTCTAAGGGTGTAATCGATTCGCCTCTTCCAAAGTCTACCTCTTCCGGAAAAGTGCATGCAGTACGATCGTTTTGCCTCTTCTATTCCAAGAAGACCTGTTCTGCTTTTCCGCCCAGGTAGGTGGAAGAGAGAAGAGGTAGAGGATATTCCAAGATGGGGGAAACTAACTATGCAATATTCGCTCAGTGTCATCAAATAGGTTTAAGAGGGAAATACATGAATAAAACAACGAATAAAATGACGTGAAACATATGTATGACCTTATTTTGTTATTTGAAGCGCATGTGCGTGGTACATGGGGGCCACATATGTAGTTAACGATGTATCTGACTGTTAATGTTGGGCGATAATATATGGAAGTGCGCGATAAGTTGTGAGCAATTAGCGAGTTCCCGTTCGCCATATTGAAACTACTCTTCCAGCTCGTCACACGCGATCGATTCATCGCTCATATTCTCTATTCTTGGATGAGCTCTTCTCTTCCTGGAAGAGTTGAATCGATTAGGTTCTTTTAGCCCTGCCCTGCCAATACATTGTGAGAAAAAAATATATGTATATATTGTATACCTATATCCAGGTTGTCCTCGTTTAGAGGAGCTTACTTTGGGTGCTTCACTGGGCCAACTGCATTTTTTTTTCGTCCGTCTCACATTCACTTTCGTAACTGAAAGAATTACCAGTTGTCAAAAATAGCGTACCATACCTGTGATATAGTATATATAATCACTGACTGGCTAGAATTGTTAATGTGGTACAAACATATAAGGCAATATCATTATTCAATACGTACCGTTATATAGTAGATATTTATATGCTTAACATCTACCAGTTATTAAAAATAGGGGCAGTTGGGCATCCTATTATACACTATCCTTGGTCAAAATATAATATCGCAGGATAAAGATCCCATGTCTTTCTTCGTAAAGAGTAGGGGATTATCACCGGAGACATGGCTCTCCCGGCCTTCCTTTCCCATTGACGCGATATGACCAAAAGTGGTTAAAGCGTCCTGAATAACCAACCAACCAACCAGATGGAATAGTCTGCCAAACACAAGTAATTGTCGGTTCTCTGTTTAATATTTCATTACCTAATAAGAAATTAAACAGTTCATCGGCTAAACAAAGTTGCGCTACCCACCCCCACACCCATCCACCATTCACCCACACCAACCAACACCCCCCCACATCAACGCGACTCCTGCAGGCTCCCTCCCCCCGAACCCACCGACACCCTTCAGAGTAGTAAACCCCTGCCCTCTCCCACCCCGCTGACCGGCACCAACTAGACTTATACACTCTTGCCCGCACCTGCCCCCCCCCCCGCCCGCTGACACCCACCAGACTCCTGAACTCCTGCCCAGCTCCATTTCCCCCCGACCACCGGTGCCCGCCAGACTGATGTACCCTTGCGCCCCCCCCCCCACCCCCCGCCAGACTGATGTAGCCCTGCCCCTCCCCCGCCGTTCCCCACCAACACTACCATATTCCTTCCCCCCCCCCCCGCCCGCCGACATCACCATTCCTTCCAACACCTACCAGACTCCAGCTCTCTTGCCCTCCCCCCCCCCCCCCCCCGCCCATCGACTGACACGTGCTTTGCTGGCCCCCGCACAAATTCACAAAAAGATGCGGAATGGCCATTGTCAGGCTAAGTTCCTAGATGGGCCATGTAAGTCAAATTCAAAATCAAAGTCACAGGATTTTTTTAAAAATTCGTTTAACCATTGAAGGATCGAACAAAATCACGTTGACAACACAACGGCAACAAGACCGACAATAAAACATTCAACAGAGTATACCTTTAACTTAGTATTTCGGTGTAGGGTTTGTTTGAGGCGAGGGAGTGATTGGTCCGTTCTGCGTCTGAGGGGGGGAGGTGAGGGGGATATGGGGGGGGGGGTTTCCTCGGGGGGGGAGGTTTCCTCGGGGGGTGTGTTTGTTCGCCCCGTGTGTATGTGAGGGGAGGGGGAGGGGGTGGCGCGTCCAGGGTGTGTGTGAAGGAGGCGTTGTCCTGGGTGTGCATGAGAAAGAGGCGTCCCGTGCGAGGGGGTCCGTCCGGTGTGTGTGTAAACGAGAGGGGGTGGTTGTCCTAGGGATGCGTAAGGGCATGCTTGTTGTAAGCAAGGGGGGGGGCGAAAGTTCGCCCAAGGTGTGTAGGATGGGGGATTGCGTGCTGGTTGGATGTAAGGGAAGGGGGTCAGTTTGGACTGTAAAGGGGTGTGGGTAGGTGTCCTTGGTGTGGGTGAGGGGGGACGGGGGGAGTCATGGGCGTTTGATGGGGTTGGATCAGTCCCGGGTGTGTGAAGGGTAGGGGCAACGGTTTCGTGTAAGTTTGTAACTTCAATTCATTTATTACAATTAAGGCTTCCGCCGTGTATCAGATAATATGAACATACTACAATGCGGTTGTCAGTTGTTGCCGATTTTGCATGACGTGTCTACGAGACCTGTCGATTCTTGCAGTCAATGTTTTATTCGATTAGCCAACTATCATTTCCACTGAAATGTTGGCGCACAGTTTCAACAGTTCGATTGCCAGCTTTTCATCTGCGCTCCGACAGCGATTGCTCCTGCAGAAGTACTTTGCAGCGTTGTAATAGGTCTGGCTATTATTATTGCCGCCACGACAGGGCAAAGGATGCCTCATCCTGCCGTAGCGGTTGATTCATAGAACCCGTTGACAGAAGGCAGTTGTATCGTTAGTGGAGCACGTCAGGAAGACTAGATGCAGCCCGGAATAATCCCCAAACACCTTTCATCCGCTGTATATTAAAAGAATGTGGAACATGTTCATTCAAAAAAAAATTCAAGCAATATTCAATATTTAAATGCGGGTAAATGCAACACCGTATTAAGTATATAACTAAATCTGATGTGTTGATCAGGCATAGCCATGGATGCGATAATAACAAATAACCTTAAGTTTTCTATGTGTCTTATGACTGTGTGGTCTGTTCTAGGGTCATATGTACCGCCATTCCACAAGCTTGGTTATTGTTAAGGCAAGGGGTTAGGGCATTAGAGGAGGTTAGGGGTTAGCGGATTATGGGTTAGGGTCAGGGACAAGGGTCAAATGTTAGGGTACGCAGAGCGAAGTAACTTAGCAAGTGGAATGGCGATGAGAGAAAATGAGACACAGACATACGTCTGCTCCAAACTTGCGGACACAATTAAGGAATACACGGCCCTTTTCGCATTCGGTTTTTCACCGGCAACGGCAAAAAACACGCAGGGTAGACTGTCCATATACAACGATTCTGAATTATTTAAATTCAATTAATATTTAGTTGATAGATACTTTCACACCACACATCTCGTATATATAAAGAGTTTACGAGGACTAGTTTCGACAGTATAGTCAAATTATACTCCCCTTTTAGTACTTCTCCTTCCGGAAGCCCGCAGCTCCTGGTTTTCTATGACCGCAAGAACCTGCGATACAAGAGGGTCAATACGAAAATTAGAGCACATTCGACTTTACCGAGACATTCCTTCACTGTCTCGATCGTTATGGGGATCATACCATTAAGATTATGAGCTCGTAAACTATAGCCGGATTCATTACTCCGTGCCATATCTATACTAATAAAATGAAGCTGTCTGTCCCACTATGCCGCGGCATGCAAGAGCCCATTGGCACCAACAGCCGCCTTAAACCTATTAATATCCAGCCGCCGCTCTTAGATGTGTCAAAGCTATCGCATGTGTCAACACAACCGCTGGGTGCTTATCACCTTATCCCGCGCATAATATCGCTTTCGGGTGCGGCGGACTACCTGGCTTGGTGCCAACAGTATTATTTTTCCCAACGCATTATCGCCCGAACCGCCATCAAAGCAAACAAATCCCGTACTATCTCGCGCCCACAACTTCCCATCAGTAGCAAGAGAACGAACTCTGCCCGGGGAACTCTGCCCTGGGAACCATGCCTATAACCACTGATAACACGCTGCTCTTAACATCAGTCACAGCAGTACCCAATTTTACAGGAGAGTTAAGCGGACTACACGTCAATTCTATAGATCCAACCAGGAGATTCAGGCAGATTTTATCCACTGAAGGTAGTAGTACGTTAAATGACGAACAACGGACGGGAAACAGCCCCTTTTTTTACTCAATCAACCCTTTTTTTTTGACTGAATCAATCTATAAACTTGGGCCTTAGTTTTACTGGACTGATATTAGTTTATTAGCGTGCTTTAGCCGCAATTTGAGTATTCTGTACTGGATGCACAATAATTGCACAGAAAGTGTTTAAATATCTTTAACATTTATGTCCAGTTATTCAGTAGCTCCCGGTCTCAATTTATGTCAATATAATTATCTATATTATTTCTGCCCAATGTCTACCTCCATACTCAGTGACATGTCGAATATTGTTTGGTATCGAATATCAGTAGATTAAGCGTGGAACGTGATCAACACTCACCCATTTCAGGATGTGTCGCCATGTCCACGCAGGCACCGGCGGCTGCAGTCGTCCTCGTTGTTGGTCAGGACAGGATCTGAAACCAGGGAAACTAAACACACATAAATGGTGGGTGCACCAAATACATTACCTGGGCAACTGGCGAGACGTCCTATCCGGGTCTTTTCTTCTTGGGTCGTCAGAATCTGAGCGTAAAAAAGGCAAAGATTAGTTTAGGGGAATGGATTGCTGCGCATATAGGCAAAAAGCAATGGATATTTAGCCTCATTGGCCTAGATTAATTACATATTACAACTGAGTATACTCCATACTCAGCGACATTTAGAGTATTGCTTGGTATCGAATATCACTAAATTAAGCTTGGAAAGTGATCAACACTCACCCATTCCAGGATGTGTCGCCATGTCTACGCAGGCGGCTGCAGTCGTCCTCGTTCCCGGTCAGGACAGGATCTGGAACAAGGGAAACTAAACACACATAAATGGTGGGTGCACCAAATACATTACCTGGGCAACTGGCGTGACGTCTTGTCCTATCCAGGTCATCTTTTCTCCTTTGGTCGTCGGGATCTTATTTTAGGTTATTTTAGGGGAATGGATTACTGCGCATATAGGCAAAATTAGGCATAGGCAGAAAAGATATTTAGCCTCATTGGCATAGATTAATTACATATTGCAACTGAGTATACTCTATACTCAGTGACATCCGGAATATTGCTTGGTATCGAATATCAGTAGATTAAGCTTGGAAAGTGACCAACACTCACCCATTCCAACGGGCGTGACGTCTTGTCCTTCGGGTCGTCGGGATCTGAGCGTAAAAAAAGGCAAAGATTAGTTTAGGAGAATGGATTGCTGCTCAAATAAGCAATTAATGTGCCAGTTAGTGTGCCAGTTAGTGGAGCCAGTTAATGTGAGAGTTAGAGTGAGACTTCCCTGTACGTCCTTCCACCTCCAGGCTGTGACCTCTCCGGCCCTATGTCTGCTATGATCGTGAACATCTGCAATACAAAAAACAATAATAACCATGGATTCAATAAAATATACAGATAAAAACAATATCTAGTCATGAGAACAATGAATATCTTTAGTACACTGGAAGCTTTGTGTTAATGCTAATATGAATCTGTAGTTATATTCAACCTCAATGGCACCAGATCACGGTCAGGGGGGGGGGGGGGGGACACATTGTCATGCACTGAATATAGCTATG
Organism: Arenicola marina; assembly: GCA_964019135.1. Classification (NCBI taxonomy): domain Eukaryota; kingdom Metazoa; phylum Annelida; class Polychaeta; family Arenicolidae; genus Arenicola; species Arenicola marina. The sequence goes on along the minus strand of OZ025251.1, from coordinate 20,054,352 downwards.
ACCAACTATCCCCTTACCTTAGCATTGGATCACCGAGCCAGGTATGTTAAAATAATTAAGCTACATTGGGTGGAGGGACATGCTGTCACGAGTTAAATACAGCTATGACCAAGTGTCCCCTAAGCATGGGATTACCGATCCACGTGGCTTAAGAGACATTGGGAGGGGGGTGGTGGGGGGGTGGGGCAGCATGTCATGGGCTGAATATAGGTATGACCAACTATCCCTTTAGCTTAGCATTGGATCACCGATCCAGGTGTGTTAAGGGACATGGGAGGGGGGCGGGCATGCTGTCACGGGTTAAGAACACCCATGACCAAGTGTTTCCTTGGCTTAAAATGGGATTACCGAGCCACGTACTTTAAAGGACATTGGGAAGGGGGGGGGGGGGTGGAGAGCTGTTCTCATGGGCTGCCTATAGTTATGACCAGGGGTCCCCTTAGCTTAGCACGAGATTACCGATCCAGGTGGGTTAAGGGACATGGGAGGGAGAGAAGAATGTTGTCATGGGTTAAATACAGCCATGACCAAGTTTCCTCTTAGCTTAGCAAGGGATTACCGATCCACGTGGTTTAAAAGACATTGGGAAGCGGGGATATGTTGTCATGGGATGAATATAGCTATGACCAGGGTGTCAAATTAGCTCAGCTTCGGATTACCGATCCAGGAGGGTTAAAGGACATGGGTAGAGAGGGACACATTGCCATGGCTGTATTTAACCCGTGACTGCATGCCCCCCCCCCCCAAGTCCCTTAAACCACGTGGATAGGTAATCGGAGGCTAAGCTAAGGGGACACATGGTCATAGCTATATGCAGCTTATGACAATGTGTGCCCCCCCTCGCCATATCCCTTAACCCACCTAAATCGTTGTACCCGTTCTAAGCTAAGGGGACCCCTGGTCATAGCTATATTCAGCCCATGACAACATGCCCCCTCCCCCCCCCCCCACCCACCTCCCAATGTCCCTTAAACCACGCGGATCGGTAATTCCATGCTAAGCTAAGATGACACTTGGTTATAACTATATTCAGCCCATGACAATTTGTTCCCCCATAAATAGTGCCCTCCTCCGTGCGTATGCCCGAACTGCAGGGAGACACACTGTCATGACACCGGTCAAACTTTCACCGACGCGGCGACAATTTAAGCCTACATATATGCAAAAGGTAGACCCCCACCCATTGTGCCTGTAAGATCATCCCGGGTGTGTAATCGGCTTCAAAGAGAGATATTTGGCTACACAATACATTTAGACATCATTTACAATAGAAACCATCTAAGATTTCTAGTCAATACCAATTGTCTGTTCGCGTCAGTGTCAAGATTTCGTAATTATACGTTGAAAATTTAACGTTATTGTCATATCGACCTACATGCATTTGTAGAACATTGCGAACCATGCATACGTAGCAATAAATATTTTTACTGACCTCACTCGTGGCACTGTCTCACTTCATTTTGTCCGTCCGCCTTGGTTGAAGAACTTGCAAAATTGGAATTCTGCCGCCAAGTGCATGTGTTATAACAGCTTAGAAACATCCGGGTGTTACTGGTTGTATTCATCAAGTTTGTCTCGGAAGGTTGAACAGCTCCGTCTTTTGGCGGGAAATTATAGTTCAGCCCGGCGCAAACCGTCCTTCGGTGTGCTCATGTACCAATGCTTTCGAATAGCTCACGTGTTATTCGCGCTGTGCATTTACTAATTTATCCCAACATTGTTTTTTACCGTCATGCAGCGTGACACGCGTTGCTCTGTACGCGTGGATTAGCTTTCCCCAGTCGTGTTAACGATTTAGGCGCCAAAAAGGCGTATTAATGGCTGATTGCACGTGGCCTTCACCGGCGAAACAAGCAGTACTGGATTGGCATCCGCTGGATAGGGTATGTCGGGCTGACGACATCTCTCTTAGAAGCCCCCTCACCATATTCCATCGCAGCTTTATCGCAAAAACATACCATTAGTCGCATTTATTTGTACGAGGGAGCGGGCAACCGTGACGTAAACCTCAGACAGTTGGAAACAACTTGTTTACCATCCATTATTGATGACACTGCTCCATATTTTATTATAACATAATTCAACCCAACGTATACTTAAATCGCCAAAATTGAAAATATAAGGAATGGAATGGTGGTGTTTTAGGCCACTTTTGTGCACATACAGGCTAAATTGGGCCAAGGAACCTCCCGAGACGATGAAGGATGAAGGAATGAAACATGCCCCAGATTAGGTGCCCGAGCCCGGATTCGAACCCAGGACCTATTGATCTGCGGTCTAGTGCGCTAACCACTACACCAGGGGTGTTGGAGGTATATTCTAGCAAACGATTTCTAACAATCAACAGCAACACAGATAAATAAATGGCTTAAGTCTCATTTGCTTCTGTTACATACAAAATATTGAAAAGTTATAATCAGCATTATTATAGTTTAAAATCAACATTTAAGAGGATATGCAGGGGCGGATCCAGAATTTGCCAAGAGGGGGGGGGGTTGATCTCTGAAAAAACTTGCGACCGGGGGGGGGGTGCTACTTTAACAGTGTATGTTCAGGTTCCCAAGCGGGGGGGTTGCTCTCTGGATTGCGACCTTGCGACCGGGAGGGGGGGGGGTGCTCGGAGAAGCAGACTTTAACAGTGTGTGTTCAGGTTCCCAAGGGGGGGGGGGTGCAATCCCCCTAACCCCCCCCCACCCTAGATCCGCCCCTGGATATGGGTCTCCGTTGAACTCACCACCAAGCTTCTACAAACAAAACATCCATCGGCCACCAACATCACTGTTCATTACGGTCAACAAGACGCCATACCAGGCCAGCGTCATCAAATAGCTGGCGATTGACTCCGTGTGAGACAAGAAACTTGCCATGGGCAAGGCTGGTAAGAGCGATTAATTTCACCTGTACCGTGGTCCGCCGCCCAAGCGACTGGTCACGATTAGTTATTTGTTCAATTGTTGCTCACTTCAACTTGCAGGTTTGTTGATTGTAGTCTTTATATCCATTGTGGCATTGCCATCCAGTGGGCTAGAGCGCTCGCCTTGAGTGCTCTCGCCACATCAGAGCCTAACGGCACGTGGATCGGTGGTTCGCGCCCCGCTGTGGCCAGGTCTGTGTGGTTGGTTGTTTATTGAGGAGGCTTTAACCATTTTTGGTCATATCGCGTCAATGGGAGAAGAAAGGGAGAGTGGAGCCATGCCCCCGAGTGTAACCCCCTACTCTTTACGAAGAAAGACCTGGGATCGTTGTCCTGCGACCACAGACATGGCCACAGCTAGCAGGGCTCAAACCACCGATCCACGTGCCGTTAGCTCTCAGGTGGCCAGAGCACTCAAGGCGTGCTCTCTAACCCAATGAGCTATCGCGCGGGCCCCAATTGTCTGTGTGGTCCCAGGATAAAGATCCTATATCCTTCTTCGCAAAGAGTAGGGGATTACCCCCGGGGACATGGCTCCATTGGGAGCAGGACAACTCCCCCTCGACAATTCCCCCCCGGCAATATTCCCCCCTAGCACAAGTCCCCCCCAGAAAACTCCTCCAACACCGGACCACTCCTGCACCCCCCCCCCCCGGACAACTACCGCCCCCCCCCCCCCACCCCCGGACAACTCCCTCCTGGACAACTCCCCTACCGGACAACTACCTTCCGGACAATTCCCCCCTAGGGGAATTGTCTCGGTGGGGGGTTGTCTGGGGAGGAATTGTCCGGAGAAACTTGTCCGGGTGGGGGGGGGGCACTTGGGGGGGGGGGGACTTGTCTGACGGGGATTCTTTGGACGGAAAAAGTAATTTTTTAAAATAATAATCACACTTGAACATGGTCAATCTCATTATAAAGCCTCGATACGCCAAATCACTGACTGCGCGGCGACGTTTTGGCCTATAACCCGGTGTAAGATGACCAGCCATCCCCTCATGACAGCGTGTCAGGTATACGAGCGGAGGAGTTCAGGTATACGAACGGAGGAGGGCACTAGTTATAGGGGGACACATTGTCATGGGATGAATATACCTGACCAGGTGTCCCCTTAGCTTAGCACGGGATTACCGATCTACGTGTGTTAAGGGACGTGGGGAGGAGGTGTGGGGGACATGCTGTCATGGGTTAAATACAGCCATGACCAAGTGTCCCCTTAGCTTAGCACGGAATTACCGATTTACGTGGGTTAAGGGCCATAGGGAGGGTTGGGGGACACATTGTCATAGCTGAATATAGCCATGACCAAGTGTCCCCTTAGCCTAAGCATTGGATCACTGATCAAGGTGGGTTAAGGAACATGGGTCGGGGGGCACATGTTGTCATGGGTCTTATATAGCTATGACTAGGTGTCCCCTTAGGTTAGCACGGGATTGCTAATCTATGAGGGTTAAGGGACATGTGGAGGGTGGAAGGACATGCTGTCACGGGCTAAATACAGGCATGACCAAGTGTCCCATTAGCTTAGCATTGAATCACTGATCCAGGTGGGTTAAGGGGCATGGGGAGGGTGGGGGGTTTGTTGTCATGGGCCAAATATAGCTATGACCAGGTGCCCCCTTAGCCGGCTTAGCATGGGATTACCGATCTATGTGGGTTAAGGGACATAGGGAGGGGTGGGGGGCATGCTGTCACCGGTTAGATACAGCCATGACCAAGTGTCCCCTTAGCTTATCATGGGATCACCGATCCACGTGGTTTTTGGGACATTGGCATGGGCCGATCGCAGTAGCCGTCCGCCATATTTGTTTTTGGCGGATGCCGGTACCTGTGAAGGCGACTTAGTTCCTCATCTCCGTTAGCATATAACTCTCCGCTAGGGGGCCTTGTCAGTCGCTCACTTTGAACTTCAAAACAACAGCCGCGCCCTCTGTCACAGGTAATTGACTGTTACAAAGTTTGGGACTCGCCAGGTGGCGCTGCATACGCATGGCGGTTGGTCGGGAAAAGTCGCATGCTCCAACATTTGTTCGCGAATGAAACGAGTGAAACAATATAGTGTTGACACACTTTCTTGATGTCAGAAGATAGAACAAGGTATATAGAATACGTAAGCACTATTATTGTACGCGCCCACATTATAATAAAAGCTACCGTCGATTCCCTACTAACGTCTAAGGATTTTAACATTGGCACCATTGTGCCCCTAGAGAAGCGGGCTTGCCTGGGACTTGCGCCAACCGACCCCCGTGATTTGGGAATTGTAGCCGACCTCTGTAATGGGGAAATTGTAGCCCATCCCTCAGTGATTGGGGAATTGTAACCGACGCCTGTAATTGAGGAATTGTATTGCAACAGCTGTACACATTTATCGGTGGAGGGTTGCAACATCTGCACACATCTATCGCTGGAGGGTCGAAACATCTGCACACATCTATCGGTGGAGGGTTAAAACATCTGCACACCTCTATCGGTGTAGGGTTGCAACATCTGCAAACATCTATCGCTGGAGGGTTGAAACATCTGCACACCTCTATCGGTGTAGGGGTGTAACATCCGTACACCTCTATCGGTGGAGGGTTGCAACATCTGCACACATCTATCGCTGGAGGGTTGAAACATCTGCACACGTCTATCGGTATAGGGGTGTAACATCCGTACACCTCTATCGGTGGAGGGTTGCAACATCTGCACACATCTATCGTTGGAGGGTTGAAACATCTGCACACCTCTATCGCTGGAGGGTTGAAACATCTGCACACCTCTATCGGTGGAGGGTTAAAACATCTGCACACCTCTATCGGTGTAGGGTTGCAACATCTGCAAACATCTATCGCTGGAGGGTTGAAACATCTGCACACCTCTATCGGTGTAGGGGTGTAACATCCGTACACCTCTATCGGTGGAGGGTTGCAACATCTGCACACATCTATCGCTGGAGGGTTGAAACATCTGCACACCTCTATCGCTGGAGGGTTGAAACATCTGCACACCTCTATCGGTATAGGGGTGTAACATCCGTACACCTCTATCGGTGGAGGGTTGCAACATCTGCACACATCTATCGCTGGAGGGTTGAAACATCTGCACACCTCTATCGCTGGAGGGTTGAAACGTCTGCACACCTCTATCGGTGTAGGGGTGTAACATCCGTACACCTCTATCGGTGGAGGGTTGCAACATCTGCACAGATCTATCGCTGGAGGGTTGAAACATCTGCACACATCTATCGCTGGAGGGTTGAAACATCTGCACGCCTCTATCGGTGTAGGGTTGCAACATCTGCAAACATCTATTGCTGGAGGGTTGCAACATCTGCACACATTTATCGCTGGAGGGTTGCAACATCTGCACACATTTATCGCTGGAGGGTTGAAACATCTGCACACCTATCGCTGGAGGGTTGCAACATCTGCAAACATCTATCTCTGGAGGGTTGCAACATCTGCACACATGTATCGCTGGAGGGTTGCAACATCTGCACACATCTATCGCTGGAGGGTTGAAACATCTGCACAACTCTATCGCTGGAGGGTTGAAACATCTGCACACCTCTATCGGTATAGGGGTGTAACATCCGTACACCTCTATCGGTGGCGGGTTGCAACATCTGCACACATCTATCGCTGGAGGGTTGAAACATCTGCACACATCTATCGCTGGAGGGTTGAAACATCTGCACACCTCTATCGGTGTAGGGTTGCAACATCTGCAAACATCTATCGCTGGAGGGTTGCAACATCTGCACACATTTATCGCTGGAGGGTTGAAACATCTGCACACCTCTATCGGTGGAGGGTTGCAACATCTGCACACCTCTATCGCTGGAGGGTTGAAACATCTGCACACATCTATCGCTGGAGGGTTGAAACATCTGCACACCTCTATCGGTGTAGGGGTGTAACATCTGTATACATATATCGGTGGAGGGATCATCTCATGCAACATGAGACTTGTCACCTGACGTGACGGTACAGCCCACGGTCATTTCCTATCCTTCATGGACGAGTATGGCCATGTAGACACTGACAGTTTCATCACTTCTTATACAACTTTGATATTCCAATGACAAGCGGCCTCTTTGAGGTACACTTAAATATGTTATGAGAAGCATTTTGCATTTATCTTCTTTTATCTTCGCCATACAGTCAAAAAGCCGTAATTTGCAAGTATTTTCTTGAAAGGTTATGCTCACAGTGCAATGCAATTAAAATGCACCAATTGCAAATCTTCGCCACGATTAACTCACCGACACGATTTCCACGAAGCTGTTCCGCACGAAAAGAGGCGCACCCGAAACATTTATGGTGACATTATGACATTTTTGTCGCTTTCTCCAGGAAATTACTCAGTGACTCCAACTTCTCTGAATCCCATTCATCACTTAATCCTGCAGACGAGGATCATCTGAAGACGGCGTTATGATGACACTCAACCCCAATTTCAAACTTGTTTAACATCGATGACTGACTCGGGGAGATGGAAACGGGGCATGGTTGACAGGGGGAGATGGACAACGGGACAGGGCTGAGTGGGAGGGATGGAAACGGGGCATGGCTGACTGGGGCAGATGGAAACGGGGCATGGCTGACAGGGAGAGATGGAAACGGGACATGGCTGAAGGGGGGATGGAAACGGGGCATGGCTGACAGAGGGAGATGGAAACGGGGCATGGCTAACAGGGGGGATGGAAACGGGGCATGGCTGACAGGGGGAGATACAAACGGGGCATGGCTGAAAGGGGGAGATCAAACGGGGCAGGGCTGACTGGGAGAGATGGAAACGGGGCATGGCTGATTGAGGCAGATGGAAACGGGGCATGGCTGACAGGGGCAGATGGACACGGGGCATGGTTGACTGGGGCTGATGGAAACGGGGCATGGCTGACAGGGAGAGATGGAAACGGGGCATGGCTGAAGGGGGGATGGAAACGGGGCATGGCTGACAGGGGGGGATGGAAACGGGGCATGACTGACTGAAGGAGATGGAAACGGGGCATGACTGACAGGGAGAGATGGAAACGGGGCATGGTTGACTGGGGGAAATGGAAACGGGGCATGGCTGACAGGGGGAGATGGACACGGGACATGGCTGACTGGGGCAGATGGAAACGGGGCATGGCTGACAGGGAGGGATGGAAAAGGGGCATGCCTGAAGGGGGAGGGGGGGGTGGAAACGGGGCATGGCTGACAGGGTGAGATAAAAACGGGGCATGGCTGACAGGGGGAGATGGAAACGGGGCAGGGTTGACTGGGAGAGATGGAAACGGGGCATGGCTGACTGGGAGAGATGGAAACGGGGCATGGCTGACAGGGTGAGATGGAAACGGGGCATGGCTGACAGGGGGGGATGAAACGGGGCATGGCTGACGGGGGGAGATGGACACGGGCCATGGCTGACTGGGAGAGATGGAAACGGGGCATGGCTGACTGGGGGAGATGGAAACGGGGCATGGCTGACATGTTGAGATGGAAAGGGGGCATGGTTGACATGAGGGAGATGGACACAGAGCATGGCTGACTGGGAGAGTTGGAAACGGGGCATGGCTGACAGGGGGAGATGGAAACGGGGCATGGCTGACAGTAGTGAGAGCTGAGGGATTAGCTACCCCCATGACCCCCCCCCCCTTCAGCCATGCCCCGTTTCCATCTCTCCCTGTCAGCCATGCCCCGTTTCCATCAGCCCCAGTCAGCCATGCCCCGTGTCCATCTGTCCCTATCAGCCATGCCCCGTTTCCATCTGCCTCAATCAGCCATGCCCCGTTTCCATCTCTCCCAGTCAGCCCTGCCCCGTTTCCATCTCTCCCAGTCAGCCATGCCCTGTGTCCATCTCCCCCCTGTCAACCATGCTCCCTTTCCATCTCCCCCTGTCAGCCATGCCCCGTACCCATCTCCCCCTGTCAGCCATGCCACGTTTCCAACTCTCCCAGTCAGCCATGCCCTGTGTCCATCTCCCCCCTGTCAACCATGCCCCGTTTCCATCTCAACATGTCAGCAGTAGTGAGAGCTGAGGGATTAGCTACCCCCATGACCCCCTCACCCCCCCCCCCCGCCCCCTGTGGAAAATTTTGAAATATCGATTTGAAAATGCCGGTCACGAGTTAATGAGGTCATTAATTTTTGTCAAAAGTCTTTGTTTCCGTGCTATAGCACGGGGTATAATTAGCATAAATTACGATGTAAATAGCTAATTAAGCTGTCAACAAGGTTATTCATAATTGCTTGAAGTCTTTGTTTCCGCGTTATAGTACGGGGTATAAATAGTATAAATTAGTATGTAAATAGGTATATTCAACAAGGTTATTAATCATTGTTTGTCTATGTTCTCGTGCTATAGTACGAGTGAATGAAGTTGGTTGAAGTCTTCAATCTGCGATCAAGTACTATTATGAATAGGTAATAGATGAACAAGTCATTGTGCTTTGATGAAACAGTAAATCATTTAATCGCTATAGATATCGCCATGTAAACTGTATATTCTCGCGTTACAGTACGATTAATCGTCAATGACACGTGTATATAATCAATGTAATCAGGCCATGTGAGATCCTATAAGCTGTGTAATATGTTTGTTTGTTTGTAAAAACCATAGGATATGTTTCGAGTAAACCATATTAACGCAAATACAATCATCCATTTTGCAATTTTTTTATTCCTATATCACTACATGAATACCATTACCCGCTACAACATCTATCGTGGTCAAAAAAAACTTAGTATCACAAAAATATACACCTTCATATCATATAATTATACATGACAATTTAGATAATGGGTAAAGAGGTCTTGCACGCGGTTTGCATAAAACGCGGGGACTGCCGGCGAGTGATACGCGGAAAGTGAACAGATTGGAAATTATGAATATAGTTGTCACTGCACATGGTGTTTGGAGACCAATACTCTCGATATATTCGTGACATGGAGTAATTTCGACATTTGAAATATAAGTAAAATAGACAGTATTCTCCGCATACATCTGTGCCAAGTGACTGCCACACCGCTCTCATGGGTTGTTGAATAAAATATTCCAAGTGTTTAAGGTTCACATAGGCACGAATTGGTTTTCCTAGTGAGTCAAACATCTCAATTTTCCCCGATGACATTTTATAGAAAGCCAACCAGTGTCTTCCTGGTTGATTGGATCTATCTGTATTCACGATATAACCACCAGGTGGAAGGTGAACGTGAAACTGATCGGCGGCCAAGACGGCGAATTGTCTCCATCTCCAACACGAATCCCTTTCTAGGGCTGTTTGTAATTGAGACGTATTCATGCGTGTAGAAATACGTTTCGACTGGCATCCACGTGAAGCACTCGAGGAAATTCTCCAATGATAAGCACATCGGTGTTTTCAGGGAGCGCCGACTCAAAGTGGCCTTGAATTTTCAGTGATCCCGCTTGCTGTCGGGGGAAGTTCTGTGGGTCGTAAACAGCTTGAAGGGGAAGATGGAAAATACTGTATCCCGCCGGGTAGTCTCTTCTCGGAATGAGTGCAGGGGATGTGTCATCTGACATATATACAGTGCGGTATCCCTGGAGATATTGCTCTTGTGCGAAGTTAGTGTTTAACGTACGAAAGGGTGTTGGGTCATCGTTGACAGTCACAGTCAGTTGCTCCAATTGTTGATGGATACAGTTGAAGGGATTCTGTTGGTAATCACCGTTGTAGGCAACCGATTTCACCAAGGCAATGGTAATTTTCTGAGGTACTCTTCCTTGAAAGATGTCTTCGAAGGCGAATGAATTCTCTCCTCGTAATAGAGAATATCTTTTAGAATCCCTTTTCAAATAGGGATACTTGGCAGTGATTGTCTGCAATACATCTGCATGCGCTTCAATAATTTGAGGGACTACATTGACCTTGCATATGTGGAAAATGACGTCTGTGAGTTGCAGTCGGTAACCTTCATCCGTCTCGGGAGTCATGAGATAGAAATCAGGTTTGTTAAGCCACAATCGTAGTCCCATATCCACGTTATCCAACACATATTTTTCTTGTTGGAAAAATAAACTCTTAGTTGTCCGAGGAGTTCCACCCACCTCCCTTGTTGGAACAGAGCGTAGCGCTGTGTTAATCCTCCGTTGGTGGATAAAGGACTGGCTTCATCCATAAACGCGGAAGTATCGAGAAAGAAGCCTTCGGATTGCAACTTGCCATTCGCTTGGTCAGCATTAGCGTGAAGCAAAGTATCCAAATATGCTTCGTGTGCAAAATTTACTCCCGTCTGTGTGATTTTGTTTCCTTGTAAGCTGACATCCACTTGTTGAAACAGACTGGAAGATCAAGTTGATGGGAGACGCAAGCTTACCCACGGCCAAAGCTTGACCGTTTTTATCCACAATTCTCGCTTTCAAGGAAAGAAAGGAGTTCTTCAGATCTATGTATTGACCCTGGCTCGCCGCTATGACGAATTCAATGGGAGCTCCCTCCGTTACTTGAGTGAGAGGACGATATTCTATGTATTTTTTCTTTTCCACAAGCGATTCTGTAGGGGTAGACGAAAGACATCAAGACAAGATGTAAAACTCTCTCCGCTTGTTTCCATTTCTTCACCGCGCATATCGTAAATATATCTCTAGTAGGTGTGGAGTGACTCATTCGATGTGAAGTTTTCTTGACGGGTCTCTTCTTTTTTTTTGCTGCAACAGCCTTTTTCTTCTTCTTTCTGCTTGCGTTCAACTTTCTCCCTTCTTTGGGCAGTACTCGCACTGGCAGTCTTTTTTCTTCGTCTACGGTTCTTGGCGGAAGACGATGCTTTTATAGTCTCATTCATCCGTCGAAGACGAGATCTGGCGCGAGACACAGTTTGCGCCACGGGGGAGACAAAAGTAACGTTGCCTCTCGCTCCACCCGAACCTCTTTGGTGAGTTTCATCTCCTTTGGCCTGCGCCATGTAATATCGTTTCAACTTTTCCACGTCGAGGGTAAATGGGATATATCTCATGATGATCAGGGACCGGGAGTGGGTACGAAATATAAAACGCACGACCACTCGTCAGTGGGAGATTGTTTAAATGCAACACCCGAGTTGGAAAGTAGAAATATTCTCAAGTCAGTTAATTCCTGTTTAAAATGGAAAGGTTTCCGTGGGGAGTAAAGGAGACGTCGCATACGTTCGCACAAATCAATGATTCTTTTCGCCACCCCTTAGGTGTCGTGGCATCCAATAGTGTGCACACCCAATGTCCGGGTAGGGGAATGGGATTCTTGAAACGAACGGTGAAGTCGCTCGGAGTATTTCCTGGATAATACTCTTTGGAATCGGCGCTAGTGAGATAGATGTGAAAAGGTTGCCTCTGCATCATCAACTGAAACAGTCCGCACGACTGTTCTCGTATTTATAGGACGACTTGATGTTCTTCTCTGATGACGTGTAGCTGAATGATAACGCAAGTAGACAATCGTGGCTACGATTGTCAAGGCAAATAATATTATAACAAGTCCAGTCCAGCGGTTGTCGTAAGAAGGCAGACTTTGTAGACAGGGATAATTTACATTTGCATCGTCGCAGTCTGTCACCAAAAGCAACCAGTCTTGCGAGTAGTTTTGAAATGACAAAACTTTTTCACACGCAAGCCATCTGTTATCTCGCACTTCCATAGTCCACAAGTTGGGCCACGCCTCTCGCGACAGAGTTGGCAACGTGGTAAGGGATGTATTCAAGATGTCGATGTGACTGGTTTGTAGTCGAACGGATTCTGTGACATCGGGAAACTGTTCTATCTCAAGTCCCATGCAAGATATGGTGTTCATAAACATGGAGGTATGACAACCGCCCAATCCTCTCCCGCAAAACACACACAACAGGATGTAAGTGGTAAAATTCATTTTGGGTGCGACGTGTGTGTGTATCGCTCAGTGACGACTATTGTAGTTGTCATGCTTTCACAACTATTTATATATGCTGCTACTGGGCTTATACTTTTTCGACTTGTCGTGCGTCCATCCACGTATCAAATTTTGACGGCCAACCACGGAAGCGAACCAATACTTCTTGACGGCGACCGCGTCGTCTTCTTTTTAAGATCTTTTCCACGTGAAATAATCCCTCGGGGTCATACTTGACTCGTTGCAGTTCACTTTGTCGAAAAGAACCTACGATGCGTTCACCGGTAAGATCTTCAATCTCATACGAAGGAATTCCTTCTCGCATTTGACGACTGTGAACTTTAAACACTTCTCCCGACCATTTTTCATCGTAATCTCTAGAAAATATCCCTCTGATGTAAGATACCCGTACGTGACTGCCAATGGGGAATATGAATACCGATGAACGAAGTGGACGAGGGATAGCGGGATGATAAACTCTCTGCCACACCTCTACTTCATTATCCGTATTGACCTCTCGTGGTGACATTTGTATGGATCGGTGAAAGGAACTGTTGTAACTCTCCGTCATGGGTTGCAGTACATCGATCCATCGGTGCGATTGTTTGTGAAAGAAATAACGAGTAATATGTCCTTTCAACGTTTTAATGAAACGTTCAGCGTAATTGGCTTTGGTAACGGAATGGCTGACAAAATGTTTACACTCGTGCTTTCTCAACACACGCTGCACCGTCTTGGCTTTGAATTCTTGTCCTTTATCCGTGCGAAGATGGGAGGGGGCTTGCGCGTGTTGAAAAATATCTTCAAAAGCTGCCGCTACATCTGTTCCTTTCTTTGATGGGAGAGCTCGTGTATATGCGTATCTGGACAAGATGTCGATGGCTACTAGAATATAGATGTACTTGTCGTTACTGTCCTTGTATTTTACCATATCCGCCAAATCCGCATCCCATTGGTAGCCTAAGCCACCCACCACCACTTGACGTTCATGTGATGATTTCCTGATGGGACGGTGGAGAGTGTACACTTGTTGACTTCGTAGAAATTGTCGGATTTGTGAACGCGTCACTTGTATACCTTCCGCTCTCAATGTATTGTACAATCGCGATGGACCGCTGAAGGCTGCGGGGTGGTTAGGATCAAAGTATATGCGAGACAAAACATCTTCCATCGTTTATAATGTAATCCACTGCGAAGGGGGATGCTCCTCAGCTCTCAATCCCCGAAGTCGTTGTGTGTTGGTGATGAAACTTAAGGGGACATTTCTTTCCCGCAGAAGCTGGTAAAATTCATTCGCTCCTCTCGGGGTAAACCGTGTAGATTGGCGGCAGACGTCTTTCAAAAGATCGACGATGTGGCTTCCGGGGATGAACGATTCTCGAATGAAGACTTCCCCTCGTTCATTCCATTTTATGTCAGATTCTATCAAATCCAACAACGACTTCATTTTATGTTGACAATTTTTCGGTAACGCACTGACAATAACTGCTTCATTCAGCTTATGTGTCACTTTATTCTCAGTGGGAATAGGCGAAGCGGCACGAACAACAGTGATATCATGTCGAGGAGAGATTTCTCCCTCGGGTTGTGGCGTCTCTTGTATGAGTTTCATCCATCGGTCGTATTTCTCAATAGGTATCAGAACGGCTTTCTTCATCGCGTAGCAGTGGATGCAAGTGAGACCACACCGTCTGAAGAAGTATCTGAATATGTTTACTATGTCGTCTCAATAGAGTCCTGGAGGCTGACAACGTTGATGGGGATTGAGATAAAAGTCGTAAAAAGCGTTTGAATGGATTCAGCGCTTGAATCTGTTCAGCTGACAATGCAAAACGTCCACGTAAAATATTTATAATGATTTCACGCAAAACAAGAACTTGGTTGGATGTAGCTGTTGAAAGGAGTGCTTGTCTTTGTTGGGGATCTGCCTTGGCCACAAAGCTGAGAAAATCGCTCTCTTCCTTCACTTTGTTGGACATTTCCACAGTTGTCTGCCGAAACAATGCGGGAGACACGCTATTTATAGGTGTAGATCCACATGTCTTCACCAGGAAACACGCGCGACCGCAATCGGTAGTCGTCCAAAGCGTTAACGGTGGCGTCCACCACTAAATACCCATGCATCCCAGACGTTGCATCCTGGTAGGCACTCATGAAAGCCTGTACGTGATGAGGGTATAACTGCCTCGCCAGATACTGAATCTGATTGGCGTCACGTGGGCTTTTGAATAATACTAAATACTCTGTATTCAGTTGTATAGTTCTCGAATAGCGTCCCGCGTGAAATAGATTTTGACTCACTAAGACGACGCTTAGCTTTCTGTGATGTGATTCACGCGTAAATAAGTTGCTGACGAGAGTAGAAGCCGCCGCTTCTAGATAAAGATCATCAATCACCAACAGCGTATGTTCTCCATCTCCATAAGTATCCACTTCTTTCATCGTCGGTAAGCCTTTAACAAATATGATACCGTCACGTTCCATCTGTTCAAAAGTATGTTGCCAAACCCCGTAGAAATAAATAACTTTACCGGGTGAGGGATCTTGAAACATCTTATTCTTATGATGTATAAATCTTTGTATCCATTGAGTCTTCCCACACTTGGAAGGACCAGCGAGGAAATAGGTAGAGTAGGGTTTCCACGGAAGAACGATCTGTTCACTCATCGTGATGCTTTTCATTCTGATCTTTCAAGATGGTTATATAGTACGCTTGAATTTGTTCGGCAACGCGCATGCGTCCTTTCTGTTTCAAAGATTCACACACATCATGGGTAAATATTCTCAATATTTCGCGACGTCCATCATGCCAAGTATTGTCTGCTAAAAAACTTTTTAGAATGTGTTGGTACTCTTTCAATGAATTTGTAATTTTAACACCTTCCTTCCATTGGGCGTGAGACTGAAAAGTGTTTTCACTACTTTGACTCCAGAGCAAGCCCATTTCAAAATGTAACAGATGGTGTCGACTGAGCGCGTCAAACGCTCAGTTGGTTATAAGCTATTTATAGAAGTGACATCACCTGTAATATGTTGCCGTTACAGTCAAAAGATGATGAGTCACCGTGTGCTATTTATAGAACTGACATCACTATATGAGCGTGCTTCTAGCAGGTTCGAGATGAGTCATCGTTATGAAATAATGGAAAATATCGCAGATGTCAGCACAAATGGAAGCGTCGTAGTTGGTTGGTTATAAAACGCTTGACAATAACGCATGTGACAGCAGTTTGAAGCATCACACACATCATGGAGGTCAAGTTTCATCGTATAAAGTTGCCTTTAGGCGAAGACCATTTTGCGGAGATTGAAAGAAATAGCAAAAATGGCTTTCTGGTATACATCTCTTTACCATCAGGCCGTCGCGTAAAATTAACTTCTCAAGCGTGGCGAGCTGTAGCGGACAACGCGGCGGCCATCGACAGAGCCCTAAATCTGATTGGACGCGAGACGGTAGAAGTGGACCCGCCCCCTTCTCAGATAAATGTCGTCCCAACCCGATGTGAGACAGTACAAGTTTCCTCACCCGTATGTAAGACGAATAAAATGCCACAAGTTGAACCCACGAATGAAGAACCACCTTCGACAACGCCCGATTACATGTGGTTGACTGATGTCATTGAGCAATTGGCCAAAGAGTACCATTAAATAAGTGAAGTTATGTCTATGCGATTATATGAAATAAAGAATCAAATAAAGAGTAGATTATATTTATTATGTACCACAAAACATTCGACACAAAACATACAAACTAACATTTATATCTACCAAGATGATATATAACATACAATTCGCGATACATAACATTCCAGCATTATAACTAAAATTACTCACATGTGTATACTACGATCTTATCTTACGAACTTATTCCGATGCAATACATTCATCAATGGCTTCACACTAAAACGTCTTCACATGTTTCTGGCTTCGCATCACTATATGGACATAGCGTGATGTCATGGGGAAGGCTATGTATTCCATCAGTTTGTATCTGCCTTTTGACATACAGATAAGCAAATCCGGCTCTATCTTGCGAGTAAGTCAAAATCTGATTCTTTTTAACAAGGAAACCGCGATTGGTAATAGAACGGGTTGCTTTGTTGTCTATCACATCTTGAAATATTTCTCGAGGATTGTTCACTCTGCTCTTTTGGATGCCCTTACATGACATTTTATAAGAACCATCATCTCCAACAACAAGATATGTCTTGGATGACAAGCCATAAAATACATGACCGTTGCAGTATTCCGCTTTAAACAGACCCGGTGTGCGACTGTCGTGTTTTCTGTGTCTATCGCAACACTCTCTCGGAAAATAGAACCGATCGGCATTGATGTCTTCTTCACCGCAGTGTCCATACAAATCATTCAACACACTCTCTTTGTGTTCGGGAAGAAGAACATCTTGCAAACTCTTCTCGGATAGTGCAAAATATAGACTGTCTGTATCCGTCTCTAACAGTTCAAATTTTCTATAATCTACTCTAACTCGTAGAAAGTCGAAATAAAACTGCAACATTCGCTTCTTAGCGTTTTGTAGAACAAACATGGCGTTTTGAATGGGTAAATCCATGGAGATTTTACCTTTAGCCATTTCCAGTTCAAACATGTCTGATGTGATCTCATTCAAGTTTCTGAACAGTGGATCATTCACTTTTTGACACGCTTTTACCTTTTCAAAGGAAAACATCACGTTTCGGAATTTTGTTTTGTTTAACAATAAACACCCATAAGCCGCATTTCCTTGTAACTTGTGCAGTGAAGCCAATAATTCAAATTTGGGATCACAATCACCCGCACGTCTGGCTTTTGTTACTTTCTCTGCAAAGGGAAGATAACATTTCATACGGGCATATTCCACCACGTCATAAATTTTGGTGACATGCAGTCCGTGATCCAAATACCATTTCAGTAAGGGAGATGTAATGAGCAATCGCTTAGCTTTCAATCCACTCACCAATAACCGTTTGCTAGTTTTCGGTAAGTCATGTTCCTCCACAAAACTCTGCATGTGTTGTCCCCAGTGCTCGAATTCAATATTACTTGTACATATTAATGGTGGAAACTCTGAAAAATACGTCTTAGGACTCATTCCCCCCGCCTTGATCTTCATGGAGGGATCTGTCCATGTTGAGGGTACTTCAATATCCACCTCCATGAACCCGAAGAAAGTCTGGTCTCGTACACCCGCCAACAAAGTCTCTGTTGACACCACACCATCTCCGTGTTGTTTTGTAAATGGGGGATGAGTTTCGGCGACAAAAGCACGTAACCTTTCAGACTGCTTTATCTCTTTCTGAAAGTCACACTCCCACTTTTCAACAACTTCATAACCTAACTTTCTTAGCATTCGGGTGCGTTTCTCCGTTTTCTTTAAACGAATTCGTCTCTCTGTCTCCTTTCCGTCATCAGCGTAGGTGACGCAGTCATGTCCGTGGTAGTAACAGCCTGTAGAAAGGAACAAAATAATAACTAACATCAGTTTCTATTTTACAATGCCTGCAACACGTTATATACTGATGCATCATCTTTAGTTACACAGTAAAAACTGTACTTTAACTTGTCGTTACTCATCAAGTTTTTTGAGTACAGATAGCTAGCCGAGTCAACCTATCCACACATAACCATAACCCATTCACACGAGTGCACTCACCGTGAAATTCATACACTTGATTGTCCGTCGGGTTGAAACCATCCAGTCTATAGTTTCCGACTCTCATTTCTCGACCTTGGTTCAGTTGGTGATGAATGTGGAGTTCAGGGTTGACTCTCTGCAACCAATCCATCCATCGGAACATGCTGAGATATCTGGTGGAGCGTTGACACTTGAAATTATCCTCCATGCGCCGGCGGTAAAAGGGTCCCACGGGGAATTCTTCCACAAATGATGACAAATAGAGTGCGTTTGCGTCGTACCCGAAAATACTTTTACAAGTAAATTCTGGGTTTGAGCGTATGTGGGTCTTGTCTGCCTCATGGTATCTCGTGAAGATAACAGACAATCCCCCAAAGAGGTTTGCGCGAACCTTGTCGTACATATCTTTATCTCGTGTACCGAAGATGGCGAAAGACGCGTTGAGACCTTGCGCACATTTTTCTAACAGTCGTCGCGCAACGCCGGGAACTGATATGCATTCCTTATAAGGATCAATTCCTTGTGCACAAAACATCTGTCGTAACTTATCGGCTGCTTCGACGAATGGTCCTACATCTAACTTGTTATACCATTGTAAAAAGTCGGACATGGTTTTCATGTCTTCTTCTTCCCAAACAGCTTGCAAAGACAAGTAATTGATTTCTATTTCCTGTGGCGTAGTTCCAAGTATATTTCGTCCTTTTAAGTTTGAATAAAAGGCATCGGCTTCGGGAAGACAGGTGTGGCTTAATATTTTACTAAAATCATCCAACCATTCGTATGGAAAATATGACTTCTTTTGTTCAGTTCCAAACGTATTTAGAAATTTATCATAGGATGTTCCTGGTGGCAAAAACTGTGTCATATCCAGGAAGCGGAATTTGTCATTAGACATGCACATGTAAGCGTTATTACGCTTAACAACAAACCCTTTAGGTCTCTCCTCTCCTTCCTCATCAACATTTGTTGTAGGTATATCTTCACCTTTATATTCGTCGTTAAACATATGATTCAGGAAAGCTGTTTGTTTAATTAGATTCAAGTCGTATTTGCCGGAATTGAAGCCGATCACTGGGAGTTGACGACAAAAGTTATTCAGTTTTCCCGTGACTTCACTTATAGCAGCGATAAAAGGATTGCTCTCGCCACGTCTCTCAGATTCCTCTCCATCTGCTGTTATGTCTTCATCGTCACTCTCCATATCTGGTTGCATCAACTCATATGTTTCCATCATTTGCGATAGTTCTTGAAATACATCGTCCCACTTTTTTCGAGCAAGTTCGTTGCTTTTCTCTTGCATGTCGATTAAATATTGAAACATCCGTTCCACCAAGTTATCCGGGTGACTGTCTACAAAACATACGGGTTCAGTATAACCTGGGACATTAGATGCCACCGCGACAGAGATGGCTTCATGTGTGGACTGAAAATGCAATTTGCCACTGGGTGAATTGTTTTCGGATCGCTTCAATACTGCTTCAAAGTCAAATGTCGCGAACCAAGGAAACTGACGTTCACTTACTGAAATGCCGAGTTCATCCAGACGTGAAAACAAAGTCTCTGACGGTTTATAGTAACCTCCTGGGTACATATACTTGCTTTTGGACGTACATGTGCGTTGGTGACGTTTAAAATTATCCGCCCGATCAAAATGACGTTGACACATGTCGCATGTAAATTTTCTTGCGAAGGCTTTCATATCGGTAATGTAGGACAGATGATGATCGTGCATGTTTAGATATAAATCATTACGCTGACCATCCATTCCATGCTGTCCACAGCTCCTATAGATAGATGTAGCGATATCTTCCTTCGAGAGATCGTAAACGTAAATATTTACATGAAACAACGCTTCTAAAGCGGGGAGATCTTGGAGGTCTATGCCTGTGAATTGTTCAGGGGTTTGAGCGTGATCGGGATCGTGTTGGCGCTGCCACTCACACCATTGTTTCAGTAAGTGATCCGTCGAGGCGATAGTAGAACGCATCGAATTTTGACGAAGATAAGCCAAACAACGAAAGAAGCATTTGTCATCTTCATATGGTTTTCCAGTCTTGGCATTGCATGTCATCGTTAAAATACTCCGCTTGTTGATGAGGAGGTATTCTGGTAACTCAAGAGCTGCTCCCATGGTGTAAGCCATCTTGGTTACAGTATAACGAATGTTCGTTATACAAACCAAAGTCCATTTGGTATCAGGTCGGTCTCGTAACAAAAGATCCAACAAGTGTAACCGATGAACCACTCGCTGAATACGAGCGAGATCAGACGGCGTACTGAGCGTGAGTGGAGTTTCAAAAAGTTGATTATTTAGATGAGGATAATAATATCTTAGTTCTCCAGTCTCACGGTGACGTAAAATGAATCCAGCGGCAGCATTGACTTTTACAGCCTTCTCCTCACGTTCCATAATCAATCGAAAATGTTCCATTAAATCACGTTCGTGAAAATGGGAAGGGTCAACAGGAAAGTTAAAGGTATCGGTCATCCTTTCAGGATTCATACGATGCTGCTCCAATATGACGGAAGAGTGTCTATTATAGACATCATGTAACGAATTATTGATCGTACCTTCTTCTATCCATGGAGCACCTTCTGTCGGAAAAGGGAGGTCTTGCAAGCCAGCACCGCTTTGATGTAGCTCACGTCGATGAGCAAACAATTCTTTCCAATTATCACAAATACATCCACATATACGACATTTGATGTGGGTTGATTTCTGTCGTTTGGCGGTAGATCCACCGCCTTGTTGACAAGCGTGTGCGGTAGACTCACCCTCTTTGTGACATGTGTGTTCTCTTAAATGGTGGGCAGTCATAAACTTTACGTTACAACGTACAACGTTACAACCGAAACGATAATTAAGGTGATTATTCTCTCCGATAGTTCAAAAAGAGCATATCATAGGGACACTCCAAAGTTATACGTACAAATCCCGTCGGCTTCGTCAAACTCATCTATACCATCATGATTTAAATAGCTTCAGTGAACCAGCTGCCACGGATTGGCGTGCCGATCATGTAACGGAGATTCTAACCATTCGGGAGGGGAAGGTATAATTAAATGCCCACAGGCGGTTGTTGAAGAGGTTAAACGATTGACCTTTCCGGCCGACGTACTAATGGCTTGCAGATAAATAATACCTGAGGTGAAGAGCATAAAGCCCGCTTATTACTATCGAAATAATAGACTGACTTATCAAACAACTGTCATAACTCTTCTCCCTCGCGACAAAAGGACGCCAACCGGGCGCTTGTCTCCACGACTTGTTTGTTCGAACGTTTATAGATGCATCCTTATTACATCGGCGACAGTTGAATAATGTTACAACCGAAACTAAAATTAAGGTGATTATTCCTTCCGATATTTCACAAAGTTCATATCACAGCGACACTCCCAAACTTGTGCGTACACAGACCGTCGGCCAATACCCCGCCAAAAACCATATGACGCTCCGCTGACTCTGGCTCGCTGGCTCGCCCGAACTTTTGAAAATCAGTATGTCGTGACGGCCAGCGGGTGCTGTGTTTTGAGGGACTTGGAAAAAAAAATCGATATTTGTCTCGGTCGAAGCCCCGCCCCCACCGTGCAGCGCGCCCGCGCGCCCGCGGGCTCGACTAACTGCCCTCCCACCGGTGAATTCAAACGCGCATTTAAAAAAATAACCGACCGAAAATAAATAATTGTCGCTGCAACTCTACACATCAAGACAAAGACCACGAAACATCTGTCGCTCGCAGACAAGTCCTTAAAGTCACCGCTCTTTCACAAAGGTAGCATTTTGATGAGTTTTAAAACATCCACGGCCCTTTTCTGTGACCTTTAACATTAATCACACAATTCACACACAGTAGTGCATGAACCAATTATTATAAAAACGTAGTGAAGCGATTCAGTCTTATTATAACGCGGGCTTGAGTTGTTGGGATTAAAAAAGTGATTGATCGCTCATTTACAGCGATTACCCGTGCGTACAAAGCCCGTTGGCCACGCCCCTCTCTGTCTATCTTTAAACAGATGACAAAGCCACGCCGATGTATGACGTCAGTCGTGATGCTATTTTTACACCTCGCCAAAGCATGTTCAGACACATCCCAAGTGGGTGGATGACGAGGAGGTGGAGAGGGGCGTTGCCAATATAATGTACGAGCGGTCTCCATCTTTTCACCACAACGACATGACTTTCCACAAGACAACAGCGGGCTTCGCTCCCTCCAATCGGCTACCACTCAACCCGCTGGCCAAGAAAAGAAAATGGGAGAATACGCAGTGTACTTCCGAGCAAACTCACGATATACGCTGTCAAGAGTGCATCGGAGAGGATGTCTATTTAACTGTTTAGTATTTCAAAGACGTTTTACGCTTTGATATTAGAAAGTGGGTATGTCAAGACAACGGCCGTGATTACCCTACAAAAGTGGGTGTCAATCTCATCACAACCCGCTGGAAGATGTTGCAGACATTGACAAAGACCATAGATCGAGAATTGCAACAGACCACCAATCCACGGAAATATCATCTCGGAGGTTTGGTGATGGCCGAGGTCCTGCCCCGTGGCCAGTTTCTAGATATTCGAAAATACTGGTTGCCGGATACACAAGATACGCCCGTGCCGACCCGAAAAGGAATTACTCTCGATTTAAAGCAGTGGAATTTACTTAAGTTCCATCTCAACACGATCCATGATAAGTGTGTTCCGGAACTCACCGAGTTGGTTGATTGTATGTCATCTCACCAAAATCAGGAGGGGTACTTTGACTGTGTTGAATGTTGCCCGAAAGGTTTGGATAAGATACATCTATCCTAAATGTTTATGTATCCACTAAGTTACATTTGATGTATTTATGGATGACCAATCCTAAATTATGGTGAAAGTTACACTGGTGTAGATGAATATATATATATATATCATTTGTGATTAGTATACGTACGTGTGACATTTAAAATTTAGTGTCATCGGGGAAAATTGAGATGTTTGACTCACTAGGAAAACCAATTCGTGCCTATGTGAACCTTAAACACTTGGAATATTTTATTCAACAACCCATGAGAGCGGTGTGGCAGTCACTTGGCACAGATGTATGCGGAGAATACTGTCTATTTTACTTATATTTCAAATGTCGAAATTACTCCATGTCACGAATATATCGAGAGTATTGGTCTCCAAACACCATGTGCAATGACAACTATATTCATAATTTCCAATCTGTTCACTTTCCGCGTATCACTCGCCGGCAGTCCCCGCGTTTTATGCAAACCGCGTGCAAGACCTCTTTACCCATTATCTAAATTGTCATGTATAATAATATGATATGAAGGTGTATATTTTTGTGATACTAAGTTTTTTTTGACCACGATAGATGTTGTAGCGGGTAATGGTATTCATGTAGTGATATAGGAATAAAAAAATTGCAAAATGGATGATTGTATTTGCGTTAATATGGTTTACTCGAAACATATCCTATGGTTTTTACAAACAAACAAACATATTACACAGCTTATAGGATCTCACATGGCCTGATTACATTGATTATATACACGTGTCATTGACGATTAATCGTACTGTAACGCGAGAATATACAGTTTACATGGCGATATCTATAGCGATTAAATGATTTACTGTTTCATCAAAGCACAATGACTTGTTCATCTATTACCTATTCATAATAGTACTTGATCGCAGATTGAAGACTTCAACCAACTTCATTCACTCGTACTATAGCACGAGAACATAGACAAACAATGATTAATAACCTTGTTGAATATACCTATTTACATACTAATTTATACTATTTATACCCCGTACTATAACGCGGAAACAAAGACTTCAAGCAATTATGAATAACCTTGTTGACAGCTTAATTAGCTATTTACATCGTAATTTATGCTAATTATACCCCGTGCTATAGCACGGAAACAAAGACTTTTGACAAAAATTAATGACCTCATTAACTCGTGACCGGCATTTTCAAATCGATATTTCAAAATTTTCCACAGGGGGCGGGGGGGGGGTGAGGGGGTCATGGGGGTAGCTAATCCCTCAGCTCTCACTACTGCTGACATGTTGAGATGGAAACGGGGCATGGTTGACAGGGGGGAGATGGACACAGGGCATGGCTGACTGGGAGAGTTGGAAACGTGGCATGGCTGACAGGGGGAGATGGGTACGGGGCATGGCTGACAGGGGGAGATGGAAAGGGAGCATGGTTGACAGGGGGGTGATGGACACAGGGCATGGCTGACTGGGAGAGATGGAAACGGGGCAGGGCTGACTGGGAGAGATGGAAACGGGGCATGGCTGATTGAGGCAGATGGAAACGGGGCATGGCTGATAGGGACAGATGGACACGGGGCATGGCTGACTGGGGCTGATGGAAACGGGGCATGGCTGACAGGGAGAGATGGAAACGGGGCATGGCTGAAGGGGGGATGGAAACGGGGCATGGCTGACAGGGGGAGATGGAAACGGGGCATGGCTGACTGAAGGAGATGGAAACGGGGCATGGCTGACAGGGAGAGATGGAAACGGGGCATGGTTGACTGGGGGAGATGGAAACGGGGCATGGCTGACAGGGGGAGATGGACACGGGGCATGGCTGACTGGAGCAGATGGAAATGGGGCATGGCTGACAGGGAGAGATGGAAACGGGACATGGCTGAAGGGGGAGGGGGGTGGAAACGGGGCATGGCTGACAGGGTGAGATAAAAACGGGGCATGGCTGACTGGGGGAGATGGAAACGGGGCAGGGTTGACTGGGAGAGATGGAAACGGGGCATGGCTGACTGGGAGAGATGGAAACGGGGCATGGCTCACAGGGTGAGATGGAAACGGGGCATGGCTGACAGGGGGAGATGAAACGGGGCATGGCTGACATGTTGAGATGGAAAGGGGGCATGGTTGACAGGGGGGAGATGGACACAGGGCATGGCTGACTGGGAGAGATGGAAACGGGGCATAGCTGACAGGGGGAGATGGAAACGGGGCATGGCTGACAGGGTGAGATGGACACGGGGCATGGCTGACTGGGGCAGATGGAAACGGGGCATGGCTGACAGGGTGAGATGGAAACGGGGCATGGCTGAAGGGGGTATGGAAACGGGGCATGGCTGACAGGAGGAGATGGAAACGGGGCATGGCTGACAGGGAGAGATGGAAACGGGGCATGGCTGACAGGGGGGATGGAAACGGGGCATGGCTGACAGGGGGAGATGAAAACGTGGCATGGCTGACAGGGGGAGATGGAAACTGGGCATGGCTGACAGGGTGAGATGGAAACGGGGCATGGCTGATTGGGGGAGATGGAAACTGGGCAGGGCTGGCTGGGAGAGATGGAAACGGGGCATGGCTGATTGGGGGAGATGAAAACGGGGCATGGCTGAAGGGGGCAGATGGAAACGGGACAGGGCTGACCGGGAGAGATGGAAACGGGGCATGGCTGACTGGGGAGATGGAAACGGGGCATGGCTGACTGGAGGAGAATGAAACAGGGCATGGCTGACTGGAGGAGATGGAAACGGGGCATGGCTGACAGGGGGAGAAGGAAACGGGGCAGGGTTGACTGGGAGAGATGGAAACGGGGCATGGCTGACTGGGAGAGATGGAAACGGGGCATGGCTCACAGGGTGAGATGGAAACGGGGCATGGCTGACAGGGGGAGATGAAACGGGGCATGGCTGACAGGGGGAGATGGAAACTGGGCATGGCTGACATGCTGAGATGGAAAGGGGGCATGGTTGACAGGGGGAGATGGACACAGGGCATGGCTGATTGGGAGAGATGGAAACGGGGCATGGCTGACTGGGGGAGATGGAAACGGGGCATGGCTGACAGGGGGAGATGGAAACGGGGCATGGCTGACTGGGGCAGATGGAAACGAGGCATGGCTGACAGGGTGAGATGGAAACGGGGCATGGCTGAAGGGGGTATGGAAACGGGGCACGGCTGACAGGAGGAGATGGAAACGGGGCATGGCTGACAGGGAGAGATGGAAACGGGGCATGGCTGACAGGGGGGATGGAAACGGGGCATGGCTGACAGGGGGAGATGAAAACGTGGCATGGCTGACAGGGGGAGATGGAAACTGGGCAGGGCTGGCTGGTAGAGATGGAAACGGGGCATGGCTCACAGGGTGAGATGGAAACGGGGCATGGCTGACAGGGGGAGATGAAACGGGGCATGGCTGACAGGGGGAGATGGAAACTGGGCATGGCTGACATGTTGAGATGGAAAGGGGGCATGGTTGACAGGGGGGAGATGGACACAGGGCATGGCTGATTGGGAGAGATGGAAACGGGGCATGGTTGACTGGGGGAGATGGAAACGGGGCATGGCTGACAGGGTGAGATGGACACGGGGCATGGCTGACTGGGGCAGATGGAAACGGGGCATGGCTGACAGGGTGAGATGGAAACGGGGCATGGCTGAAGGGGGTATGGAAACGGGGCACGGCTGACAGGAGGAGATGGAAACGGGGCATGGCTGACAGGGAGAGATGAAAACGTGGCATGGCTGACAGGGGGAGATGGAAACTGGGCAGGGCTGGCTGGTAGAGATGGAAACGGGGCATGGCTGATTGGGGGAGATGAAAACGGGGCATGGCTGACAGGGGCAGATGGAAACGGGACAGGGCTGACCGGGAGAGATGGAAACGGGGCATGGCTGACTGGGGAGATGGAAACGGGGCATGGCTGACAGGGGGAGAATGAAACAGGGCATGGCTGACTGGAGGAGATGGAAACGGGGCATGGCTGACAGGGGGAGAAGGAAACGGGACATCGATGAAACGGAAAATGAACGTAAATAATGGCAAACACGGAAAATATTAGACACGAACAAATATTATAATTATTACCGATTATTGCATATTCGGATAAATAAGGTTGAACATTGGCTACTCTGATATACTGCGTCAACGCCACGGCTAAGTAAGCCTAGTTGTAGGTACCCTTGAACTTTGTTTATTTTGATTATCAGGAGAACATGCGCTGATGATCAGCGAGATAGCTTTGCCAGCTTGCTCCTCCTCGCCGTCAGCGGGCCCCTTCACCGCATACAGTGGCGCCATCCGCCGGGCGCTGACGGCGAACATCAGCGGCTGGCGAAGAGTTTGTCAATCGGCCGTTTTGAAGACGTATCACGTGGTACTCCCCGAGGACACGTGGTTTCACTCATTAGACGTGTCTTCGGGCGCTAGTGGCTGGGCGCGGATCGAGTGACTTACCCAACCAAGGCTCCTGTCCTGGTCTTCCAAGTCTGTATTGTGATACAGCGCTGAAACGGATTGACGGTAGGTATTACAGCGAGCATTGGTCGGAGAGGGGGTGGGGGGGGGGGTGCAGCCCTGGTGATTGACGATACGTATTACAATGAGACTTGGTCGGATGTGGGGGGGGGGGGGGGTGCACCCCTGGTCCTTTATCATTGGATACGCAGTTCGCGTCCGTTGCCGTTATTCTCCGGCCAAGTTCAGTTTCTAGCAAAACTGAACGTGAGGCTTCAGTACCAGGTGGGATTTGCTTCATGTAAGAAAACACGGAAATTCAATTTTTGACACCCTGCTCCACAACGAGGCTTCATTTTACAAGAACGGAAAGGATGACAGACATCTCTGCTCCACAACGACTGAAAGATGACAGACGTCTCTGCTCCACAGCGACTGTAAGGATGACAGACACCTCTGCTCCACAACGACTGAAAAGATAACAGACGTCTCTGCTCCACAGCGACCAACTATCGCTGCCCCTATACACAAACACTAACATGTGATTACACCATTAAAGTCAGCGTGATCTTGACCTTCACCTATGACCAACATAGCTTTGTGATGATCTTGACCCGAGTTTAAACTCCAAAATCTTTTGGTGACGCTCAGGAATTCATATTTAAATGCACAGCTTGATAAAACCTAGTACACACAAACAACTTTCCCCGGCTATTCTTTCAATTCTCAACTTCGCCGTACTGACAATTAAACCGTGAACAACGTTTGCTTGTTATTTTTGCTGTTCGGAGCCTTTGGGTAGGCCCTTGTTCTCAACATGTCGCGTACAGTAGGCTTACGTGTCTGGTTGTCGATTCTGACCAGCCTTGTCAATTCTGACCAGGCCCCATGCATACATTAATGTAAGCCTCTTCCCGGCCACGCAGTGGCAATTTCTTCTTCACTGACATTTCAACAAGCGAATTACTTCAAATTTGTCACATAATCCACGGTAGTTAATGAAATACACTAACTTAAGTAGAGTGGGGGGGGGGGGGGTAAAAACACGTGTTGATACAGTAAATAGTGTATGTGAAAATGAGAGCTCCCCATCCAGTCAGAAAATACATTAAATTGGAATTCAATTCAATTCTCATGACTTATTCGTCTATGTTGGGAAAAATTAATGAGTAACAAACTATTATTGTTAGTAATATTTGATTTCAAGCAAATGTCATTGTCATATTTCAGCGTATAAATTTCTATAATTGTCTTTGCTGCACACGACAGGGAAAAGGCAAAAGCACATCACAGCAAGCATCCGTTAGCACGCAAAAAGTGGACCGAACAGCTTTCATTCGCTAGGTGGAGCTCCGGTCTCCTTGCCTTGGCGGAAACTGATCAGCGTGCGTGGCAAGAGTTGCTGGGGGCTAGGGTATCTTGGTAGTGGTGGTAGGGGGTGGGCGGGGGGCGCACCAGGCCAAGAGCTGGCTGCCGGTCGGTTGCTGGTCACAGAGCGCGTAGGGTGGGCCATGTTAAGCGCCTGATCCCTCGGCCGGTCCCCCGTGCGGTGGCGCCATCTAGACTGCATTTTCTGACCCACTGCGTCATGTGTACATTCATTTTGTTATAATACATGTAATATGGCGGCCTTGGTTGAATAATTATCTAATCGTTAACGCTACTATTTCATTAAGATGGAAATGCGGAATCTCAAGCAGATAGGGTATATCTGAAGACCTGAGCTCTCCAAAAACTGTTCGAAGAGTTGGGATGGTGGATGGTTGGGGGGCTGGTGGATGGGGGTGGGGGGGGGGTGCACAGTGGATACAGGAGAGACCCCACGCTAACTCCCGTATCCGCCTGGGCGTCATGGGAGCCACCTTAATAAACTATTTTCTCCATTTTGGATAAGAGATCCTCAATAAATATAACAATATCATACCACAGATCATACCACCGAAATATAAAAGGTAAATTCCAAGCCTGACTTACTGGGCCGTCCCGGTAGCTCAGTGGGCTAGAGCGCTCTCATTGAGTGCTCTGGTCACCTGATAGCCTAACGGCACGTGGATCGATGGCCCTTTTTCGCAAAGAGTAGGGAGTTACCTCCGGGGACATGGCTCCACTCTCCCTTTCTTCTCCCATTCAGGCGATATGACCAAAATTGGTTATTAAAGCGTCCTGAATATACAACCAACCAACCAATCAAGTCTGACTTACCTGGGTAGATGAAACCAGTCGCCAAATCACACGGAAGCTGTTCCACTGTAGGCCTATCTACGGACGTCATCGTTTCTGCTGAACGCTTTAACTTTTCTAACAGTTTCTAGGCCGGTTAGCGGATGATGTATGTATTGGGCACTTAGGGTGGTTATATATAGAGCCTCGCAAGCTGGCGTCCTCCAGGGTGGTTAACGCGGTTTAAGTGCGAAGCGCGCTTGAACTAAATATGAAAGAGGAAAGAAGGAGGAAGGAGGAAAGTGATGAGGACGGGGAGGGGTGTGTGGTTGGAGGATAAATAGGAATATGCATAATGTGATAATATGCATCCCACCTCGCCCACAACTTCACTCACCCGCACTGGTTCGTGGTAATCAACACTTAGTCATTGAAAGTTTTAAGGAAATAGCCATATTACCCCTTGTAGCTGAGTCAAGCACTTATTAGCTATCCATGCGTTCACTCTTTCAAGCGCAGATTTTTCCCCAGTAGGTTTTAACTTTTGAAATGACCGCCTGTCGAGCAAGTCCCGGTATCAGAGAGCGATATCTAAATCGAAAGTGACGAAAAGGGTTTCCTAAGTTTGCCCGTATGCACACATCATAAAATAAAGGCAGTTCATAGTCTTAGCACGCAAATCAGTGCGGCTTGGAATTGTAATAATTCCAGCGCGAAGTGAGACCCCCGTATATATTTGCACCCGTTTTCGCTCGCCCCTATGGAGATGAACCCAAATTCAACCGCATGTGGGCGCCACATGTATAGTCATCCATGTCGTCACGCTCCGAGGAAAAATTCCCTATCAGCTTACTCTTTGCAACTGACTAATGGGTATTTGATAATTATTATTAAAATGACTGTTCAATGTAAGGTTTCGACAAAGTCTTTCGCTTGATGAAACCGTCAACGATGACCACTGGTTTCCGACATGTATAGTGTTCACAACTTACTTGTATCTGTGCATACTTGGATCTAATGACCGTGAAAAGATGAACAACCCTTAAAGGTGAAAAACGCTCAAACAGCTTTGATATCAGTCCTGATACCACTCCAATACAGATTTATGGTAGAAATGCGGAATCTCAAGCCGATAGGGTTGACCCGAAGATCTGAGTTCTCCTAAGATTATAACCCAGGGAAGGTCACTAACTGCTAGACCAGACAAGCAAAAGGCAAAAAATTTGTAATAACAGTTTTCGTAATGAGTGTAATATTAACTACATCAGGCATGAGTGAATACAAACTGAAACTCTAAATCAAACATAACTCCGAGAAGGGTAATATGTCACATAGGTAAAACCTAATAAGGCGAGCGCAACTAGTTTCGGATTGAAAAAATGTCTACTATTAAAAGAAGTGTTGCAGATTTCTAGTGCAGCTCATCTAGATCTACATAATCGTTGATATATCCATTTACAATGCATAACTCAACAAGATTTCTACTCAGACAGAAATCTGTAATTGAGGTGGATATATACATAAACTGCATGTCAAAGCAAATGAAAATGTATGCCTGTATGTTTATTTCAAATAACAACACAGATTGAAGTGATAGTTAAGTGATGAAATAGTGAGTATGCTCCATATGGTCATTAATAAAATAAAACTGGCATGCAAAAAGGACAAATGGTGAATAACAGATTGTGTAATATACTTCATATGTTAGCAATATGGAATTCATAACTGTATTTTCGCTAAATGGTTAGGCCTGGGTCACACCAACGCCGGACCACCCCGGTCCGGGTGATCCGGGGTCATCCGGGATGAAAATCGTCGACGGTCACCTCGACGGTAGAAAAACCGCGTCACCCAGGACATTGGAACATATTTTTTACGGGGGTACTTTACCCTTGTATTGTACCGCAGATTAAATAAATCGCAATCATGCACACTGGAAATAGGGGCATGCAGGTCACGATTCGTATTGGGGGTCTCAGCTGCCTCACCTACGTATCATTTCGTTTATGTAAAAATACAATGCTTCTGCAGGGGTTAACAGGGTTAAAAATGTTCCAAAAAATAGATTTTGGTAACTTTTGGAAACATCACTACTAGATACATATGGAATAAGAAAAAACAGGTTTGATTACTCTTGCAATTTGTTTTGGGTATATCACTAGGTTGCCCGGACTACAAATCAACTTTTCAATCAACTTATCAATTGGAGGGACGGTTTTCCACGCATCGGAAGCCTAGTGCATGTTTTAAAGTTTTGAGCAACTTCAAGATTTGGGAATTGTCAACCAATCAGAGTCGAGCATTTCAGCCAATCGGCGTTGAGATGATGACGTTGACTTTATAGTTTCATTATGACAATGATGTATGTGTGGCTTGTATGCTTGACGCTATGACGCGCGATGCCCTAATGGTATATTCGCTAGGTGGCGGTAGTGAAATTTGTTGAATCGGTTGGTACGTGATTTGACCGTGTGAACTGTTGACCGACCTATACTTCGACCGTTGTTACGACTATTGAAGGAATGATCGTACCGTGTAAACTCGGCATAACTAAGGCAAACGGAGCAGATAATATCCGCAACAGAATGCTAAAGGAAACCGCTGAAGATGTGTCAGAGTCGTTGTCATATATATTTAATCGAAGCATGAGAGAAAATGTATTCTCGTCAAGTCTGCATGGAAAGAAGCTAATATAACCCTAGTCTACAGAAATTTAGACAAACAATGTAATTATAATTATCGGAATATTTTGCTAACATCGGCAAAGTTATGGAAACAATAGTCTATGAGCAGTTATATGAACACTGTGTCGCCAATCACATTATAACGTGGTGTAAAGCAGGGTTAAAAAAGAATGATTGAACAACCAGTCAGATGATATATATAACACATAAGCGCCACAAACCTCTAGAACAAGGCAGAGGATCCTTCATGGCGTTTCTTGATGTGTCGAAGGCATTCAACAAAGTGTACCACGATGGCCCACTGCATAAGCGACGATCCACTGGCATTGAGCATGAGCTATATTACTGTGGCTTGGTAGTTATCTGAGAGCTGGAAGGCAGCGAGTTGTTATAGGTGACTGGACCGTGTCTCAGTATTTCCGGGATATACCGTTATTCGTTTTCCTTTTGCTTCTGAACATTATAAAAGCAGAATCTTCCCTTTTTCAATTTTCTGTTTCACAAAAGGTAAAGCAGAAAAGGGTTCCGGCAATTAATTTTCCCATTACCGTTTTAAAACATGGGAAAGCAAAAGGGTAAAAATCAGGAGACTGGTGTGACGTCATGGCTCATGACGCCGTTATCTGAAGTTATCTGAACATTAATATGTTCAGATCTGTGCTGTCAAGGCGGCTAGTCAAGCCGATTATGCCTGTATCATATGCAGTGTCTTATATATAATAGATTTAAAACGTGGCCTCGCTTCTCTTCTTATAACATAGGCCTACGTCGCTCTATCTGTCTTTTCTATTAAATGTACCATTGATCAACATAAATAAACTATACCTAAATCGATTGTGCTCTGCAAACGGCGTTGTTCAATGATATTATGAATATCATACAGCAGGGGCGGATCCAGGGGGGGGGGGGGCGACCCTGCACCAAAACTTAAACCATTTAACATATGAAAGCCGAAACGGCCCCACCCCATCCAGCATATCTGGATCCGACCGTGAAACCTGCCCCCCCTATCTAGATTTTCTGGATCCGCCTCTGCACAGTATACATGTGGTAGTTGTTTGCCTTGCGATGCTGTCACGCTTCATTTGTAAAGATAACTTTGCAATGGCGTTCAAAAGTATTGACTTCAACAGGCGTGCATCTGTTTAACGTATTTTCTGAAGTCAAGGCGTGTATAATCGGTACGCCCCCCCCCCCCCCTTGCAGCACCCTCCTGCATGATCACTACTAAAATGTAAATCCAGATGTGAAGGCGCCGCGTCCTGGTTGTTATCGTGAGGCTAAAGTCGACTTTCACATAAAATCTCTCCCCTGCAACTCGGTCTTCGAGTACGAAGTCCACCAACGCAGACAACCCAGAATGGGTTTAATGGCTGTTCTTGATATTACCCAGTATTCCCGGGCCGGTATTGCAGCGTAGAACATAGAGCAGCTAAGTTCGGGACACAAGTTTTTTCTTCTGACATCTTGTGCGGAGGGAATGGGGGTCGTGGGATGGGGGGGGGGGGCGGGGGCGTCGGAGTGGAGGAGGATGCATAAGGGGTCAACGAAAAGTCAGAGCGCCGTCACCTGGTGAATTGATAGGACCAACCACACATCATTGATGTCAGCCAGCTGTTCTTAATAGTTAATAGCTCTCGTAGGGTCCTATGTTAAAGTTCAGCATTTTTTAGCAGAAAAACTACTTAGGCGATTTGCTAAATTCAACGACGTGATACAAGTTACCTCAATACGTGACATAATGTACAGCGTCATTAAATGAAAACTATGAACGTTATAACGACTTTCCCGATTTCTGGTCCCATCTGCCAATAGTTAAGGAAGAAACAAAAAAAATCCTGTGACCTTGACTTTTGACGTACATACCCCGCTAGCAAACTTGACCGAGCCATGTCGAATATCTATCGCTGGGTAAAGTTACAGAACGATACACACACACACACACACACGGAGACAAAACAACGTAGTGATAGATGCTGTCATAATAATACTGGAAAACACGAACACCGTGGCGTATCCGGAGTAATCGGAGAGCACGGTCCCAGGGAGACGGGGCGTTCGGTGCCCTCGTTGTTTGCTAACGTTTCTACATCTTACGTGTGGACCACGAAGCCCTATTTTGCATTGGAACTCCCATATTAATCATTTCGCGGACCGTGTTCATTGCAAATGTATCATGGTGGCTCCAGGATTTTGAACAGAAGGAAAGTCAAATGTTGGTGGGATGAGTCAGTAACAGCTGCCGACCAGCATTTTTTTCACGAAAGCTGTTGTTGCAGCACCGACATCATATATATATATAGGGGTCTGGAAGGGCTAAATGACGATGCGCGATATTGCCGTTTTTCCAAAATCAACACCCGACATTCTCATCCATATTCCAACACCAATTTTTTTTTCAATTCGACAACGACGCCGTTTAACAGTGGTTTTATTGCGAAAGTAGCCTTTTCAAACCTCCAAAAATATACAGTTACTTTGCACCAAGATAACCGATTATGTATAGGCGTCCTTGGCTTAAAACTTCCCCGAATTTAGCTTTCGTGAACAAATGTAAAAGTTCCAGCCAATCGAAACTCTGTATTGTTGTGACGTAGGGCGTCACCCGCGCGGCCGGTGTGGGTTTCATGGGAGTCCCAGTCTGCATGGCAGGTACACCCGTCGAAAGTAGGTCACGCCAGATAGCGCCGCCGGGACCGTAGGTCAGACTACAGGCATTGGCACTTAGTCAGTCATTGTCTCGACGGCTACAGCGCGAGACAGTCGAAATCGACAACGCAGAGCGCGCTAGTTGTTATTTGGAAGACGCACCCATGATGGAGCCAGCAGCGGGCCGTTACCCTGGTGCGGGATGGACCCGGGCTCTTTTGGGCCTCTGTCTCGTCCTGGCGGCACCGGCCGGACTAACCCTGGCCGGCAGGTCCGATGAGAAGAGTGCCACCAAACGGTTTTGTTACCACTCTCGGACCAGCGACCGCAGCGTGTACGACTTCCCACTGCGGGACGTGCACGGCGAAGTCAGCATGGACTGGTCCAAGTACCGTGGTAACGTCGTACTGGTGGTCAACGTGGCATCTTTTTGAGGGTCCACCCCCCAGTACTACGCCCTGAATGCACTACAGTCAAGCCTGAAGGATTTCCGGATTCTCGGAGTCCCATGTAACCAATTCGGACTGGTACGTACATGACATGCATAAATTCCCGTTCACGCCCCTGCAGCTATCATGACCGCCCAGCAAGAGTGTCCCTGTATTGTAACCGGCAGTTATTAAAACGATAATTATGTTGGTCCGCCACCCATATGTTCAACGAGTTCCTGTACAACCGAGGTGTAAATGTAATGTTTGAATAGTGGGCTAAAGTCTAGCGCCTGAGTTCAAAGAGATTTTCAAGATAACAAGATAATGACCCCAGTCTATTAGAAATATTTTCCATTATGCATGTTTGAAGGCCTGGTGCGATGAACGCATTAGCCGGGGCCGGGCTGTCGTACTACTATTATTAGACAACAGCATAGGGTAAACGCTATTCCAGATATTATAAATTCAACAGGTCAAGAACGTACTGGTTACCTACTTTTTCCCAAAATACTAATTGATCTGAATATTTAGATACATGCTTCACTTGCCTATAATTAACCTCATCAGCAATTAGACGGGAACCTGCAAGTACATCACTTGGCGCGACAAGTACAGCTCTGATTGTTTGCCCGTGTTTAATCAGATTTCGTGACTCAAGTATACCACACTTACCATGCTGCGAATCATATGTTGCGCGCAACAACACGGGTTGTTTTAACATTTAGTGTTCAATGGGTAATTTATATTAATTGTACGAAGTAATTTGCCTAAAAGCTGGCCTTTACACGGCCGGAAGCCATGTCGTGATTCAGTCTATTTGAAAATGAGGTTTCGACGAGAGGTTCCCGGGTGGTACAGACTGATAAGCTATGTTGCAAGCTGCTGCTGCAATATGATCAAAAAATATTGTGATGTGGGCATATGCCTGCGTATTGTGTTAAGAGGGACGTGAGGATAATCATACGTCCGGGCCGCCATGCTCATGATTTATTGCTAACGAGAAACCTCTTTTAACGTATTTTCGAACGTACGTTGCGTATTTACTGGGATACACTATTTAATGGACCCTAAGCCAAAGTAAAAAATCACGAAATCGATGTACACAACGTAACACCGTAAACTCGATATGGGATTAAAAAAAAAATACTGCCCTCATTATCGGTCTAGATGTTAGACATATGTTCCGTACGGATGGTTTGAGAGGTCGACATGACCCCCTGCGTTCAACAACCCCACCGCCTGTCCGCCTCTACCGCCCCATCTCTGCCCACCCCTACTGCTTGCCGCCCACCCCCACCTACCGCTCCACGCCCCGACCGTAAAACGCCCTCCAGCGCCTAACCCCTACCCTCTACCGCCCCACCCCTACTGCCTGCCGCCCCCCCCCCTCCCACCTACCGCTCCACGCTCCACGCTCCGACCGTAAAACCCCCTCCACTGCAAACTGCCCGACGTCCGCACCACCTTACCACAACCCACCGTCACTATTCCGCCTGCACCACCAACCCTCGGTTCGCTGATGTCCCAACTATAACCCCCCCACCATGCATGGCCCACACTGAAGCAAACAGACAGGCCCAACGCGTCAACAGGGTCAGTTACCAGTCACCAGTCACACCACCCCTGA
Source organism: Arenicola marina (assembly GCA_964019135.1). Classification (NCBI taxonomy): domain Eukaryota; kingdom Metazoa; phylum Annelida; class Polychaeta; family Arenicolidae; genus Arenicola; species Arenicola marina. Next base: position 20,017,202 of record OZ025251.1, on the reverse strand, counting down.
CGCCCCCACCCACTCTTGCCGCTCCAATCTCCCGACACAGTCTTTGGCTTTTGATCCTAGGTTTCCGAACCGATGTCACACTGGCGGGAGTCGTTTATTTCCCGCAGCCTGGCCTTCTTGGGGGGGGGGAGGGAGTCAACCTTCCCAACGCCTCACCATTGCGACGCAGTTTTTTTGTTTGTAAAAAGACCGCCACACTTTTGGCCACACATAAATCGGTCGTTTAGAAGAATATTTCACTAAGACACAGTTATGCGTTCAAGGCAAGACATAGCGGCTTGACACACAGTCTGCATGGAGACAGGAATAGCGTTTGTGTGAGATTCACGGCTCAATAGCGCGGAGTTGACCCCCTCTCCCCACCCCCGCTGTCGTCAGTTTTCTTTGGTGCGGTTAAGGAAGAGTGCCACTCAAGTTGCATATCGAGCTCTGTCCCGCCAAAACTAAGCCCAGGCGACATATATATCACAATTTGCAGAAAACTCGATTGTTTCATTCTATAAATTTAGAAACCTAATAAACATCGCGGTTACGGCTCTGATATGGCAAACGTGTCTATCCCGGGACACCGCAGAACTCACGGGACCGCCAAAAATACAAACACGCAATGACTTAACGAAAGTTCAAATCCAGCAGACAACAATCACCAACCCAAACATACTATTTCGGCATCAATTATGGTAACTTCAAATAAAACAGACAATATTAACGGTACTTTCGTACCTTCTATTTATTATGTCTTCGTGACTTCACGAACTTCATTTGACGATCACGACAATATCCGCGATGGCTTCTATTTTGTTAAATATACCTACTTACGAAATAGGTGAACTCATGAACTTATGGGTGATGGTAGCTATCGCCAAATTAGCTGAACATCAAGCAGGCCCAAACTTTCGAAGGAGCACGTAAGCTATGACGTTGACGCACATTTAGCCCCCTCGCCATAAGGTGTCTCTAACGACGTGCTTAAGTGAACATGAAATTGTGTTCTCAAGAGCGATTGCTTGACTCAATATGAATGGCGCTAAGAATTTTACTTTTTATCTAATTATACGTCATCGTGACGTGACATGACGTCATTTGACGTTCGCGAAAACGCTCATTTAAGCTCCGCCTACAGTGCCACACTGCCTGTTGGAGGCAGCAATTAGCCCAAATTGCCCCTATAAGGCCCTTTAGCCGAAATTGGCCCTGACGACTCGTAACGTCGCCATTAATACAGCTTCCAAATGTACTTATGGATTTTCGTCCTCGACCTATGGTCGATTATCCCTTGTTTGACGAAAATTTTCAATTTTTGTCATATGTCAGTTGGTCGTGTTTGCATATTTGTATGTTTCACGAAAAAACGGGAAGTCATCTTGTGACCTAACGGCTGCATACATCGGTTCGCAGTCTTTAGTATATAATAGCTAGGCAATAGGGCTACATCATCCCCGTCACCCAGGTAAAAGGTCAATGGTCAAGGTCACAGCGATTTTTTGAAAAAATAACTAAAAACGCTTATATCTCCGTTAATATTGACGCTAGAGATCTCTGGTCAGTTTTAATATGTGCTAGCATTCAAGGCGCAAATTTCATGTATTAATTACTTTTTGATGCGTAATACTCATTTTCGAGTAAAATGAGGTCATAAGTTTTGAGGAAAACGCACTAAATGACCTCTGTCAGTTTTCTCGCTTTTGGGCACATTTGCCATCAAGCTATCGCTATGATGTTCTAATATGCCATAGAAATATGAATTGAGATGAATTGTGTCGAATCTTAGAATTTTCTGATGCGTTCCGTGACGTCACGATGAAGTCATTTTTGGTACTTAAAAAAAATCCAAAAAATGAGAGAGTAGCATCATATTGTAGGAAAAGTAGTTCCTCGTATAGCTGCAAACTAAAAATAATATGTTCCTATCTTACTTCCGGTTCCAGGGTCGACGGCATTTCTCTATGGGACTTCCCATGTTAAAGCGCTGTATCTTCAGGCTGGGAAAAAAAATTGTCGTGTATTTCACAAGTCAAGGGACACCAGGATTTTTTCCTTAGTTAAAAATGATACATAGTAGCCTCAGTGCTTACCGCATGCGATTGGATCAAATAGTGACGTCACAGGATTTTTTTAAAATGTGGCCAATGGTGAAAGATACGGCTTTTTGGTGTTAGCAGAGGCTCTCACGGGCGTCCTATTCAAGCCATCACTTAATGCTTGAAGCTACTAAGCTACTAAGCTGAGTCATAATCTGGCGACATGGTTCCATAGCCATATTACTTTTCGGTTTATTATCGAAATCGTTTAACATGGGATCCTATGGGGAAAAATGAACTTGAGTGAATATGACCTACTTCCGCTCAAGCTATTTCAGTCTCCTTCCCCACACAGTGAGGTAATATCACCTTAAGGCAAGTTATAAGAAAAACACGGCGATCTCTGTATTACTTTTTGTTTCCATGGCAACGAAGCCACTGGCTTTATGATAAACATACAGATTCTTGCCATTGAAAGAAACATCGTAAAAAATCTGATAAAAATTGCAATCTTTTCGCCAACTAGTTGCCAATAAGCATCTACAGATAATTTAATGTTTCAATCAGGCGGATGTTGCTCAGTTATGGCGCTAGAGCGCTTCGAAGTGGGACGACACCTTTTGCGGGGCCGCCAATAATGATTGAATGGAGATTGTGTCCATCTAGAAAACAACGTCAAAAATTTATAAAAGCATACCAGAGCTATGATCTTTACGCCAAATGGTAGGGACCATTGATCCTCAGAGAACTAGTAACAGAAACAAATGAGTACCCGAAAGTCGCCATACCTTGTAATAGCTGAGTAATAGCTTACGTAAGATGTGTGACGTCATGACGTCATAGTGACGTTATGACGTGACGCGCGACAACGTCCAAGTGACAATACGCCAAGGTTTACTGCCACAACTTATTCGATTAAAGAGCTAGGCGATAGAATGAAAAGTCCTTCAGCTATGGCTTGACGAAATGGCCAAAAGTTGCATTAGTTCATCATTGCGGAGATACGGAGACCTATGTCAAGAACAAAGAACACTGCAGGCGAAATGAAATAGCAACTCATTTGTTTCTTTTACTAGTTCTCTGTCGATCAATGGTCCCTACCATTTGGCGTAAGGATCACAGCTCTGGCATCTTTTTCTTAATTTTGACGTTGTTTCAAAGATGGACACAATCTCTATTTACTCATCATTGGTGGCCCCGCAAAGGTGTCGTCCCACTTCGAAGCGCCCCCCAGCCCCATTTCGGTAGCAGGCAAAAACCAGGTTATTTGTTCTTTCCTTTTCGGTAGCAGGCAAAAACCAGGTTTCTTTAAGCACAAATCTGCAATTAAGAGCATTTTTTCTTACAAGAAAACCCTACCCTAGAAATCAAATGGTCCGTCCCTAAGGACCCCATCGTGTCCCCTCTCTGATCTTACAGATACTCTCACGGAACAGTGTGATCCGTGTTCTTCCACGTGATATATTTATAGGCCCGAGCGACAGGTGGCAGTAAGGGACACCCTCGATTAGATAGCGACCTTAGGGCTACCTAGTCGCTAGTACCTACCCACAGGCACCACCTTCACCCACCCCAGCTTTTCTGTCCTAAAAGACAGCCGCCCCCACCCATACCACCTCTCTCTCCCACAGGCACAACACCGACTTCACCCCGCCGACCTATATCTGCCCTCAGACTCCACGCATCTGTTATCTCTACACACAGACACCAACCACACTGCCTCCTCCCGCCTGACCTTTCTGCCCTAAGACCGCCTCTCTGCCAGTCTACACGTGGTAGAAATGGGCTGTGGGGATGCCAACCATATGAATAAATGGTTATGGTTACAGCAGTGCTGGAAATTATATGAGACCAAACGACGGGAGAAACGATGTCCGTGGATAGACGGCGGAGGGAAGGGACAAGGGAAATACGTTTTCGCACCGAAACCCTAAAAAGACTCCTGACCCTGCAGCCATTCGACATTGACCCCCAAATTCCGACCATGACGATCTGAAAAATTCACATCGACAAAGATTTTCGAATCAAAAAGACACTAATCACGGCGCGGAACGTCGTGAACAATCGAATTCAACATTGAGAATTAAAAAAAAATAGACACTGGACACTGGACCCCCCCCCCCCGCTCCCCTTCCAGATCCATAGAAAAGCAAACGCGGGACAAGTTGTGAAACAGTCTGGCACCTCTCTCTGGCCCTCTCTCCCCCGCTCGCTCGATCTCTCTCACGCACGCAGTATGGGCAGGAACGGAGAAAAAGGGTGGGCATGGGGGAGGGGGTAAACGCTCTTTTGAGAACTCCCATTTGACCGTGGAAGTGGCCGTTAGTCACAGCGGTCGGCTACAGACCCTGCCTAATGGCAAAAAATGTACGGGACATAACATTTACTCAATAAATGTCTATAGACTGACATGAAGTAAAGTGAAAGCACAACGTGTGGTCAGTGTCTGGCTTTACCAGGCCTGCCTCTAAGCAGCATGTGTGCCGTTAGACCGGCGCCCAGGGATCTTAGAGACAGGTCTGACAAGGAATGCCTGGCCACGATGCAACATGCAAAAATGGCCGGGGGGGGGGGGGGGGGGGCGGGGTAGAGAGGGTCAAAATAAAAAGTGCCAGTAAAATATTCTTACCCGTTTAGATAATTGCTCAGTGTTACAGTAGATCTCGGTGCCAAACAGGTGAGCTCCCTGAGCCCCCATCGAACAATACCGATGTCCGAGAGTGCGACCAGTTAATGCAAAGCGGTGGTGCGAGGGGGGGGGGTGCGGGGGGGGGGGGAGGTCAGGAGGATTAATATAATTCGGGCATCAATGTGACATATGTGCCTACGCCTGGGCTTCGCTTCGAATGGACTTTCTTCTGGAGTTTCACTCTCTGCCTTCGACTCACTCCGCTAGGGCTCCATTATCTCTCTGTTGTCGCCTACGTCCTCAATACATTTTCACACTCATTCGCCAGGGCGACGCTGCGCAAATTAATAGGAAAAAAGCGTCGCGCATTTCTACAAATTAGTGCTGGGACCCAGCTTAAGCCTAATAACACATGAAATCAGGTGATGAAAAAAAAAGAGTTCTGTTACACAGCTGATTTGACCGTTTTTCAAGAATCTTGAAATTTGCCCCCAGCCGACAGCAGCGGTAAAAACTAGCATGCGTAGCGCCACCGTGTGGGGAGCTTGCTGGAGTTCCACAGTGTTACAGATGTGCGCATGCGTGCCCAAGAATACCCGCAGCTTGCAGCGCCCTCTGTTGTCTATTCGAAGTTAGCTTGTTTCACTTGGGGTATGTTCGGAAATGCGATCGGAGTAATCGGCGCGGATATTTGGAGCATGCGGACTCACTCTTTCCGCTAATAGGCGGATCAATATTAACCGAACGCAAAATCCGCGGTCCGCGTGGATGTTACACTTGCTGGACTGGACAAATTTTGAAGATCGTTAGATAGCGCCATAAAATACATCAACGGATACGTATTGTGTTCATTGTCTTATTCTCGTTGTTATAATATTATTTACAGCTTTTTGCAGGTCGCAATACTACTATATATATATTAAATGTATTGTGCGGCCTGGACGCCATGTTGGAAATCCTCGTGATCCTTCTCTGGGTGAGGAGTAAGGTCTGGGAGTAAAATGTACCGCGTGACCGCCCTATCCGACCACAATCTCCGCGTTCGGTTGTGCACTCCGCAGAGTCCGACTACTCCACTCGCATACCCGAACCCAACCTTGGAGTTTGATCGTCTGGTTTGGTAAAGGGTGTTCGCTTGGAAAACGACGTTATGATTTGCGCGTCGCTCATTCATTCGGCGTTTGACGTGTGGCATGCGATGACTGTATGACTTGGGTTAACGTGAAATGGTTTGGGAACTGTATTGTTGGATATGGTTTTCCCTCGTTAGTTCGAAAGTAGCTTCGATTGATTGGCAATTCGATCATTGTTCAAACGGAAGTAGATTAGACGACATGTAGTCTTACCTCTCCAATTCATCGTTGACTCGTCCGTTACTTTATTGTACACATGGATTGGTAAATGATGTATGTTTCACTTGAAGTTACCATGATTGATGCCGAAATAGTATGTTTGGGTTAGTGATTGTTGTCTGCTTGAGTTGAACTTTCATTAAGTCATTGCGTGTTTGTATATTTGGCGGTCACGGCGGCCCATACTCGTTCCTCACATCAGCTCTGCCCCACGTCACCGCCCACCTCACGGTTGGCCTCATTTCTTAGATGATTTAAGGACTGATTCTGATTTGTATTTTGACCTCTTGGGCATATCAAGCATACTGGTAAATGAATTCGATGGATTAAAAGAGTAAGTACAAATGCCAGAGATCTACCGCCAAAACGCCCAGGATTCACTGATTACGTTGTCAGTGTATAGGAGCTTCAGCATACCATCCATATGAAAAAAAGAAGGTAAATCCAATAGAAAGAACGAGATTGCGTCCCCTATAGGGTGTAAATGACGCAAAATGTAAAATCCGGATTATGTTTTCAGTCCACTACAATGACCTTGACCTTAAGAATTGACTTGACTGACTTTATTTGTGACGTATGTAGCCCCTCAGATCCAGATTTTACACCTTAGATCCAAATTGACCCCTCAGATCTATATTTGACATATTTGATACCTCAGATCCATATTGACCCCTCAGATCCGGCAGCTCTAAAACTGTCGCTATAGTAAGCATCCTCTCAATTGTTGGCCCCATCCCAAAAGTAAAATCAATCTTTAATTTCTACCAGGCTCAACGATCTCACTCGGTGGACAGCTAAAACCAAACTGCCCGTTTATTTAGTTTCGGTCTACATTTCAAGTTTCTACACCCCTAACGAACGTTATAGCAACTTTCCCGAGTTTTGATCCCATCTACCAATGGGTAAGGAACAAACAAAAAAATACTGTGACCCTGACCTTTGACCTACATACCCCGCTGATGAACTTGACCCAGCCATGTCGGATACCTATCGATGGGTAAAGTTACAGAACAAAATGACCTACAGAGCGCGCGCCTACACACACACACACATAGACAAACCGACGTAGTGATAGATGCCGTAAAAGATTTTACATCATAACAAGGCATATCACCCTGGCGGCTGAGAGCCTATGACGAAAATGGACGTCTGATGACGCATGGCTGACGAACTAATACACAGGGGTCGTCATGCTGCGTATTTCAAGCCAAACCAGGACCTTCTAGGTGCAGTTTTAACGGAATGAGAACGTTTCGTGGATTTAACACGACAACCGTCACCCACAGGGGGGAGGATGAGGACGGAAAGATACACACACACACACACACACACAGAGAATTGACCCCTCAGATCTAGAGTTAGATACTTACATCTCAGGGATCTAATTAGGGCAGGGTTATAGCTAGGGTTATAGTTGTTATCTATGGTTAGGATTTAGTGCTTAGGTTTAGCTAGGATTATGGTGAATTGATGTCGTCGTCGCATAACAACATGGTCGAAATTGCAGAATGGTATTATGCAAATAATACACATGTGTGGGTGGGCCATGTGTGAGTAGTATGTGAGACATGCTGAGGCTCAGTGCCACCTCACTCACATACCACAGCGAACTCGACCATTTAATCTAATTAACGTGAGCTGCCCAGTGGCTTGAACTGCGTTGCACTTGGCGCGAACCTGTTAGCGAGTACATGCAGCTGGCCAATGGGAGAGAGCGATGACTTTGACCATGTAGGGCCCATTTGATGTGTGAGGCAGCTCGCCTGAGATGGGGAGTTTACATAGATCACGCACGGACGTGTAAGAGAGCACCGCATTATGCAGCTCGCCTGCTGCCGTATGAACCGATTCAGAGGGCTGGAGGGACGGAGGGAAGGAAGGGAAGGGAGAGAGGAAAATAAAGGGTAACGGAATGTTACTCATGTTGGGACCCTTGGTTTTAACGTTACATTGAAAATGATAGCGTGTTTTTAGGTCAGGACGTGGCTTTGGAATTAGGTCAGCGGCTTGGGCGGATGAATAGTGCAGATATTAGCGCCGACCTAGTGTGGACTCTTACATTGCCATTGCATGACATTTTTGCGACCCGCCCCCCCCCCCCCCTCCACCAAAAAAAGATGTCAAAAGTTAGTTACATCTGGATGTGATGGATCTGAGGGGTCAAATCTGGATCTGGGTGATCAAATTTGGATCTGAAGGTCAAGTAGTGCATCCAGTTGACAATTTGGGCAGAATAGAGCTTTTATTGGGTAAATCTGGGCTGTCACCTCGACCTCTGATAAAGGCGGTAGGGTGGGGCGGATGGGGGGCGGGGGGGGGGGGCTCGCCGCTCGGTCCACGGTAAGAGCACCATGCAGAAAGTAGCTGACCGGCAGCGGAATGGCCAGGGTAGGAACGTGGGGAAGCGGGTGGGTGTGGATGAGGGAAGAAGGAGAAGCCGGTGGGTGTGGGTGAGGCGGGGGGGGGGGGGTGGGGGTGCGCCAGCGAAGAGGTTCACAGCTTGTATGCGAGTGTGTATTGGTTGGCGGGCTCAGTCAATTTACGCAAGAGTGCCAGCACTGTGTGTGTATTGGCGGGCAATGCCAGGGTTGGGGGTGGCGTTAGGGGGGAGGGGGGGGGGGCGGTCGCGTTAGGCGAACGGAAACGCCGTATAGTTTACCATTGCAATGGTATTCTAGTCGGTTTACGCAAAAGTGTTAACGCGGCGAATTTTAACCATATTTTGCCCTGACTTGGAATACAATTCCGTAGTGTCCTATACCATTTAACGTCATAACCGCTAGCACGATTTTAGTAAAATTTTAAATATAAGGTTCTAAATTCACACACGGGGGCATAAATTAACTATAAAACCCTACACCATATATTGGCTTGTAAAGCCAACCTATATAAATGGAAACTTTCTAACGACGCACAGTGCGCAGAATGTAACGAGGAGCATGACCTTAAGCATCTTCTGTATGAATGTCCCCGCGCAAAATATATCTGGTCATATGTTGAACAAGTACTAGACAGAAAGATCTTATTTATTGATATTATTATAACCAATATTGCAAATAATGCAGCTTTTATTATCTATTTGATATCATATCTTTTATACAAAGAATTTATGATGCAATGCGGTTCTGTACCAACGAGAAACTTGTCTAGTCGTAATTTTTTTTATTCTGAACTACGTTTTAGAAAATATACATATAGTCAGTGCGATAAGCCTGAAATATGTTCTATGATTGACATGATTGTTTCAAAATTAGTGTGATCTCTTTTTCGTTACTTGTAATTGATATATGTATCTGTATTTTCATGTTGATTGCTAAATAAAGCATTTTATTAAAAAAAAAAAAAAAAAAAAAATATTTAAAATTTCACTAAAATCGGGCTAGCGGTTATGACGTAAAGAGCAATTGCAATTGCATTCATCTTGCCCACACTACATGAGGCTGACCCCTAGGAGGTCTGTAACAAGTAGCGTTCAGCTACGTGGATTATAACTTCGCCAAAATGGAAACAAAATAAAAACTGTATCTTTCATAATAGGGACTGTCGACGCCATGGAAACCGACAGCATTGATGGGATCGCTCTGGTTTTTGACGTACAGTACCTCAACGGTACCCTTGATGTGCCTGTAAATTTTGGTAACGATCGGAACGCCGGGCCTGCACCTGAATTTTGGGACGTCAATGTTGTCACTTTTGACATGACGTAGCTCCAAAACCATTAGTGTCACTTCAAATTTGATGGCAGTAACGAGAAAGGCATTTAGGAGCTGAGTGTGATGGCACTAATTCCGCGTGTCTAGCTATAATATTAAGCGAGTTAGGTTGAAAAATGTTTTGGACGTATGATGTCATCGTGACGTCGACCTTCGATTTATTTTGCCCCTTAACGAACTTGTCCTGACATTTGACTTCTGGCATTTGTTAGTGAAGTTCGGCAACGATAGCTGTAATTGTTGGACAGTTTTCGTGCGCCCGGACAGATACACACACAATCACACAGCCAAACACGACAGTCGTAGTATGACAAGTTACGTCGTAACAAACGAACGTACTGATAGATTCATAAATACGGAATTACTTGAAAATAATTCCATTTGTAGACGGTAAACAAGAACTGATGGTTTAAAGGGGACTCCCCATGCTATGAGCCGCGGGGGAAAAAAACGCACTGATCCCGATGCCCTGTACTCGGCGTAGGCGGAGGCGCGCGCGGCCAAAGCACCGCGTCACCTCCTCCAATGGGCCTGATTTACACCCAATGCATGTTTCCCTGGAATGGTTTGCGCACAGAAATAACGTTTTGGACTAAAAATTGCAATGTGAACTTATGCCATCATTACAATGCTGTACTGATTTACCTCCCCACCCCGCCCCCCACCTCATTTTCAGCAAGAACCCGGAGGCAACGGCACCGAAATTCTCAACACTCTGAAGTACGTTCGTCCCGGTCAGGGGTTTGAGCCCAACTTCGAGTTGACTGAGAAAGTGGAGGTGAATGGAGACACAGAAAACCCACTGTTTACTTATCTCAAGGTGAGTGACACACGGAAACCCCATTGTATATTTATCTCAAGGTGCGTGACGCACGGGAAAGCCCATGTTTACTTATCTCAAGGTGAGTGACGCACGAAAAAAACATGTTTTCCTTTCGCAAAGTGAGTTACGCACGAAAAAACTGATGCATACTTATCTCAAAGTGAGTGACGCCCAGCAAACCCCGTGTATAATTATCTCCAAGTGAGTGACGCACGACAAATCACATGTATACTTAAGGTGAGTGACGCACGTACAACCTCATGTATAATTATCTCCAAGTGAGTGACGCACGACAAATCACATGTATACTTAAGGTGAGTGACGCACGTACAACCTCATGTATAATTATGTCCAAGTGAGTGACGCACGACAAATCACATGTATACTTAAGGTGAGTGACGCACGTACAACCTCATAATGTATGATTATCTCAAAGTGACGCACAGCAAACTTCATGTATACTTATCTCACGGCGTGGCATGAGCAATAAATGTATACTGATCTCCATCAACCTTAGATTACGCAGAAAAGTGCGTTTTCGACATCAGCTCGTTGTTATGCTCATGGTAAAGAAATGATATGCAAGATAATTTTAGCACTGCGTTACTTTGGTAAATCCAGCTCTTGTATTTGGATCCCAATTGCTCGACAAATGTTTCACTTAACGCTAAGGCTACTGGCGCAGCCTCGGTGTCGTTCATGACTATCGCTCCATGGGTTCTGAATTAAGACAGTGCAAAAATTATATTGCATGCATATATTGTTTTGACCATGAGTAGCACCACAACGAGCTGGTGAGGCTAAGACGAAAACGGACTTTCGGGCGTAAGCTACGTTTGATTTATGAATACCACCCTAGGAGACTACATGGTGCGAGAAAAATTGGAATATGTGTACATTTTAACTTAGTTAGCCAGTACCTGACCATGTATGCACCCTCTTCCACCTCCCTTTACACTTTACAGTCACACTGTCCGCCCGTCTGGAACTCGTTCGCCAGAAAGGAGCGACTGTTCTACACGAACCTCAGAGCCAACGACATCCGGTGGAACTTCGAGAAGTTCCTTTTGGATCGGAACGGGAGGCCCGTGATCCGGTTTAGCGAAACGTACAATCCTGGCGACATCGAGGAGGACGTGAAAAACCTGTTGATGGCCCAGGACATTTACTAAGTGAATGCCGAGCGCCTGGATCTCTATCCCAGGACTCGGGTCCTGCACCCCACGTTATGATCTCTCACCAGGCTTTACCGTCATAACGGGCTCCTCCATTGCATAATGTCTTCTCTCCACACAACCCAAAAGATATATCTCGGTATAAGTGTATCGAATACGGTGGGCCATTAGCTATCATTAGGTATCTGGATGGGATATTTTAAATAGAAGTTAATTATCATCAGAGTCATTATCACTCACACGAGTGCAGTCGGCATTATAATCTCGCCCCGTGTGTTGATTGTTATACGCATCGATTAATATTAACGTCGGATGTGATCCCTCTTCTTCCCTGGGCGGTACGGGTCCAGAAACCCACTGACCCGGGCGACGGTCACGCCTCCTGGCGAATGAGGGACTGTCTCGAAACCGCGCTGCGGGCAGACAGTCCCGAGGGGGCGCCACTGCCTGGGGGTAGCCTTCTGTGCATTCGGCTACCGCCATGGCGCGCGTCTTCAGGAGCGCGTGACTCGCCCGGGGTCACTGGGTATTCGAATCTTAGTCCCGCCTTACAGGGCGAAGAGTGTGAAGAACACATGTTAAATAAATCTACCAAAATGCGTTAACGATTTATTACCGGCCTATATTGACGGACGTGGTCACTTGACACGTGAATTTCAATTACTATTCTCACGATGAATCCATAAGTGATGCGGGTCATTTATGGAAGGCATGGCAAGAAAATGCTGCTTATTGAACCTTGTTTTGCCGAAGTTGTTTTGTTAACTAAACAAGGATATATCATCGATCTAATCGGATATTATCGATATACGACATCGGTGTATTTGGGCCTCCAGGTGGGAAAATAATCAACCGAATGGGGACATTTAAAGCGCTCCCTGGCTGTTTATGGAAGTTGCGTACGCACAGTTGTCGTACATTAACCATCCAATTCATTTATTATGCATAACAACATAAAATGCCGAGGTACGTTTCTGGTTCTTGAGACCCTGCTAGCTCAGTTCATGACGGTCAGCACGTGAAAGGGACTGGCTTTTTTGCGGCCGGAATGATGAAGGATGAATGGATGAACATGTCCATGATTAGGCACCCAGGCACGGATTCTATCTAACCCACTAGGACCTATTGATCTGCGGTCTAGTTCACTAACCAATACACTATATGGCGCGCATTTGTGAAGGTTAAGGGACTGAGTCTCGCTGAGCTCCCAGCAAACACGGAACATTCGCGTAATATTCGCTCAATGTTATTTCTGTGTTATGTTACGGATGAAAATTCCCGTAATATTTTCGGAATGTTATTTCCGTGTTATGTTACGGAAGAACATTCCCGTAATTTTCGCAGAATGTTCCGGACGGACAATCACGTAATATTCGCAGAGTGTTACGGACGAACATTCCCGTAATATTCGCAGAATATTATTTCCGTGTTATGTTTAGGACGAAAATTCCCGTAATATTCGCAGAATGTTCCGGACGAACAATCCCGTAATATTCGCAGAATGTTACGAACGAACATTCCTGTAATATTCGCTCAGTGTGATTTCCGTTTTATATGTTACGGGCGAACATTCCCGTAGTATTCGCAGAATGTTATGGACGAACATTACCGTAATATTCGCTCAGTGTGATTTCCGGGTTAGGTTACGAAAGAATTACGAGAATGATGTGCGAATATTACGCTTGCACGAAACTATTTTTTGTTACGAAATATATATATATGTTGCAACACTTATTCAGCAAATTTTGAAGTATTATGGGGTTGCAGCTAGGGGCGGATACAGGAATTTAAAAAGGCGGGGGGGGGGGGGGGTCCATTAAAACCTAATTGCGACCTGGGGGCGGGGGGGAGGGGGGGCTCTGACCAAAATTGCGACCGGGTTCACCAATGTTTCGTAAAGTTTCATCAAAAAACGAGCTGGTGTCTGCACGGAACTGCGAAATAGAGCGGGTCAACGTACGGAAAAAATACCCCTCCCGAGCGGATTTTGGCGGTGAAAGAGGGAGGGGGCTTTACCGCGGAACACCCCCCCCCCCCCACCATCCCCCTCAACCCAGCAATGTATTAAGTACCCCCCCCACCCGGCTCCGGCGGCTGATTGACTGCACTCCTAACAGAGGAAGCTCGTCCAACTCACTCAAAGCCCTAGCGAGCGCCCTCTGTCGGAGAGTGGAATTTGAAGCCGGCGGAAGTTGAACGCATGGGTTTTCTGGGTTCATAAAAATACCGGAACGCACAGGAACGGACCGAAACGGACCGGAACGCACCGGAACGGGACCGGAACGGGACCGGAACGGGACCGGAACGGACAGGAGCGGAACCTCCCAGCTAACACAACGTTTTTAGAACTTTTTATAATTTTTGTTTTGGTCTTTATTTGGTTATAATACATAATAACGTTTTTATAACCATATAAAAACGTTTTAGGTGTAATACTTTTCAGTCTCGTAATTTAAAACGTTTTCCTGCGTTTTAAAGAACGTTTTTTTATCTGGAAAATTTAGGTGCCGAAAAGACGTTTTTGTCGATGCAAAAAAACGTTTCAAACTAAATGATTCAGAAGATTCTTACTCCTTACTCCTTATCTGCTGCATGTCTTGTTAACACCTTCAGGGAAGTAAAATTAGATATTCACGCCTTATTTTGTCTTTTCACAGCTGTTTCTATGTGGAGTTATTAGTGACACCTAAATGTTTTTGTTAACACCTCCAGTGAAGTACAATTAGCTACTCACACCTTCTGTATTTTCACAGCTTTTTCCTTGTTGAGTTATTGGTGACACCTACATGTTTTTGTTAACACGTACCCCCAGTGAATCTCAGAAAAAAGCTGTGAAAAGATAGGTGTGAATATCTAATTGTACTTTACTGGAGTGAAGTTCACACCTTCTATCTTTTCACTGTAATTTTTATTGTTTACATATATACACTGGCCTATATGACATTGGAAGTATAATATAGTTCTGTTCTGGTGCGATTCGGTTCCATTCCTATCCGTTAAAAAATATTCCTGAAACTATTTATTTATATTTTTTTCACGTATAAAAAAGGCTTGAAACTAATTATTTTTATTGTTCACACACATACATTGGCTTATATGACATTGGAAGTATAATATAAAGTTCCGTTCCGGTGCGATTCGGTTCCGTTCCGGTCCCGTTCCGGTCCGTTCCTGTGCGTTCCGGTCCTTGACGCTGTGAAAATGTAAGCTTAGATCTACGTACTGTTCTGTGCATGATCAAATAATCTGGCACTAGGCCTAGGCGCACTGGCACTGGGGACTGGCCACTGCCACTGGCCTGGTGGCAGTTTTGATGTCAGGGCTAGCACTGGACCCTAGACCTGTTGCATGCCCCCCGGGGCCCTGGCTTCTCTCTTTCTTGGACTAAGCGGGCTGGAGGACCATGAAGTAAATATTGACATGGAGCGTTAAAGCACAGGTGCCTCAATCGTGGGTGGGTGGGGCGGAGGGGGGAGGGGGCGGCTTCACACATATGTCATATAAAGAGAGAAGATAGGAAACTCATTTTGCAGCCAGAAAACTCAGCCCGAACAATATCATTCGATTTCGTCAACAAAATGCCACGACTGCGCGGTTTCCTCGCTTCACTCAATGCCTCAACACTTTACTCATGAAAATATCACGTAATCCCATTCAAACACATCTTCAAATCGCTGCATCAAGACATTTTTCCGCCAACTTTACACGATTTTGACTTTTGACGTTCACCATGGCCGTTGAGGTTTGTCAGTAGTGCAGCGAGTATTTTGGAGCGTTCTCATTGGTTGTAACTGTTTTTTTTTTGTTTTTTTTTAAATACATGCCTACATAAAGTACACAGAGACGAAGTGAGGAGGGGGCGGAGGAGGGGGAGTGGCACTATTATAAAAAACTGATTGGGGCGGTTTCCGCGGGTGTCTTGATGCCTGAGAGAGCGGATATTTGTGGCTCTTGACCGGGGGTCTATAAAGTTTTTGGCGACCGGGGGGCAGGTCCACGCCCCCAAAAAATGCATTGAAAAAACGGCATTGGTCCTAAAAAAAAGGGGGGGGGGGGACGGTCCCCTTCCGAGCAGTTATTCAAATTGGCGGAATTTGGCAATAATAAAACGCCCCGACCGAGCGAATTTTGGCAGTGAAAAAAAGAGGGGAGGGTTTACCGCGGAAAAGCCCTAAACTCAGGAATATATTCAGTACACCCCTCCCCCACCGGGAGGGCAAGGGGGGGTCGTGTTCCTAGTTCACGAAGCATTTTCAGTGCATTTGTAAATTTATGTCACAGCAATGACAATGACAGTCAGTGAGCTCATGGAAATAAAAAACTGTACGGCCGCAAAGGGTCCTGCGGTGAAATGAAATGAAATGACCCAACAAAACTGAAATTTTACATGCCGTAGACCAACATTGCATTTGCATATGATGGCTGGCCGAAATGAAAAGGGTGGGTGGGGGGCACTGGAAACTTGCGACTGTTGGGTGGGGGGGGGGGCTCTGAAATTGCGACCGAAGGGTCCAACAATTTATTGTCGAACTGGGGGGTGGGGGGGGGGTGGGGGGGGAGTCTACCAATGTTCCAAAAAAATAGGAGGGCGGTGGATCATAGGGGTCCGGACCCCCCACCCTCCTTTTTGAGAAAGAATACCGTTTCTCAGTTGACGCAAAATTTAGGCCCACGCCCCCGCCTCCTGGGTCCGCCCTGGCCTGGTTTTTCAGGGCTAGTACGTATTTGAAACTTTGTTTTATTTGGCTTGGTAGAGGTGGAGATATGTCTCGGTGGAGATAAGATAAGTGATCCCGACTGGATGTTATTTATACCACAATAGAATAACAGAGACAACAGAGGCACAATATTTTATTTTAAATGATCAACTATCGATAAACAGGGGTCTAGAAGGGGTTGGCGCAAGTGCCCCCAGATAAGCCCGCTGCTCTAGGGGCACAACGGTAACAATGTTAAAATCCTTCGACGTTAGTAGGGAATTGACTGTAGCTTTTATTATAATGTAGGCGCGTACAATAATAGTGCTTACGTATTGTATATACTTTGTTCTATCTTCTGACATCAAGAAAGTGTGTCAACACTAAATTGTTGCAGTCATATTTTCGCGAACAAATGTTGGAGCATGCGACTTTTCCCTACCAACCGCCATGCGTATGCAGCGCCACCTGGCGAATCCCGCCACCATTTGAACCATTTGTAGCCTGGGTCCTAAACTTTGTAACAGTCAATTACCTGTAAAAGAGGGCGCTGCTTTTGTCTTAAAGTTCAAAGTGAGCGACTGACAAGGCCCTCTAGCGGATTGGTTGGTTGGCTATTCAGGACGCTTTAACCACCTACTCTTTACGAAGAAAGACATGGGATCTTTATCCTGCGACCACACAGACATGGCCACAGCAGGGCTCGAACCACCGACCCACGTGCTGTTAGGCTCTCAGGTGACCAGAGCACTCAACGCGAGCGCTCTAGCCCACTGAGCTGTCTGGCCGGCCCTCCTTCTAGCGGAGAGTCATATGCTAATGGAGAGGAGGAACCAAGTCGCATTCACAGCTATCGGGATCTGCCCAAAACAAATATAGTAGACGGCTGGTCGGGAAAAGCTGTGTGCTCTAATATTTCTTCTCAAAAATATAACTTAAACAACCTAGTGTCGACACACTTTCTTGGTGTTAGATGATGGAACAAGGTATATAGAATACGTAAACACTATGATTGTTTGCGCACACATTATAATAAAACCTACAGTTGATTTCCTACTAACGTCTAATGTTTTTAACATTGACACTGTTGTGCCCTTCGAAAAGCGGGCTTGCCTGGGGGTACTTGCGCTAACTTTTAATCTTGATTTTAAAAAGTAAATAACATAAGATGGCGCATGTGAGTACGCTGCTTTAATTAAAAAATTAGTACTCTGTGTATATGTCGATTGCAGAATGTACGCAAATAAATTCATCTTGTCAATCCGTTCAAGTTGTTCTTCATACCTTTATAGTTCCAAAGATTTCAAATCAAGGTGAGCAACTGACATTCACCTCATGGCTCTCTCTCGTCTCTGTATGGTTCAAGGTCAGCGAGGCATGTTTCAGGGCTACCCAGTCTCAGTATGACACATACAGTAACACTTTACTGGTGTACATGTACAATGGCCATGTTTCAATCATCAAATTCTGTATGTTTTTCTTGCTTATCATCGGTTTCTGTAGCATATTAAATGCTAAGCTGTGTACTTGCACCTACAAATCATTTATCGGTTAACTCGATTCCCATTTTCTTATTCTAACAGTGTCTTCAGGTAGGATGCTAATTCATGTTCAATCTGTCTTTGCAAAAGCAATATATGTCAAATTGCAAGCAGAATGATATGCGCTGTGTCAATGAGCTCCGGGCAGAGATGATGCGGTTTGCCCCAGACAGGGAGTAAAAAAATGGAGGTAATTGAAGCTGCTTACCAAGTGCAATGATTTACAATCATTGTGAGTTCACATGCTGCAGAAATTATACCCTTAAATGTGTGCTTGTGAATAAAGGATTTAATGATAGCTCACATGTATGCCACTAACTGTAACTGACCACTGCTTGCCTTTCTTTAATAGGTGCCGTCGATAGAGGATCCTGAAGCTAAATGAGAGTTGAAGTTGACGTTGAAGCTGAAGTTGACAAAAAGCTTGTAATACAGAAGAATGGTGATGAAAAGCCTAATTCTGCCCTCTAGTGTCTCCCCTCCCCAAATTTGAGGTGCCTCCCCTCCCCTCACTTGGGGTTTCTCCCCTCCTTTGACTTAGGTGTCCCCCCTCCCCTAACTTGGGTGTCTCCTCTGCCGAGCTTGGGAGTCTTGGGGTACCACCCCAAACTTGGGTACCATCACAACTTGGGATCGCTCCCCTCCCCAAACTTGGGTGTCTCTCCTCCCCTAACTTAGGGTCTCTTTCCTCCCATAACTTGGGGTACCACCCTAACCTTGGGGTACCACCTCAATCTTGCGGTACTACCCCAAAGTTGGTGTACCACCCCCAACTTAGAATGTCTCCCATCCGCAAATTGGAGTGTCTCCCCTCCCCTAACTTAGGGGGTCTCCCCTCCCAAAAAACTGTTGTTCTTCCTTCAAACTAAAAGGGCTCTTCTCTCTCTGTAGTAGCGCAATGGCCTGTGAATCACGCCGTAACGTCAGTATAAAGACTAGTAACACTTGTTATACAGTTTGTATTGGCTTGTAAACCACGCGGTAATGTAATTATAACGACCATGTTAAAGTTGTTATACAGTTTGTATTAGTGCAAAGGCCTGTCAACCACGCGGTAGTTAATTATAAAGACCGCGTTAAACTTGTTATACAGTTTGTATTAGCGCAATGGCCTGTCAACCACGCGGTAACGTCAGTATAAAGACGAGTAACACTTGTTATACGGTATTTATGGTTGCAATGGCTTGTCAACCACGCGGTGATGTAAATATAAGGACCGCGTTAAAGTTGTTACACAGTTTGTATTGGTGCCATGGCCTGTTAACCAAGCGGTAATATAATTATAAAGACTGCGTTAAGCCTGTTATATGGTTTGTATTGGCGTAATGGCCTGTCAACCAGGCGGTAATATAATAAGAAAAGACGTCAACAATGTTAAGCACTTGTCTGCTTCATTTCTGTGAGTGCACCATCATGTTCGTTTAACGTTCTGGGGAGGTTCGCTCGTAATATTAAAAAAATATTCTCCGAATATTACCAATGTTTTTCAGGAAAGTTTTCTTAATATAATCATCTTCGAATATTCTGTGAATTATCTTCGAATATTCCGCCAATGTTACGGGAATATTACCAAAAAACATTCCCTGAATATTAAGAAAACTTTCCCGAAAAACATTCCCGGGATATTTGTTGTTAATATTCCCGTAACATTGGCGGAATATTCGGAGAATAATCGGAGAATATTATTTTGTTACCTGGGCTGTCACCCTTATCGTTGTGGCATCATCGCTTGATGAACATGCCTGATGGTCGCCAGTCCTGTTACACAGATGAGATGGCCTTTTTTGCTCTTTTCAAATCGACGCATCGTGGTTTCCTGTCAAAAAGCACAGTGCTTGTTGCATGTACGTAAGCCTATATATCATTCTGTACGTAACCTGTACGTCTGTTCAGTACGTAAGCCTGTACTTCTGTTAAGCACGTAAGCCTGTACGTCTGTTCAGTACGTAAGCCTGTACGTCTGTTCAGTACGTAAGCCTGTACGTCTGTTCAGTACGTAAGCCTGTAGTCTGTTCAGTACGTAAGCCTGTAGTCTGTTCAGTACGTAAGCCTGTACGTCTGTTCAGTACGTAAGCCTGTACGTCTGTTCAGTAGTTGTTGTTTGTTTTTCATCTTTTTCATTTCATCTTCAAGGCCTTCAGGCCCAAATGACAAACATATGTGCATATAACATTTTGTGCAGGAACATTAACAATCAGTGGTGTTGAATCGGATCTGATTTTCAACGATATATACAAACATTGCTAGTTTCCGTATGACAGAGATTTCTTTCGTTGACATTAAAATTCTAAAGTTTTCAAAACTTGGAGCATTCCAGTATACATATTCAATATATTCTTGGTGAATGTCTGGTGAATTTGGGGCAGCATAAATAGGACATGGTACTCATCTTCAATAATTGTGGTACCTATTTCCGCGCAATATTTACATAGACGGTTTTCTAGTAGCGTGCCATCTCTGCGACCTAACTCGATGGCGAGCTTATGTGCAGAACATCTGAACCGTGAAAATGCCTTTCGTAGTCTCGTGATGCTAACATGGTATATGTACAGTTCAGGTGTCAGTTCATCCTTAAATGTGCAATATATGCTTAATCGGCTCTGATTTCGCGAAATCGTTAACCATTCGTCTTTCATATAATATTGAACCCTCTCATTGAAAGCATCGAGAATACTTCGTTCGTCATCGTTTTCTTGATTTAACCAGATGTCATTTAGTCCGTATTTATTCAGCAGTTCTCTCACTGACGTTACCCAAGTTTTCCAGTTGTGCACATCAAGATCTTTAAGCATTTCATAGCAACATTTAACATATCTGTTTTCCGCCATCCTTGATATCTTAAACCAATATTTGATACATTTAGCATGATATATTCTTGCCAGAGGTAACCTTCCGCATTCGCCAAGAGCTGCGGCGTCCGACGTAAATTTAGGAAATCCTAAAATCCTTTTGCAAAATCTTACTTGCACCTTTTCTATCTCTTTAAATTCTTTCAATCCCCAATTTCCGATCCGTATGTTAGAATAGGTACAATTATGCGGTCAAACAGTGTAAATGCTACATCAACAGGGAGGCCTCTTAGTTTCTTGTCCAGAGAGTGCTCGGTTTGCTTGTGCTGCTAATGTTGAAACCGCTTTTGTCCAAGTCAGAGTGCTAGTAACCACAATTCCTAGGTATTTGTGACATGATACAACGTTAATTGGATTACCTTTGAAAAACCATTTCTCAGTTGTCTTTACAATACCTCCTCTTCTGAAACCACAACTTTCGTCTTCTCCAGTATTTATACTTGCTTGAAGCCGCCCACCGTGTCGGCACAGTTCGCGAGGTCATCAGCAAACATCACAGTGATAACTCTTGGTGCATTGTTGCTGATAAATATTCCCGGACACTCTGAAGACTTCAACATGGTCACATATTATTCAATATATAAAGAAAACAGGAGTGGACTAAGCATACATCCCTGCCGGGTACCAATTGTGCATTTGAAATCCTCTGTTAACCCGTCGTGGGTTGCAATGCACGATTTCAGATTTATAGACATCGATCGAATTACTCGAATTATATTTCCATGCATGCCCTTGTCAATCAGACTATACCACAATATATTGTGAGGTATGCTATCAAAGGCTTTGGAAAAATCAATGAAGAGCACATAACATCGACCTTTTTCCCTTGATAAATATTTTTGGACAATTCATTGTAAAACATATATTTGATCGATTGCTGAGTACCCTTTTCTATATCCCGCTTGTGCTTCTGACCTTAAGTCATTTTGGTTCACCCATTCGGTCAGCCTCATGTTCAGAATCTTTGTGAATAGTTTGCTGCTGGCAGATAAAAGGGAAATACCTCTATAGTTATTCAAATTTGCAGATGAACCCTTCTTTAGCACCGGTAAGATTAAAGCGTGACACCATTCTTCTGGGAAATTTCCAGTTTGCAATATCAGATTAAATAGACGTACCAAATACGGCGACAGTTTGTCGGCAACGGCTTTAAACATTTCGTTTGGAATACCATCGTAGCCTGTTGCTTTACCATTCGGTAACTCATGTATATAGTTTTGTACTTCACTTGTATCGACTGCTCTGTTAAGATAATCTACATCCAGGTTCATCGCGTTACATGTATTACATGTTTCGTCATGGGCAGCTCAGGATGAATTCACCTCCATTTTAAAGATTTCATCTGTCTGAACATTTATGTCATTCAGTAACTTTTGGAAATAATCTTGCCAATCCTCGGCTGGTATACTATGATATGGTATGCAAATCCCGTATGCAACGCCAGAACGAGGTACTGTCTGTGCTGCTATCTACCAGTTTCTTTCTCATGGAACGTGCGTTTTTTCGACCCAACAGTTTACGGAATTTCTCAACATATATGTATATATATATATGTATATACGAGATATATCTTTCAGCATTTATCTTGAATTGGCAGTATTCATAAAATAACCTTTCCTTTTTCTGCACAACAGTTTTGGGAGTATATCATAATTAAATAATTAAACGCACTTTTGTTTCATTTACATAACTATTTGCAACTTCAACTACCCTAGATAACTCCGCAAACCCAAGACCATGTCTGTATAACCATTGCTTGACATTTGATGCCCACTTCAGTTCTGTCTTTCCTCTTATATCTGGACTATCAAGATAATCATATGATGACTTTTTTAGAAGCAAGATTTAAGAACTTTTAAGAAGACTTAGAATTAAGAATTAAACAGATAGGAATAGAAGTGTTAGCGATAATCCGAAACCATCCTGAACATTTTCTGTTCAACTTTATGTCAATATGCGTATACGACAGCGTACTCCGCCAGACCGGTTGTCCTACATTGGCAGGCTGCCTTGACAATCACCAAGTCGGGTCAATGAAAAACATACAATAAAACATTAAAGAGCTTGATGAGCCATCACATGTTACTGCAGCCTTGAAACCGCCATCTGATTCTCTACCTCGACAACTTAATGTCCAACATGTGCTTATGACCTCTTAGGGACTGACCATTTAATATTAAAAAGTAGCTTTTCAGTATATGTAAACCCAAATGAAATGTTGGTTGGTTGTGGCTTATTTGGTCTTGAAGGCCTTAGGGCCCAAATGACACAACATATAATCATACAAGCAGTTTGCATGGTGCGCAGTATTTTAAAGAACATACATTTACGTGGTGGAACAGATACAATTTTAAATAAGATATATACATATTGCCAAATTCCTCAGCGTCGTTAAATCATTATGAGACATTAGGGTCCGAAAGAGATCAAATGTTGGAGGGTTCCAAAATATAGAATCAATATATATTTTACGAATATCCGCGAACTTGGTACAACACAACAAAACATAAAATCATCCTCGATAACGGTAACACCGATTCCCAGGCAGTAGGTACAAGGCCGGTCTTCTAGTGGGGTGCCATGGCGACGCCCCAACTCGACAGAAAGTTTATGTGCAGAACAGCGGAATCGACAAAGCGCCTCGTAGCTTAACAATATTAACTTTACACAAATATGATTCCAGATGAAGGCTATCTTTAAAGGTATAGTACACGCTTAAGCGACTTAAGCTACTACCTTTAATGATTGTTGTTTGATTATGCCATGTGTCATTAACATTATATTTATTTAGCAATTCTCTTATTGAGGGAACAGTTATTCTGTTATGTTCATTGATAAATTACTTGCTTACGATATCACCAGATTGCCAACAAAATAATTTGCCGGGTGGGGGGGGGGGGGGGGAGCTGAAGGAGACTGAAGACAGGATGGGATATATATGCAGGAGCATTGAATATACGATGACACCATGGACCTCTATAGCTATCCAGGGATGATCCAGGTACTGAGAGTTTCGATGCAGTGAATAGTTTGACGGCCGTTAATTTTCCTGCAGCGATGATGTTTTTTTCGGCTACAGCATGCGAATGGGTCATTCTCCACTGTAACATGGTCCGGCACAATAGCTAATCCCC
Organism: Arenicola marina; assembly: GCA_964019135.1. Taxonomy (NCBI): domain Eukaryota; kingdom Metazoa; phylum Annelida; class Polychaeta; family Arenicolidae; genus Arenicola; species Arenicola marina. The sequence continues at coordinate 19,993,268 of OZ025251.1, read as the reverse complement.
AATAAAGTTGCGTTAAAAGGGTTCCATGTTTTCACTGAGGATATGCCCTAAACGGATAACCCCAATTTCTTAATTAGCGATAATATTTAAATATTTATTACAAAGCAAATTACTAGGCCCCAGATTCGTAAGTGCTGATGCCGCTACCGAGAAGCCTAAGATGTCACACTCTGAGCGGGGGGTGAGCGATGATAAATATCACAGGATCTCGCCACTTGTTACGTTCCGAAAATGACGTCGTTATTTACGCCACTGGTTGCTATGACGTAACCAAGATGACGTCATTTTGGGAGCGCGTTATGATAAACAAAGAAAGTAACTTGATTTTCACTGAACCGATCAAAATATCTTTCAAACGCCAGTCACGTTCTCAAACATGTTTAAAAAGTATCTACTTCATTAAAAACTATAATCAGTACTCTTATTTGGTTCAGGATAGTTGAATTCTCGTAGTTTAGTATCCAAAACGACTTGCAAGCGAAGTCGTGAGGTACCGAGTCGGAAGTAAATTTGATATTTAAATCAGCCCGCAGAAACGGCAAAACCGGTTTTTTTTATTCGCACGGAAAAATGTCAATAAACAACAGGAGAGAAGTGTGCGCAGACAAAGCGATTTTGTCGTTATCAGTGTACTACGGCGCACCACTACTGCAGTAATGTGCCCCCCTCCCTGCGTGCACGATCATAACCATCTGATGTCGGCGTTGCGGGTATTAAACTACGAAAGTAAACGAAAAGAAAGAGCTGCATACGCCGTGGCGCAGTGATAACGAGGCGTAACGATTAAATTGCGTGACTTAGATCGAGTGTTCGAAACCACCTGAAGACCATCCTTTTTTGTTCTTTCAATAAGACAACCATTTTGATTTGTCTTGATTAATCAACGTATTGAAATAGAGATAGATATTGTATAATCCGTCTGTCCTATTCATAAATATAAACCAAAATAAAGGCTTGTGAGCAACTAGATGCAAGCACACAAGGCCCGTAGAGCACAAAACAGTTGGATTTGTCACGGCTGTGTCCGCACAAATCTTCTTCGCGCTAACACACTTTCCTGTTCCACACTGACCAGCCTGACTGTATGTACACATGCATACGTTGTGGCCAACGAACCAGGTCAAGGATTTTTGTTCTTCATCTAGATCTATGTTAAATGTCGCAGTGCGAGTTTGTTTCTGTCAGATAGCAGACCCAATTGTTTCCAGGGAGATGATACATAAACAAAGCGTTATAAGGATAATAGGCTACTTCTCATATATTTGTTATTACTATGCAGCCTCGTTAGATCTAGTAAATAATTACAGATAGTTGTCAATGCCGCGCTATTCCGCGGACCGTTTTCACGCACTTCCGACTCGGTACCTCACGACCGCCGCTTGAAAGTTACGTTTTGACACTAAACATAGTCAAATGGTGTTATCTTTAATTATTTAAACATATAAATGGATGCAAAATTACATCTAAATGCCACGTGTATACTTTTATGAGCATAAAATGTCAGCGACAGGCAGATCCGGCGGATTATTCAGTGGGAGTTACTCTCCTTTTCTTAATTCTTCAATAGGGCTATACAGTTCTCGCGATCGGGCCGCGAGACTTCAGTTTTGGGGACAAACAAACACACGTGCTCCATGTTGAAGTATAGGCAGCTATAAGTCAATTTCTTTCCAGGTTTATTCTAAAGACTATGAGAACCATTTAACTAAACTTGGCTATGGGAGATATACGTTAAAATATTTGGAGGCGATGAAGCGCAGAACTTTGGGAATATACAAGGAAAAATCCGTCTTCAAAACACTCGAAAGCTAAAAATAACGTTCTAAATTTAGCCCTGCACCCGAGCTTTTGCAAGTTCACCAAGCAGAGAGTGACGTCACAGAGTTTCGCGTGCCTCCGCGGTAACAAAAATGGCGAGAGCAAGTGATCGACTTAACCATTCCGCTGTCAAAATGTGCAGTGCATGGAGTAACAACAGACGGGTGCGTCATTAAACCACATGGTAAAGATAAAATAAGACCAGTTGGATGTTTTCGTCTCACTTTTGGATCACGAAAAGACCAAGTTTCTTCATTTTTGTAAGTTTTCTGTTTGAAGCGTTGCGCCAATGTTGTCACCGGGGAGAATCCGTGTGACGTCATAATGCCTCGTTTTCGTAGGAAATGCATTTTTTTTTCTCTCAATCGTATTGTCCCGTCATAACAAATATTCGTCATTGTGATGGCGCAAACGAATAAAAAATATGTCATCTATCCGGTTTGTGAAGCTATTTTCTTAAATATTCTTAATCATAGCGCTAGGCCTTCCGCAATGGACCCACCCCTCGGCGCCTGGCTTTTGCGCAGGTAGTCTGGTTCCCAGTCTCTCTCTTTGCGTAACATACACGTCACGCCTACGTCACAGATAGTCAGGATACCAGTGTGCGCAGAGATTCTAAACTCGTTCCGAACACGTGCTTCGTTTGTTTGTCCCCAAAATGAGTAAACCGGAAGTCTAATCGAACGAGGCTTTATAGCCCTATTGGACGTAAATAATGACGTCAATTTCGGACCTTAACGAGTGGCGAGATCCTGTGATAAATATGTGCTGGCGCGTTATTAGTGGAGTCGATATTATTAAAGTTACTGTCTATGTGTGGCATAATACAGCTAGCCATGTCCACCAGAACGATTTTGCTTGATGTATTGTTGAAAAAGCTAAATTATGCTCCTCATCATCATCGTTCATGTCGCCAGTCATTTCAACCAATATGGTGTTTATTGTTATTGTTCTTTTAGTTTCATTCCATTTATCACAGAAAGCGTACCGACTTCACTCTTATCGCTGAAAGCGCACATGTCTATCCTGCTTCATTACAATTGTAATAAAGCCATTAAGCCTTAAGCTATTACATCAAAAGAAAATGATAATAGTGGTGTTTCCTTTCGCGGCAAGGTATATTAATTCCTGAATGAGGAATGAGATATTGGACGTTATTAGTATTGGACGCATGCTACGCTTACCGGCATTGGAACGTATCGTTGTGAACCCGCTGGGTATCAAGAGAGGATGTCGAAGTAAGCAAGCATAGAAAGGAGCAAGTTAGGCCCAAGTCCTCAATAGATATTTCTCCACTTGCGTACATCTATTTTAATACATGGGCTAGCTGCCCTATTGTGGACCAATTTATCTTCCTCTCATTCATACAGTCTGGTAACCCCATGCATAATTTTGTTATTCCGAAACAGGCAAGGCACGGTACATACTGTCTATTGTATGGACAATACATGGGCATAGTGAGGTAAATGTACTACATACAAGAATACAAAGACAGGAAAACACAAAGCGAGATCAGTAGATCAAATAAAAGCTGTATCCTAATCTAGGATCCATATTACTACTCAATAATATTCAAATCCATTGTAATTTGTCTATGATGGGATTCCATTTAGCTATGAAGCGTTGTTTACATAGTTTTTACTTAACTTGTACAACTTTTTCTTCCAGTATATGGTAGTATTTTATTACTTTGAACAAATATATCACATCTGGAATGTATTTTTTTCATTTACAAGTATAAATATAATTCTTAACGATAATACCTATCAGGTTGACCAGTTTCTTGTTCTGTCCTTTTCTACCTCAAGCATAGTAGATTGAAAAGGAAAATGATCACTTATTACATGCCCATTCTTACCGTCTAGTACTGTAGATAAGCTAGTCCAAAGTCGCTGTGCGAAATACCATTCCCAGAACAAATGTTCTAACGATTCATTTTTTCATTATCATCCAGTTTACATAGAACCAGAAATTTATATTGGTAATGTTTTTTTGACACTTGTAATTCGCTTACTATCACCTTATAAGCGTTATTGCTAATTCTGTTGCTTCTTCACATAAAATCTAAATATTGACAGCTCACATCCGATGGTTTGGAACCCTCCATCTGACAATATCGTCTCCATTCTTGAGGCACACTGTGAACAAGACTATAGAAATCCGCAAAGTTTAGTTTGATATTACACTTATGTGTAAAACTTTGCCATCCTAAGGGCGGTCCGTCATCATTTAGTACATCGTTGTTATATACAACTATCTTATCTATAAGATTTAATATTGATAAGTTTCTTTTGTGATGGGTAGGTTGGCTCTTCGGAAGTGTTATTCACAGAACAAACCAAATGCATTTCTCCATAAAGTTTCACTTAAGTATAATGGAATCATATCTTATATGTTACAATATTGAGAACCGTTTAACAGTCCTGTCTGTGTTTACGTCACTGTATGCCAGTCACACGTGGCCACACCAGTGCGCTCAGATTCGCATTGAAAAGACAGTGCAAGCCGGCCCCTATCATCGCTTTATAACCGATTATAATGTGCACATATTGGATAAAGATGTGTGTATTCTGTAAAATCTATATTCGAGATATTTAGTGTCTCCAGGCAAATTCAGTTCCACAAAAGATGATTATTTTCGCACTGAAGTACATAAGCAAACGTTGAATATGACCGCTTTGCTGCTAGGCAGAGCGCAGAATTTAAATTCGCCGGTTGGCGAACTGTTTTCTCGGCTTATATCAAGCCTAAATCTTATTCTTAAAGTAGTATCCTTTGATAGTCGATATTTATCTATACAAAGTATGTGTGCTTTGTTAGTTTTTTTTTAGTAAACATCCTGTTAACATCTCATAAACCAATCGATATTATGCAGCTATGAATCTGAACTCGAGCGCTGCAGCTGAAGAAAACACCGAAACACGCGCATGCCCGAATTTTCTTCGGAACGGTATATTGAATGCACCGGGAAAGTTATTCACCCCCCATGGTAACCGATCCAACAGAGAAGTGACCGGGGAGAAATGGTACTATGACGCGAAGATCGCGATGCCAGAAACTCGCACGGATGCGAGACGGGAAGTTGTCACCGATAAGTTCGTCAAATGGATACCTATGGGGCGGGATTTTTGCTTACGGATAGCCATCGGATACGTCTTTCAGACCCTTTCAGACTATATCAATTCCACAGGTGTACATGCCACAGTTCTAATTGTTACCTATTGCCCCCTATTTCGCAATTTTTCGCTCATTCCGCATTTTATTGATACCGTTTTTTTAACGGAAGCGACTTACTTGCTTGTGGCGCCATCTGTCGAAGAAAATGCATCTTTGCATAAAACGGAGCCATGCGTTAAAAGGGCCACAATTGCTCGTCGTGAGTTTCGGCTTATCGATTATGAATGTGTACAGTTTTAAAATCGCCAAAGACAATGGTCTTAGTATGCAGAAGTGACAATATTGGTGTTGGAATACATGAATGCTGAAAGCACCTAAATGTAAAGTACACGAATGGAAATTATATGCATGGAAAGTACATGAATGGAAAGTACATGAATGCAAAGTACACGAATGCAAAGTAGCCTACATGAATGCCAAGTACATGAATGCAAAGTACATGAATGGAACGTACATGAATAAATCGTACATGAATGCAAAATACATGAATGCAAAGTACATGAATGAAATGTACATGAATGGAAAGTACGTGGATGACATGCTGAATATAGCATAATGAATTGTGGCCCCGATTACCCGCCATACACAACAGCAGAGGAGCATGCAACAATTTGCAATCCCCAAGCTCATCTCTTTAATTCTAAACCTATTACTTGGCGCGTGGTGGTGAAGCACACCAGTGCGGTTTTCATTACCATGAACAGTCCCATTTAGTGGGTTGGGGAGATAACATGAACGTGTAACTTGGAAGGGTCACAGATAAAGATTGATGCCGATGATCATAGTAGTTGCAATAAATAATTTGCTTCGGTCGATAGACATTAATATGTACCTCTTTCTAATATTTGGAATCCTCCCTAGCTCAGTTGGTAAGCAGGCTGAGATGCAGATCAACAGGTTGTGGGTTCGCGCCCCGACACCTGCATGTGCAATATTCTTAACGTAATATATTGGCAAAGAAGTTGTAAGGTGTCACAGTACATTTTGTTTATAAGGGGTCTGGAAGGGGGGGGGCGGTCCAGTGTCGCATGTCACCACGTTCCGTGTCTTCATTTACCCATTCCACATCCCTGTTATTCAAGAGGCGAAACGCAGAGGTTAAAGTTTCGATGATATATTTAAACAGTCTTCAAACTCAAATTAAATCAATTACCAACTCCGTTAAACGGTGTGTCACTTACCTGGCAGCAGTTGGTTAACTGGCTGCCAGCCCCTCTCTCCGCACGGCGGTGAATCCGACTAAAATCCATTCTAGGGGAAGGTCGGCATATTTCGATCACTTTGTGACGAGGCGGTCTCTCAGCGGGGACTGCAGCAACGCATCACTACAAACTAAGCAGTACATATTTCAGTATAGAGTCGCCTTCTATTTAATGTTGCCCTCTAGCAAAAATGCCGTAAATCGTAATGTCAGTGACCGTTTTAACACGCCAATGGGAATCCGGCTAAATTCGATCATAGGCGGGTAAAGTCGATCATATTGGCGGGTAACTTCGATCACTCGGTAATTTTTAAAAACAATTCCACATTTTTGGTGCAGTTCTATCAAGAAAAGTCTGTTCTATTAGGAAACACACGGGGGAGTCCACCGCTGAAAATGCGAGAGACTGGGTTGGTCTGAGCCCCCAGGATCCACCAGTAACCATGGTCCCTCAACCCTCGTCCTGCGCTGTCAGTCTAGCTTAGCCCTGATGCATTGCCCTCAAGACATCAACTCTAACGGGCCTTAACAGGGGTGTTACAGCCCCTTCTGCCTATCAGCTTGTTGTCAGAAGGGTCAAGTTTACTGGGCTACGTCTAGCTGCGCTATCACATGCACATAATTATGTAGATCAGGGCTAGGTCATGTGGCTGATCGATATTGCCCGACCGACTGATGGAATTTACACTCAGCGCACAATTTGTGGAGTCTAAATTCGATCATCTTATTTCCTTAATATCGCATAGATGTTCTTTTAGTATTCAACACTTTAAACAAGTTCTCTGTCCCTTAAACTTGATGAAACTGTGTCACTTCGGAAAATAAATGCTGCTTTATGGAGATCATCTGTATATCTGTGGTGGGGGACGTCCCAGCCAAAAAAGGGAGCGCGCCAAAGTTATAGCAAAGATATTACTACACCAAGATAGGTCATACGGCGATTTTCTTGTAATCGTTCTCCGGTGGCGCCGCCAAGCGGTGAGCGCGTAGTGTTGCACAGAACCGCCGTCGACAGGCATCAACTTAAAGTTTGTTCTGCCATAAATTGAGCGAATTCACGAAAGAAATGTCCATGAAAGCCATTTTTGAGATTCCCTAACTAAAAAGATAGGTAAGACCGGCTTCTTGCGTTAATTTATCAGTCATTGATATCGTGCATCGTTTATCACCACCACAATTTCTGATAATTCTCTATTATCGGCTCATGTGAGCAAACCAAGTCAAAGATCTATCATTGCCACTATCGATTACTCAACAATTACCGGAAGACAACAAGCTCTAGGTGCCGGCTAATGCCTAACGAATGTGTAATGAGGTGTCCTAATCGATGTCCTGGGGTTTGAATAAAAATTGGGTGAACTCATATAGTATGATCATGGACCTACTGTCTTGGCCTGGGTGTTCGGCTCCCGGGCTCTGGTTACATTTGACAGAGCTAGCCAGACCGGGGGAAAAGCAAAGTCTTTGTTTGCATTTTTACTAAACGCTTGTCGAGTAAATTTATTTTATGTTTAGAAGCATTTGCATTTATAAAATGTTTTTTTTTCTATTATGAACTTTTAGATGCCAGAGAGGGGTGGTCAATGCAAGAAGGGAAGGATTTGTTCAATAAATCCAGTAGCCTAGGGGCGGATCCAGGGGGGGGGGGCGTCCCGGCCTGGGCTCCCCTTCTAGGACCGAAATGTATACCATTTAACATATAAAAACCAAAACCGCCCCTCCCCCATATCCAGCATATTTATATCCGCCCCTGAAGGCGCCCCCCCCCTTATCCAGATTTTCTGGATCCGCCCCTGTAGGCCTATCCCTATCAGCTGACGTAGTTTATATTCTTAAAAGCTGCTCATGTCTGAGAGTTTCTGTAGAAATGAACAATCTTTTCGATGTTCGTATTTTGTATTAAAAATATCAATTGGTTGAGCATTGCTTTGTTGTTTTCATTCATATTAAGGCTCAGAATATATCTGTGGGCGGATCTAGGAATTTTGAAGCCGAAGGGGGGGGGGGGGGGGCGTAAAAATGGCCGCACATGTCCACTCATTTTAACAACCAGTGGGAGGGGTGGAAAAAATGTCGACTTTAACATCCCTAAATAACCCCTCTCCCCTTGGATCCGCTCTGGGTTTCATCTGCAAAATGTCTCTTTCAAGTGTGTTTCGTCGGAAAGCCCGAGTTTTACTTCTGAGACTGAACTTCGGGCGTCGTTGCGTTTGTTGTACACTTGTTGGGAAACTGTTTGCAGTGGCGTTGAAGGGTAGACGAATCTATTGTCCAACGAAATGTGTCAATCAAAAAAAGACAGGAGACCGCTAAATGCTAAATAATTATGAAGTTGTTGTGTTTTATAACCCATCAGTCAAGGGTACATCCTAGTTTCCAACCAGCGAAATTATCAGCGAATTAGGGAAGCCAAACTGTTGACTGCCAGTCAATGACGTTCTCGAAATATCATGACGCCTTGATGAAACCAGAGATTATGTACTACACGATCTCTGATGAAACTAACAACTATTTATTGCCGCATGAAAAATAGAAAATTATATATATTTAATATAAAATATACCTGAAAGCATGAAAGAACACCACCAGGCTTTATATCACCCGAATTAATAGCGCTGAAATTCAATTTGTAGTTCACAGGGCGCCGCTTATCACGCAGTCTGCGTTATCGTCAGCGCAGTGGCAGCGCAACGTTACGCGCTCGCCGCATAGCGGCGCCACTACTCGCCGCATTACCCATTTTACAATGCGCATTTGCCGTATGACCTATCTTGGTGTACTAATATCCTTGATCTTTGGTTATAGTTTCGCGGGTGCGGCTGATTAGGCCAATCAGATTAGGCCAATCAGATTACAGTACTGATTCCGCCAACTCTCCCGCGACGTACGTCATAAAGCTCATGAATAATAATTGTTTGGCCTTCACTATAGTACAAATTTTAAATGTGATTAGGCAGCAGAGAAACGAAGTGATACATCATGTGATCGAAGTTACGCGCTGATCGAAATTACCCGACCTTCCCCTAGCTTGCTAGCTAAAACCCGTCCTCCCGCAACGCCGCTGACTGACTGACTGATAAACTCAACCCAAGCGATGACATCACCGCTGTGGTTGCTATAGCAACTCACGCGAGCAAACTACAGTATGGCGCAAAAGTATGGACCTAAATTACCGCACTTGCTCTTATCATTGTCAAACGGATATCATCGCTCCAAGCAAAAGAACTAAATATGTAAAAGAACCACATGGCATGGCCGACATGGCTCGGTCAAGTTTTTGTTTGTTCCTTACCCATAGATGGGACCAAAAATCGGGAAAGTCGCTATAACGTTCACAGTTCTCATTTAATGTCGCTGTACATTATGTCACGCATTGAGCCCGTAGGTAACTTTTATCACGTTTTTGAATTGTGCAAATCGCCTAAGTAGTTTTTCTGCAAGAAATTGCCCAACTTTAACATAGGACCCTACGAGAGCTATTAACTATTAAGAACAGCTGGCCTACATCAATTGTCAGGGTCACCACACCACGGCATGTCTTATCATATCATAACAATACGCGGCGGCTCACTTATCTATACTAATAAAATGAAGCTGTCTGTCCCACTATGCCGCTGCATGCAAGAGCGCATTGGCATCAGCAGCCGCCTTGAACCTATATATCCAACCGTCGCTCTTAGATGTGTCAACGCTATGGCATGTGTCAACACTACCACTGGGTGCTTATCACCTTATCCCGCGCATAATTTCGCTTTCGGGTGCTTATCCCGCATGGTGACCGTGTCTGCGGCGGGCTACCTGGCTTGGTGCCAACAGTAATAATATTTTTCCCAACGCCTTATCGCCCGAACCGTCATCAAAACAAACAGATCCCGTACTGTCTGGCGTCCACAACTTCCCATCAGTAGCAAATTTTTGTCCACTGAAGGTACGTTGAATGACGAACAACGGGCGGGAAACAGCCCCTTTTTTACTCAATCAATCCCCCTTTTTTTTACTCAATCAATGTATGAGCTTGGGCCTTAGTTTTACTGGTCTGATATTCCTTTATTAGCGTGCTTTAGCCGCAATTTGAGTATTCTGTACAAACAAAATAGTCATACTGTTATTTCTTTCGCTTATTATTACGAACGCTAGACCGCGAGCGGGGCGGCTAGTCTGCTAATAAAGGAAAGAACAACAGCGAGGCGTTGGGCGACCGCGTGCGGTGAACATCGACTGCCGCGGTGCGAGTGTGGGGGGGGGCGGTTCAAGCCGGTGTAATGGGATAACGTAGCGCCTGAATGGTGTGGGGGTAGGGGTGGAAGCGGAGTTGAGTGGGTGGTTTGCGCATGGCAAGGACAATGACATCGTATCCATGTTGACAAACACATGGAGCCCGTGGCTGGCATGCTAATGACCTACCGGGGCGGGGCTTAGCGCGAAGACATATTCTGGATTTTACATTTTGCGTCATCTCACCCTACGGGTGACGCAATCTCGTAGATTATCTGGCGGCCGCCATAGATAAATTTAAGTGCCAGCTAATCTATAAATAGAGTCATATCATCCCTGAGCTAGTGGCATGAGCTAGCGGTCTGGGCTAGGCCTGGGTTAGGGACCTGGGCTAATGCCCTAGGCTGGCTGCCTCGGCAAGCAGCCTGGGCTAGGCCTGGACTAGCGGCCTAGGCTAGCAGCCTGGACTAGGTTATTGTGCTAGGGGCCTGGGCTAGGAATCTGAGCTAGCGACCTGTGCAAGCAGCCTTGGTTATGCCTGGGCTAGGGGCCTAGGCTAAACCTGGGCCAGGAGCCTGGGCTAGCGGCCTGGGCTAGGCCTGGGCTAGGCCTGGGCTAGGCCTTGGTTAGTGGCCTGGACTGATTCCCTGAGCTTGCGGCATGTGCTAACAGCCTGGGCTAGGCCTTGGCTAGGCCTGGGCTACCGGTCTGAGCTAGCCCAGGCCCCTAGCCCAGGCCTAGCCAAGGCCGCTAGCTCAGGCTTCTAGCTCAGACCCCTATCCCAAGCCCCTAGCCCATATAAATAAGTGGCGGCCGCCAGATAATCTATAAAGAAAGTAATGTCATCCCTTGGCACCACCGGGCTTCCGTACTGTAGACCTTGGCACCACCGGGCTTCCGTACTTTAGACCTTGGCGCGCCGAAGACTATAGGGATCTGTTGACGGGCCAGCCGTTCGACCGCGGCTAGCTTTCCGTGCTGGCTTTACCAGGGTGATACAAAATGCCCCCGCCCAAAATGCTTGTTCATCTCGACATTCTGGCTTGGTGCCCACCGGGTTAACATAAATATTTTCACAAATACCAACATATATATTTTCCAATGCTGGTCGCGTAGAATGTATCAAACTATTTCCCAATGGTGTACCAATTCTTCCTCCAGGCGTTAATTAATATGCGTTGCCTCGAATATAAAATATTAACATTATCGTTTTCTTCTGATGGCCAGGTAATACAGTTGAAGGGACATGTGCCTCTTCAGTGCCAAGAGTGTAATCTGTGCGGTGTCTTCGAAAAATAAAATAAATAAAAAGAACGAGACCAATCAAAGCGTACAGTTTCCATCTTGGTTGAAGTGACTGGTGGCAAAGACAATCCTTTTGTCGGACATAATTCTGTATTATGTTAGTTTCTACGACGTAGTTCTTTAAAATGGACACAACTCTGTGGGTGGCTAGATGCACTGCCATTATTCCACACTCTCTTGGCACTACTGCCTTGCTTGGATGTTCGCTCGGTGGCCAAACCTATGTTGTTTTAACTTGATCGAGTGAAACTGTAACATGTCACGGCAGCTGCCCTCGATGGCTTTACTGTGGCCGATGGAAGCGGGAGGTGGAGCTGTGTGACGTTCCACACTATCTGTATATCAATTGAACATGACCGCAGGTGTCTCTAGAACCCACAGGATCATAGACTATGGCGACACTTGTTGCATTTTGGCATTATGGCAGGCGACCATGGGACGACAGCGACGGGAAACCCATTGTGACCAACGCACCTCGAGACCTCAATGCTTGATCTACCGTTCACACACTCCCCCATTACTATGGCAAGCCAAAGTGGAATTTAATAGAGTATTTGCACATATGTTCCAATATTTGCACATATGTCCAAATGAATTACACATATGTGTAATTCAATTGCACATATGTCAATTGCACAAATAAAGGACCCCTATTTAGACCTATGTGTAATTCATTTGGACATATGTCTAAATGATTTGCACATATGTCCAAATCATTTGCACATATGTCTAAATAGGGGTCTTTAAGATTTCCTGTCGCTGTCGTCTATGGCAAGCCAAAGTGGAATTCAATAGAGTATTTGCACATATGTTTAAATATTTGCACATATGTCCAAATCATTTGCACATATGTGTAAATATGGGTCTTTAAAGATATCTTAAATTGAATTGAAGATATGTGTAATTCATTTGAGCATATGTGCAAATACTTAAACATATGTGCAAACTCTGTTAAATTTCACTTTGGCTTGCCATACATGTGACGGCTATGGCAAGCCAAAGTGGAATTTAACAGAGTATTTGCACATATGTTAAAATATTTGCACATTTGTTCAAATGAATTACACATATGTGTAATTCAATTGCACATATGTCCAAATGAATTAAACATATCTCCAATTCAATTAAAGATATCTTTAAAGACCCATATTTAGACATATGTGCAAATGATTTGGACATATGTGTAAGTGGAGGTGGTGGTGGAGGTGGAGGTGGAGGTGAAGGTGGAGGTGGAGGTGAAGGTGGAGGTGGCTGTGGAGGTGGAGGTGGGGGTGGGGGTTTGGGTGGAGACGGAGGTGGAGGCGGAGGTGGAGGTGGAGGTAGAGGGGGAGGGGGACGGAAAGTTGGAGGTGGAGGTGGAGGTGGAGGTGGAGGTGGAGGTGGAGGTGGAGGTGGAGGGGGACGGGAAGTTGGAGGTGGAGGTGGAGCTGGAGGTGGAGGTGGAGGTGGAGGTGGAGATGGAGGTGGAGGTGGAGGTGGAGGTGGAGGTGAAGGTGGAGATGAAAGCGGAGGTGGAGGTGGAGGTGAAGGTGGAGGTGGAGGTGGAGGTGGAGGTGGAGGTGGGGGTGGGGGTTTGGGTGGAGACGGAGGTGGAGGCGGAGGTGGAGGCGGAGGTGGAGGTGGAGGTGGAGGGGGAGGGAGACGGGAAGTTGGAAGTGGAGGTGGAGGTGGAGGTGGAGGTGGAGGTGGAGGTGGAGGTAGAGATGGAGGTGGAGGTGGAGGTGGAGGTGGAGGTGGAGGTGGAGGTAGAGATGGAGGTGGAGGTGGAGGTGGAGGTGGAGGTGGAGGTGGAGGTGGAGGTAGAGCTGGGTTT
>OZ025251.1:19849739-19977239 GCA_964019135.1 Arenicola marina | reverse complement strand
AGAGGTGGATTGCACATATTTTCAAATGATTTGGACATATGTGCAATTGAATTAAACATATGTGCAAATGATTTAGACATATGTTCAAATGATTTGGACGTATGTGCAAATGATTTAGACATATGTGCACATGATTTGGACATATGTGCAAATGATTTGGACATATGTGCAAATGATTTGGACGTATGTGCAAATCAATTGCACATATGTTCAAATCGGAAGGATTTGTACATATGTCTAATTGAATTAAAGATATATCCAAACCAATTTTACATATGTTAAATTCATTTATACATATGTCTAATTCAATTTTACATATGTCCAATTGAATTTTACATGGGTGCAAATATTTGGACATATGTCTAATTCAATTTTACATATGTCCAATTGAATTTTACATGGGTGCAAATATTTGGACATATGTCCAAATATTTGGACATATATCCAAATATTTGTACATAGTTCCAAATATTTGTACATATGTCCAAATGAATTTTACATATGTGCAAATAATTTGCACATATGTGGAAATATTTGAACGTATGTGCAAATACTCTATTAAATTCTACTTTTGCTTGCCATTGGTTACCAGGTCACTCATTCTATTAATATTAGCCACCGCCGTCGAGTGACACTAGCGAGTGTTCAGACGCATGCAAAACAGGTCTCCCCGGGCTGTCCTGGCCAAGTCCTCAACTCTCCCCCAGCCTCCTGACGAGACGGCTTGACCGCTCATCGGGTGTTTGTACCCCACAGCTACAAGCTATATATAACCCGCTCATGACCGGCTTACGTCCCCAGGGGGAGAGGGGGTGTACGGGTGGGGGGTAGGGGAAGGAGATCGGTGGCTCCACGTCACGGTTATTTTACTGACCTATTCATACCACATTCAATAACCATAATCATCGTCATCACGGTGAGGGTGGGTTCTTCTGGCGGCCGGTGGTTGTGGCATGTCATGGTCGTATGTGCGATATATAATATGTAGATGCCTGTATCCGTTACTAATGTGTGATATTTAATAGCTCATGAGCACAGCAGTGGCCTAAATTACCAAATTGCGTTTATCTTTGGTATTAGGATTTTATAGGCAGAGTAACCTCGGCGGGAGGGGGGTATTACCCCAAGTAAACTGTTGTTACCCCCTCTCCCACGAGCTTCATTGGCCACCCCGCAGTCCCCACCGTCATCGTGTCGTTGTCCCCCTCCATGATGTGGATCTTGTGGCGGGTTTTAGCTCAATGGGGTTCCCATGTTGTTGTTTTGGGTTTTTTTGTGGGTGAGGGGATTGGGGCACATATTTCATAACATCCCACCTGAAAGTGGAGTGGTTATCTTTTTGATCCGTCTTCCGTTTTTAAGGGAGGGCGGAGCTTTGCGGGGGCGGCTCACTCGACAGGCACGGTTTCATGGATAGTGAGAACCCTATAGTATTGGACGTTCAGTGGGTGTGTCCGGGTGGGGGCTACTGCATGCAAGATATACAAAATGACGAGTGCAGTATTCATTTTGAGCCGGCCAATGCAGGCCATCGATATTGCCTTTTTTCAACGGTCAGTCTATCTCTGGCTTATTTCCGTATTTTTTACTGGATTTCGGGATGTAAAAGGAATGGCAGGTGCATATGCACATAGTGGGTACAGCATACAAGGAGTTAAATAGATCGAATGAATGCAAGGCTTGTAAATTGGTGACACATAAATTTAAAATAGGGCATCTCGCTGCTAGTGTAACTACAGATGTACGTACAAGCACTTGGCATTGACATGATTTGAGTCTGTGCGTCATCGCTCATATGGGTCCGTGTATGTACCTGCCATTCATTTTCCATTGCAAATGGGACATAGAAAAAGCAAAATGTTGACTCATTTTCGTTTACCTGTTTCAAATGGGTAATGGGAATAGGACATCTCTCCTATTTCCTTTTACCTATATCAAATGGGTAATGGGTTAAAGGTACATCTTTCCTTCACCTATTTGCCCTTGCAAAACGAAAATGAAAAATGGAAAAACAAACTTATTACCTATTTCTCATTTGAGTGCTGACTAGCGCACGGAAAACGGGGAGCAAGGCAGGACAGGTGCAGGGTGGGGTGTGGAGGTGGGGATGGGGGTGGGTGGATGGGGAGGGGGGGAGGTGGGAGGGGGGGGGGGTGGACTGCGTGTGCTTGCGTGGTGTTGATAGTTGCGACGTCAGACAGGAGAGGCTTCCGTTGTTTTGGCGGCGGCCTGGTTGACTGGAAAGATGTATCTTTAACCCATTACCTCTTTGATATAGGTAAAAGGAAATAGGTAGACATATCCTTTCCCATTGTCCATTTGAAACAGGTAAAAGCGATCAAAAGAAAATGAGTCCACATTTTGCTTTTTCTATTTCCCATTTGCAATGGAAAATGAATGGCAGGTACATACACGGACCCATTTGCTTCTTTACCTCGACATCCTCTCTGAAATGCCCACACAGGTCACATGGATAGACTCCAATGCCGGTCACACAGTGTCTATCAGCCTTAAGGTAAGCCACCCATAATGAGCCTCGGCAATTTTGAGCAGACCTCGGTAAACATCGGCAAACATCGGCGGGTTGTAGCCCTGATATTTTAAGCAGACTTAATGAAACAAAGCACGAATAAAACGCAGGAAAAGAAGTGGTGACATAGGTAAAATAAAGCTTTGGCGATTTAGAGAAGACCTCGGTAAACATCGACAAACATCGGCGGGTGTCAGTGAAAGGGGAATTCCCTAACTCGTTACGCCATTCACAGGGAATCCCCAATTCGTGACGTCATTCACAGGGTATTTCCCCGAGAATGGCTCTTTGTGATAAATTCCGAATATTCAAGAAAAAAACATGAAGAATACGTGTAAGTAGTTCAGAAAACATTCGTGTAGATCATAATTATATCGGAGACCATTATATATAACCAGATTTATTAAAATGTGGGCACAATTACTGATAATTGGTGTGAAATAAGCTACTCCAAAAATATTTCTGAAATAACATTTTCAAGGTTTTTAGAAGCTTTAAACGTGGTTTGGTGTCATGATTTTCATTTTTGATGAAATTATAGCCAATTTTGTGAAGGTGGTGACTTCGAATTTTGACAAAAACGGTCATGTTTTTGCATAACCGCACTTTATTATTGCCATTCCATTATTTTTTGTGGCTACTATTTACATTGTTGAATATCATTCTTGTATTGCACTAGGTTTAAGCTTTCCAAAGAGCTCTTACTGATGATATTGACTTAATTTTTAGCTGAATTGTAGCAAAATTACATATTCGTGGTAGGTGTCAAGTTCTGGTCATTTTGTGAAATAGGGGTTTACTTGGAAAACGGAGAATATTTTTTTAACGGGACGGTAAAGTATCTTAAAAATTCGCCAGAAGGTGGGTAATTGGGTATACTTTCATAAAATAATCACAAATACAGAGCTCTTTTACCTTGCTATTATGGGTGGCTTACCTTAACTATCGTCCCAATACGCTCCAATTTCTTCCTCAACGTTGATGCTTCAAGAAATCTTTTTTCTGCGAAAGGGAAATAATAACATGAGCGTGTTATTATTACGTACAGGGAAGCATTGCACTATGTGTGTTACTAATGGGAAGGTGGTTAGGTCAGTAGATGGAAGCATTGTACTAAGCGTCGTGTTAAAAATGTGAAGGTGGTTTGAACAGAAAAGGACAGCATTGTACTATGTGTGTGAATAATTTTAGGGCAATGTGGTGAGTAAAGGGCAACATTGTATAATGCATTAATAATGTCATTTTTGTTTTTTATCACGGCCGGGCACAATGCACTTTTATATTGTGAAGGTGGTTTGGCAAGAAGCATTTTACCATGCAACAGCGTAGTCCGATAGGTTAACAATTTATACACATGAATATAATGCTTTTGCGAGTGCCAAATTAATATTAAGCAGCCATGAAACCGCCATCTATAAATACTCTGTCTGTCTAGTTTCAGAATCATTGCTCTATTCTTCCGCGTCTCATTTTGCAGCACGATACTACGCAACTTGGTGACAAGTATGACTTGAAGTATCAACGTATGTAAACATATTTTTGTTTTGGTTTGCGACACAATTGTTGATTGGCAATCATGTTGTCTATACCCGTATCAGCTCATCAATCAGAATTTAATGAAACACAAACTCATCTTATTCCATCTAATGTCTATCGTATAGGTCAGCGGACTTTTCTTTTTGCGACCCAACCACAGTCTATGCAAGTTGCAAGCGTATGTTATATATCTTTCCGTGCTGAGGGTGGTTTCAGCTATGGCTCCGACAATGGCCAATGCAGTCAATGGCCCTTATCCATGATGTATTTAATGGTGCAACGATGTTGTCCGGGACTACTTGACTACTTCACTGCCCTGCAATCAATGTGAACACCATCATTTGGCAAAGTAGTGCACCAATTCGAAGCCATTTTAGGCTTATGATATGCTTCAACTCGTCAATCGCAGTTTATTATTCTTGATTCGATTGTTGCCACTCACCATGACACATGGCCAGCGTGAATTTAATTTGCAGCCAGCCCCAGAGTTTGGACACTAATGTCGGGAGAGCTCTGCTAGGCCGGTATTTGTTTCGATTCTCAATCTGTGTTTGTATATATGTTTATATATGACAACTTACATGATGATGTTGATGGTTACTCTCGGAGACATGGTTCCTCACTGCCTTGGCCTCTCTTCTCGATTCCTGAAATCTATATAACCTCTCCTGGACTCTTCATCCCCTGGTCTGTAATCTAGATCTGTCCTGCTTTGAAATCCATGTTGCCTCACTTGAACTAGAATCTAGAAGGGAATAAAAGGGGATGTTGAGCTGCCTTCTGAGTGTAGATGATGCCGTTTGATATTTACCACTGGTAGCACAATTCTAATGGCAGGACAAGCACTGCTCTCGTTTTTCACACTTCTTTGTCAACTGGGAGACTTGAGGGTCCCAAACCTTGCATCACTCACTCCACAACGCCCTGTTTTCCTTTGCTTACACGTCGAGCGTTCATAACGGTGCTTGAGGTAAGTTCTCTGGAGACAAACTGGATAAATAAACCCACATGAATCAGAATTTATCAAATCTATAAACATCGGCATAAGATTGTGGCAAGGCACATAATCACATAATATTCATGTTCGTTCTGGTTCTTCATTGATTGCGAGAACACCAAATGCAAGACAAAACTTGGCAACGGAATTCCCAAATCAGAAACAATGTGTTTTTTGTTTGTACCCACACTGCGTTGACGCATCGGTCATTCATTTCGCTGATAAGGCAGACTTAAAGTAACCAACGACTTTTCACATGACGAACAAATGCTTTAATAATACTAATACTAATAGGCATGGGTTTCGATTGCGTGTGACGACGATGTAATAAAGCAAGAGGGACATTATCATTTGCAATGACAAGAGTGTGATCCGTCCGCTTTCTTCGAGATTAAATAAAATAAAACAAGAACAAGAATGGTGTCTGGCTACAGCCATCTTGGAATGACTGGTGAATCCGTTTGTTGCACATGCTGTTATATTAGATTCATTCGAATTATTATGGTTCAACACATATGATTCTATTGATTAGGTTGGAACGAAATTTTGGAGATATGTGCTAAAAACTACCCAGCCACATTTCAAACTCAATTGTACGTTCTGGGTGAACGTGGCAGGTGCAAGATAGGTGTTGTATGCAAATTAAAGTTCTTATAATATTGGAATTGCAATTTACTGGAAATGGCTGAGCAGCGCTTGCCAGTTATTATATGATGCTCAAGATCGATGGGATTGGACGTAGAAACTGGGCGACTGACGTTATTGTTTAGGCTAAGCCTCAGACAGTGTTGGATAGGGCAAGATTTATGAAACACAGCAACATGTTTAAGCCAAGCTAAGTTAAGCAAAGGCTCAGAGAATATTGGCCAGCATGAGGGGCACTCGGAAATGTGTTTAAATAAAGAAATAAATAAAAATAAAATGACTTCAACATGCAGATAGTCGAATAATAAATAAATTAGCAGCATTTATGTATATAGCCTCTACTGTACGCGAAACAGCTTTCTTGCAGCTTTAAAGCTGCTCATTTAGTAATTTCATATGCAGTGGCGCCCCCTGGCGTATTTTTGTTGATTTTTTTTATTGTTGGAATAAATGAATAAATATATACTAAACCAAAATGCGTGGGTCGAAAGCGCGAAAAATGAAATGATTTCATGACCTGGAGAGTTTGCCGAGACCGATGTCCCAGGGTGTGAGCTCAGAGGTGCTAGCACTTTTCGGGGTTAGCACTTTTGGCAAATTTACCACGACACGGCATAAAGTGAGAGGTAAACAACTGAAGTTTATGGAAAAACCAGACCCTGGAGTGATACAACTGGAGGTAAGTGTCATAAATTGTTTTACCACCTGATTTTCATCCACTTCTGTAAGCATAACGTAAAATAAGCCTTTACTTATACCAAAAAATTACTCTCCAGTTCGTAGTTCCGGCGTCGCAAGGCACTATGGGTAATGTCAAAGGTCACGGCACATAAACAAACGCACGTGTCTGCTGTCAACACGGCGGGTTGCGTGTGAACGCAGCACTTTTAAGGCGATGAACATAGTTTTTGCCTAGTTTCTTTTTGTTATTATTTTTTTGAAATACAAATACATTGATATAAGGCCTGAGATGGCTACCTTCGGTCATTTTTGTTAATGGAATAAAGACAGACTTCAGGCATTTTTTACGAGATCGTGGAATGCCGATCTCTGGCAATAAGGACTAACTATGGGCTCTGGCCTACGGGTCGCAATACTTTGCGGTACATGTACCACAAAAAGCAACGGCAAAAGAAGAAGATCGTGCGCGAGCTGAACGGTATAAAAACTTACTGACAATTGATGACACAGTTTTGCCAGATCCACTCTCGGATTTGGCCATAGGCTATGGGTTTATATAGATCCTACCAACTTGGGAAATAAAATAAATTGGGCCAAACAACCTCAAATGGATCAAACATAACGCGGATTAGGTGTCCAGGCCTGGACACAAAACCAGGCCCCATTGATTGACTACAGTCTAGTACGCCTAACGACTGCACCAGTGCCGCCCCCCTCGCCTATGTCATTTAAACATTGCTCTACCCCCCACCCCCATTAATTCTGTAGGTAAATGACTAGTTGGTAGGTCGAGTGTAGGGTTGCACATAACCCCAAACTTGTGGCGCTACAGGGGCGGAACTAGCTTTTATAATTGGGAGGGGAAGGTGGGGTGGGGGGGGGGTGTATCTCGAGAATCTGCCGAATGCAGGCGATGCATGCATACAGTGAATGGGAATATAAGTAGCGGGGGGGGGGGTGGCCCTTGGGAACATGAGCATACAGTGTAACTGTGCTTTCCAATGAAATACATCACAGAATGGCACTTTGTAGATGCAAGCCAGACAGGTCCAAGGAGGGGGCAGGGGGATTAAACCCAACATCCAAAGGGATATTAAGCCTTCTTAGGGACTGTTAAAGTCGAAACTTTTTCAATGACAATTTTTGAGGAAGAATGACATTTTTCTCCACATGCAAAATCAAGGCCATCTAAGGTGGAGGGGCAAGGGTTATTTGCGTTCCTCGGGATTGGGCTTTTCATTTCACCGTGAACTGGGAATGAGGAAAACAATTCTTCTTGAACTGGGAATTAGTCGACTGCCGTGATCAAGGATTTTCAAGGTGTATCCGCTCTTCCATTGAATGCGGAGAGTTGTGCTTTTAATTCATTGTGACCTGGGAATAAAGAGAAATTTATTCTTCGTGATCTGGGAACACGACCCTCCCTTGCCCCCCCCCCCCTTGCCGCTCCCCCCTCTAAGGTGGAAATCAAGTCTCCTCCCCCCCCAGGTTATATCGAGCATAGCCCCCCATCCGCCACCGGACCCCCACCCTTTCTGGATCCGCCACTGAATGGGGGACTTTTACAGTGCATGGTCATATTTCCAAGGTGTGTGTGTGGGGTGGAGGGGGGGGGGGGCGCATCTCACCTCCACACCCGCCCCATGTGCTATTCCGTTGCCGTACAACTACGTACAAGGCTATATTATGATTTATGACACAGCGAGTATGCCACTGCCAGTACTGATGCTTTTCTCTACATTTTTACGGTCTATTCTACTTCCAACAACCGAAAATAGTGGCAGAAAATAAACTACAGATGTCAGCAGAGATAGTTTGGTTCCTACTTGAGTGTATATCAGCTTTGAAAGCATCTGTCATTAGTTAATTCAGCTAGTTCAGGCACCTCTTCATCAGCAGATTTAGTCCCATATGACAGTTGTTGCCACACACAACAGTCCCATGTCCGCATGTAGAAAATGAGGTTGTAAGATTTGTTTTTGTGGGCGACTAAGTGTTGTTAACCGCACGATCCATCAAACCCTTGTCATTTTGTACTCTGATACCTTAACTTCATATTTACCGCAAAACCATGCATATGAACTAACAAAGTATCGCATTACTATCAAGTCGGTTGAAATGAGACTTTCTTGTTGTTTATCGCGCCATTTCGTATTTGGTCATTCTTCACCAGCGTTTTTCGCCAGGGGGCGTTTCGCTTATTGCGTGTCAATGGCTGGGTGTATGAAGCGCCACCAAGCGAATGGTGCGGTTTTAACGACATGCACGCATGCGCAGTTTCTCCACTGGGTGGGCAAGGGGGCGGACAGAACTGAGTTGTCCGCTGCTTCGAAAAATCAACAGACGATATCGTCGTAATCACGGAGACTTCAACCAAAATAACAAGATAAGTTGTAAGATGCATACTTTTAGAAACTATTGCCATACCCCAAAAAGTTCTCGCCATCAGCACCGCTTCTCGCCACGCGTGTTTGTAAAATGGCGTACAGGATTTGATTGACTGGACATGTGGCGTTTCACCAACAACGTCACATTGGGCTACAGCAGATTTAGACCATTCGGATTCGCAGTTCGGCTTGGCTTGTGTCACCCGGAACCTGTCACTGGTAGTGGTACTGTGGTAGCACTGTCAGTTCAGTCAGCTAATTCAGGCACCTCTTCATCAGCAGATTTAAGCGCTTGTATGGTTTTGCGACGGTTTGCAATGTTTTGATTGAGGCAAGTTCATATACTCTGCCAGTCGCAGTGTATTAGTCAGAGAACCGTCTTTAACTTTGGCAGGCAGATTTTCAAATTGGCGGGCGCTCAGTAGCTGTTTACCGGACAAAAAAGATCCCTTTTGTTAGGTGATTTTCGAAGAAAATTGTTGCGCTCAACAATTTTATATGAAATTTATAACAATTTTTTTATTGATAGAATTGTAAATTGCTAGTTCAAATAGCTACCTGATTGGCTAGTGCCATGCTGCGTGTGTACACTGAACACTTTTTTTTCCATTTTTGGCAAAATTAAAATGCATGGCCAGTAGTTATGAGGGAGAGGGTGTTAACAGGGTTTGGGAGTCATATTAGTTATCATTACAGGCATTTAGAAATTGTAGGCATATAGCTTCTAGAGGGGGGTGTTCCCAGATCACAAAGAATCAATTTCTGTATGTCCAGGTCACATTGAATTAAAAGGA
The DNA here is from genome assembly GCA_964019135.1 of Arenicola marina. Lineage (NCBI taxonomy): Eukaryota > Metazoa > Annelida > Polychaeta > Arenicolidae > Arenicola > Arenicola marina. Next base: position 19,967,669 of record OZ025251.1, on the reverse strand, counting down.
AAACTCCCTGCATACAGAGGTAGGGTGGAAACATGATAAAATAAATTGGTGATTTCCTGATTTTATTTCAAATTAGAATTCCCAGTTCATGATTAAAGAAAATCCTTGATCACAACAGTCAGCTAATACTTTACTCCCAGTTCACAAAGAATAATTTTCCTGATTCCCAGTTCACAGTGACATGAAAAGTCCATTACATTTGATCTGAGCGTCTGTGGTTATTATCACTGGTGGCCATATAGTTATTATGTCAAGGAACTAAAATGTTTATTGTTTAAAGTGTTTTTTTTCAGGACAACAGATTATCAAGTCTGTGCGGCCAAGATGGATGACAGCATTCATGCCAGTACTGGGTGCCACTGGGTGCGGTAAAAAGGAATGATGGACAAATTGCCATCAGGGATAATCATCCCTCAGATATAACCCTACATGGGATAACAACATCACTATATGAAAGTCATTCAACTAAATGAAGTACCCAGCCCTTGCACGAGACTTACCATTATCTGACTTGTACTAAATGCGTCACTGCTTGTACCATACTGTAATAAAATATGATTTTGTTTCCTCAGTCTGTATTGTTATCACTCGAAAAATTAAAGAATTCAAGTGCGCAAAATTCATTTATAAGTTGGACCTCATGTATATAACATTATGCATATTTGCAAGTAGGTTAACTGCATTATGCTTGGCATTGTATGGCTCACATCAACAGTTTACATGGGATTCCTCCTAATCCCGACCATATCAATGATACATCTAAAACACATGTAATAAAACATGTTTTTCTGATGGAGCATGTCGCTGATTGACACATATCTCCGTTATCATGGACTCATTTTCATACAAAATGGTGATATAGTTGATTTATGAAGAAATTAGGGATTTATCTTATATTATTTTATATTACGAGGGGGTGGGACTGGGGGCATCATGTGGTCCTTATAAAACACTGTCTGTGTATCAATTAAATCCCTCTGGCAAACCCTGTAAATTAACTGGCAAGCTGAAGACTGTGACATATAATTGTGTCTGCCTTTAACTGAGATGCTGTATCTAGCCTGTGGTGAATCGGGCCTTAATCATACCAAGGAAGAGGTGGAGGGCATTGTCATGTGCTTGCTAGGTGTACACTGTGGGTAGATGGGACGGGTGCAGCCCCACGGTTAGGGCTGGATTACATTGAAAACAGGCACATTTGACGTTTGAGAGTCATATGCGTGTTATGTACCTTGGTAAATAATTTATTTTAAATCGGTAATAACCTTATATTTACACACACCCATCATAGCAGCAATCCACAACCCTAACACCAGTGACTGGACTGCATTGCTCATAATGAAAAATATGACCTGTAATATTTATATTTGTAATATATATTCATAATAAATCAAATTTTTTCCTCAAAGATCTAGGCCTGCAGCAATAACAGTTTTAGATTTTACGAGCAAGTTACAAGAGATCTTAGTCAACTGATGCCCTGTACTGGAATGTTTTGTTTTCATACCTATATGAATTATTATAAATTAACAGGGTTTAACAAGAATATATGGGAGACATACATGCTAAGATTACACACACACTCACTGTGTCACAGGCTATTTAGCTTGTGCTAGCTTTGACGGTCCTTGCAGGATATCTGATACAGGCAATGATAGGCGCTTGCATCATCCGTCACCCCAGGGGCAGGGTATTAGCCAGAGACCCGCCTGCCCGCCGGATGGGCGTGCAGTTTTAATTTTAGCGGGCAGATTTTCAGTTTGGCAGGCACTCAGGCGCTGTTTACCCGCCCAAAAAGTGGTCTTTTGGTCAGAAGGTTTAGAAGGTAATCATGACGCTAACAGTTTCATATGAACACTTTCTTCTACCAGCCACAATGTTGGCTGGCAAAAAAAAAATTCTGCCCGTCTGGGTACCCCCCACTCCTTTTTGTTAGAAAGAATAAATGCTGTCTATCAATACAAAATTTAGGCCATCTGAGACCCGGGCCCCCCCAACCGCGCCCTGTTGTCATAACAACATTTTTACGAAACTTTTTTCAACCTCTACCCCCCCCCCCCTCCCCCACCCGGTCGCAACTTTTCCTATGTATTCCTCTATGCTCTGATGCTGCTTGACCCTTGAGCGATAATAGGGATGAGGTCGAAAACTAGACAGTTACCCAATAATCTTGTATATGGTAGTCAGTTAGCGCAAGTGCTTATAGCGGGCTTGCCTGGGGGCACTCGTGCCAAGATTGTCATATGGTGACACTGTTGTCAGGTGATCTAAACGTCCCTGCCTTTGCCAGGCCTGCATGGTAAGCAGGTAAGACCGGTTGTCAACACAACAACAACCACCCTACCCATCATATGTCACGAAGCATGAAGGTGGCAGTTTCTGCATCACTTACAAATCCTTGCTGTCTTTTGATAGCTATCTCCAGTCCTATACTAATTCTTTCAAGGTCTCTAATGCGCTTTAGCTCTTGTTTTTTTTTGTTCTTCGCCGATACAGTAAAATCTACGACACTTCGCTTGCTGGCCATGATCACTCAGTTTGTCTGTAGATCTAGCCAGTGTGGGCCTCTTTAAAATGTCCCTTTGCCAGCACGTGTTACAAATCAGCCAATGGCGTAGGCTACTCGGAAATTGTCAATATGCTATTGCGCAATTGATCTGACCACAGGATTGTGACGTGGAACGCATGCATAAATTGCACACGAACTTCACTGGAGCTCCCGATGTTGTCGGTGGGCGGCAAATAAACCGATTTCAAATAATAATTTTGACAAGAATAAATGAAGTTTCGCAGGTGAGATCTGTTGATTCCGTATTCTGTAAACACCGTGCACAAATGAATTTGCTAAATGAGCAACTTTAAATGTTTATTAAAAATTTAAATGTGTGGCTTGGCGAGTTCTATGACGATGAATGTGTTTTGTAATATTTTCATTAAAGTGTATATACATAATGTATGAACTGTTCTTATACCATGGACGCTGCGCCTACAGTACTGAAATAAACGTCATTCATTCATCGTGGTTGTTTCCAAGAGAGACATCATCATTTATTTCGACCAGGAAAACAACAATAGAATGCAATACAGCATACAACAAAAAGTAGAAGAATATTATCCCTAGCCGAGGAGACCATCATTATGACAGTCGCTGGCATTGTGGCCACCTCAACGAAAATAAAAACAGCGGAGACCAAGACTCTACAAATTAGGGAAACAATTACCGAAAGACACCATTAAAATTCGATAGTACAAATGCGATATAAGAATAATAAGATGGGGGATTAGATAAAACGTAATATCGTAATGATTCTCTTTCGCAGACATAGCAATTAACTTTAAAACAGTAAAAACAGTATCTATGAAATTTATTGTTGATATATGTTCAGTATCTCGCTATTGTATGGGTAAATATCTTCGTTAAAATTTCTTTTGAAGTTCGGTTTATTAAAAGGGTCAAGTAATAGCGGATGCAATTTTCAGCAAATTTGTCCTTGGTTCTGCGTATAATTATATTGTGCTTACATCTGGTGTCATGTTGGTCTAATATACGGGGGAAATGGAATGAGGTAATAAAATATGCAGGGAGATTATCATGCACTGACCTATAATCAAACTTCAATGCCTGTAACTCTTGAATATCGTCTATTTTAACAAGATTTAATCGCTTAAATAAGAGCTCAGTGTGCGCTATATAATGATTCTTTGTGGTGATACTACAGCTTTGTTCTGGGTATTATTCAATCGATCACTTTGGTATCCCCAGGGTGATGTGCAGCAGTGCAAGTGAGATAAAATATGATTGTTATAAATGATTAGCAGAATATGTTAAGGTAGGGTAGATTTTAGATGCTGCATGACTCGGAAATACCTTAGAGATTTTAAAAGCAATTTTATCACTATGACTGCATGGGCCATTTCAGATGCTTATATAAGGTCAGTCCAAGAAAATCACATTCTTCAACGCATTCCAGCTTGGTATTTCCAAGATTTAAGCCTACGCCTTAACTGTGTTTTATTTCCTTTGTAAAATGGACACAGCTCTATGCGTGTGGGTAGATGTTCAACCTTTATTCCATACTCTTTTTTTCACTACTGCTTTGGTGAGATTTTCGTCATAAGCCCAGCATTGTAACGTTCACCCCGCTATGCATTGCGTTCTCCTGCTTTGGCTTTGATAATAAGAGGTTTATTATAGCCAACACCGCCCGGCAGAAAAAAAAACACAGGGAGGATATTAAGGAATAAAAAACAAAATTCTTGGTCTGCGGAGAACCACGTCACATGTCGAACAGTGACAACTCCTGCTGTGCCAAAAGCATGACTCCGCTTCCCAGTAATAGGACCTTGGTTACGTACCACGCTATTTGTTAACATTTCTCGGAATGAACTAAACGATTCTACCAGTCAACATGTCTAGCAAAGTATGCGCTAACCCGTTGGGAAAAAAATATTGATTGCTACTTGAATGGCACCAGCTACGGTGGCAAAATTCATGGCGGCAAATGTGAAATTTGAGGAAACTCCAAAATTTCAGATATTTCAAATATTTAAGAAAACAAAAATGTGAAACAACATTTCGTCCGAATGCGAATGCCGCAGAATCTACATGGTGCACTGCTTTATCTGGAAAAAGCTACATTCATATATAGCAATTATGAACATGTATCATCTACGGATGGGTGCGATTGAAGGGCTCGATCAGGGGTGGCATTGTACTGTACGATATATGGAATTCGGCAACGATATGAAAAAAGTTTCGACCCCATTTGGGTAGCTAATAGCCTACAGTATTTATGTCCCCCGAAACAGTAGGGGTGCCCTGAGTGGCCTTCCCTGGCGTATTTTTAATACAACAATTTACAGAAATAGATAACCGGTAATGTGTCTAAATCGGTAAATGGTCTAAATTGATGTGTAATGATCACTTTTCAGTGAATCCCGGGACACGGTTACAGGACGTGCGTAGAATCCCCCCTCCCCATCTATCGAGCTCGGTAAAATACTAGGCCATTTTTAATTGCCTTGATCTAGCACCGGAGGCATCATACACCCATCAGTGGCACACATGCAGCTCTGTCACTCCAGCGCACCCGCCACCCATCCCTACGACCGCCCCGCCGCCTCTCCCTCCCCCTCCCCCTCCCCCGCCGCCGCCCCGCCCCCTGCCCCTGGGCGGGAAGTAGTAATGGGAGTTGTGTGTTTGCTGTCGTCGATCCAGATGCCCATTAGGAGGCGAGATAGGGAGGGTACGGACTTGCGCCCCGGAACCAAGCCGGTCAACCGCCCCCCCCCCCCATCCCTCTTCAACCCCAAGACTCTGATCATGTATGGCATGGCCTTTTTTCACAGTGTTTAGTCCCACACCCCATTTCCTCTGCTCCCCCCCCCCCCACCCCCAACACCACACCCAGGGATGCAGTGTGCAATGATATATAGCAATCGGCATGATCACCATGAAACGGGTTGTCTGCGCAACTTTTCCTCTGCCACTCATCCTTCGTCCCACGTTTTCCCGATAGCCCCGATAACAACTACACCACTCCGGGCTGATCATATCGCTAATATATATGGCACGCTCCAGAATTTGGTAGGGCGATAGCGGGCTGAAGCGTTGCTTGCAGGGCGGCTTGCGGTGATCAAAGCGAGCGAGCGAGTGGGTCCAGGCGGCAACGGAAGGCTGCATCCAACTCGGATGAGCATGCCGCCCGGCTGCAAGCATGCATAGCCCGCTATTTCCCTGTGGTAGACGCCACCACCGGCCAGTCAGCCACACAGGCAGCCAGCCAGGCAGCAAACCAGACAGCCCGCCAGCCCGCCAGCCAGCCAGTTACGGTGATGACAGCGAATTCTTGTGTCACCAATCAATGGTGGGGTTGCTTCACCTCAGGAGGCGAGGGGGTTGGGGGAGGGCACATCGCAATCCTTCCGACGGTGTATGCGGGTGTTCGCTTTACCCTCCACCCGGCGTGTGATTCGTTGGCCGCATCCACCAATGGGATGATCTCCAGCGAGAGGAAGGAGAGGTTGACCGGTTTTTCGAAACAGGACTGAGCATTCTGCGCAGTGGGAGTGGAAGCCGCCAGGACGGTGACAGGCCTAGAGCTTTGACGTTACGGCTCTGTATGGAGACCACAACACGCCTAATATAGAATGCGCAATGTGTTTGATACGAAAACGGGCTAAGCGTATTGGATAATTCGACTAACCTCACGTATCATCACATCGATCATCATATATAGTTGGATACCCGGAACATTTTCTGCTGGATTTATTTGTTTGGGATATTCCCATTGGTATCTCTGGTCCACGAGACCGATGGAATAACGAGACAGTCTATGGTTGTGTGGTGAGAATTACACTGAGAAGCGGGCGTGCGATAATCTGTGCCAGCAGCAGTACCTGGATGTAAACTATAATCGGAGCTACCTTATAAAACGCTCTTGCCGGAGGGGAAAACCGTATTTAGCTCACGACCCGCGCTCAACCACCCCTCCCCTCACCACTCCTCAATCCGTCTGGGGCATATGGGGATTTGATTTGAAACCTCACGCTTGAAGGCCATTGACGAGTTTCGCGGATAACACGTAATGGACTAAAAACTCAAGTGTCAGCGCACAATTACCGTCATGACCATTGGTGAAACCCGAGCCGGGCCGTCATCCGGTGCCCCCGTAGTGCAATACATGGCTGCATAAGAATAAGGAGACGCGGGATGATTGGGAGGGCGTAGGTAGCGGCAGGTTGGTCCAATACCAACACACAACGACATGGTGGATTACCTTCCCGCGCAATTTGACGCCTCGAGTTACGGAGCAGGCGACTTGAGCGCGCCGGGTTTCTTCCCGCCAATCGCTGCCCGTCAGGTGGGGCCCCAAACGGCGGCGTCGGTGCACAGCAATACCACTAACGATAATACCACTACTAATAATAGTAACAGCTATTACAACAACTACAACAACCACAGTTACTACGCCAGCGCGAATTTAACTTTGGTCGCCACAACTGCAGGGACTAGTTTGAGTTTAAGTCCAGATTTCGGTCACCAAGACGACAACAGCGCCATGTGGGAGCCACGCGGGTACAACATCTCCATCCCACCGGTCACGCTGGCCGTGGAACATCAGGTCATCCTGTACGTCATCTACTCGCTCACCATCATGACGGCGGTGACGGGCAACGCTCTAGTCATTGTCGTCCTCTCATTCGGCCGGCATTCAACGCGAAAACTCAACACGTTTTTGGTCAATCTGGCCATTGCTGACTTCCTCATGGCGTGTGTGTGCATTCCATTCACTTTGGCGGAGACCATGTTGGGCCGTTGGGTCTTTGGCTTAGTCATGTGTCCGGTCGTCTACTTTATGCAAGTTGTCACCGTGGCCGCCAGCATATTTACCAACGTCGCCATAGCGTTTGACCGGTAAGACTTCCATTTTTTTAAATTTAAATTCGTGTCTCGCCAATTGCTGAATATGTAGAGTGAAAGAAACAGCTCGCGTCTCAGCCTTGACGTGCGATTTCTTAACGGTCTATTAACCCAAGGATCCGCTTGGCTTAAACTAAAGCCTGCCCGCTCGCCCCACCCGTCACCCCACCCTCACCACCGACGTTCATTCTTATTATCGCTCATTTAGGTTCTACCCCCTAGACTTAATAATGGTACCTCTGACGAGGACCGAAGAGAGTACTTTCGCCTTGACGTCATAATCCCATCGCGGCAGGCTACCTTTGTGCTCTGCGTCCAGATATTTACAACCGCCGCCCTGTATGTCATCCGCTTCCGTTGATACACGGGTTGACAAGAGTGGCCGGCCACAGGCCTGAATAACTCTCTCGCCTCAAGTCTCCTTGTTTCTCTGACTTTCTGATATAGATATATATCTTGATGTAAATATGGCATTTTTTCGCCTAGAGTTTTTTTTCGGATAGATCTATCGGCTCGATATGGCAACTGTTCACCCGGATAAAAATGACATGACATAATGGTTGCACATTATTGCCAATTCTCGTTCAAACTAGAGCAATAACTTCCATAATTGGGGGATGTAGTAGACCGGGGCACCTCGGGGTGGTCGGCATGGGGGAGTTGTCACAAATAAGCGACGGCTTCAACACTGACTACCTGGTATATGTCAATTATGGGGCGACGTAGGTTATAGAGCGAACCGGGTGCACTGGTTCCCTTCCTGCACCTCCCTCCGTCCTCGCCTATGCCTCCGCCTGTGATCGTCTGAATGCAAAAAATACATCGTCCGTGATAAGCGTTTCACTCGAAATATTCCAAACCGCTTGTGAGGTTTCTTAGTGATGCATAAAGATCTGCGATTTTCTTTCTAAGTGGCAGTCTCTCCGGCGGACGCCGCTGTTTATGCTGCCGTTGATTAGGACGGAAATGGATCGTCGGGCAATTTCCTTCTGAATATGATTCTGACCGGATGTCGTTACAGGAAACAGACTGCCATCTGTCATGTCCCTTGTAAGAAAGCAAGAGGGAACGTTGATACCGCTAGTAGCTAACCAAGAGGGTATATTGATGTAACTTATAGCTAAACAAGTGGGCACATTGATGTCACTGATGGCAAAGAGGGCACATTTCTGTCACTTAGAATTAACAAGGGGGCACATTGATGTCACTTAGAGCTAACCAAGAGGGCACATTTGTGTCACTTCGAGCTAAGGGCACCCTGATGTCACTTAAAGCTAACCAGGATGGCACCTTCATGTCACTTAGAGCTAACCAAGAGGGAACCTTGATGTCACTTAGAGCTAAGGGCACCCTAATGTCGCTTAGAGCTAACCAAGATGGCACCTTCATGTCACTTAGAGCTAACCAGGAGGGCACCTTTTATCACATTCAGAGCTAAGTGCACATTGTTGTCACTTAGAGCTAACCAAGAGGGCACATTGATATCACTTATAGCTAGCCAAGAAGGCAAAATTAATATAACTTGTAGCAAACCCGAAAACACTTTCATCAAATTCATTTCATTTATGATGACACCTTAATATCACTGATAACAAAACCATAATGACATTTTTAATTCCACTCAGCGCAAAGTACAATGATTCTTTTAATGTCACTCCTCGCGAACCACGATGACACATTTTAGGTCACTGATCGCAAACCACGATGACACCATTAATGCCGCTCATCGCAACCTACGATGACACCATTAAAGCCGCTCATCGCACACCACGATGACACCATTAATGCCGCTCATCGCAAACCACAATGACACCATTAATGCCGCTCATCGCAAACCATGATGACTCCATTAATGGCGCTCATCGCAAACCACGATGACACCATTAATGCCGCTCATCGCAAACCATGATGACACCTGTTATGTCACTGATCGCAAACCACGATGACACTTTCCTTTATTCTACCCATGCTCTCCATGGCAAAGGCACACTTACCAGTATATATATTGATCCATTGCTTCCGTTCACAAGCACATGTGGTCCCCGTTTGATGTTTGCCAGCACTCATATCGTCCCGATGACATTTTAAAAACGATAGCCAATCAGCTAGTGAGATAGTGAGTATTATTAGGAGAGAAGCGGAGGTATGCAGCTCTGCTAGACGTTTTTGAGCGACGTAGCTGGATACCTTGTTATGTTTATATGGGTTGTGAAACCCTCCCTTCACGTGACGCCCCCTACCCCCACCCCCTCCACAAATGTGCAGCGCCTGTGAAAAAGCCTTTGAACACGACACTATAATAGATGCGGGTCGAGTCAACATCCCCACGTATACATAGCCCATGACATATAGATTTCTCTCAGATCGATAGTTCCGAGGCTAAGGCATAATCAACAATAACTGGGCAACCACAATTTAATGACTCCGCGTAAAAGACATTGCCTTATGTATTACGTGATGGCGATATGATAACAGCTTTGTTTAGGAATGGACTCCAAACCGAACCCCCTCGCAATGCCAGTTGTTGGCCGAATTGAACTAGGGGCTGCCTCATGAGATCAGGGCACATGATATCGCCTACTTGGTTCTCAACCAAACGGGAAATAAGTCGATCGTATTTGCTGTATCTAATTTAAGTACCATAGACTCGTTTTGTTGGGCAACAATATCACACCTGTGATTATTATCACGGAAAATCTTTGATTTTTCCGGAATCGATCAGTACGTTGCTATGACGGAACATCTTCGATTTTCTGGTCATCTGTCAATACGTTGTTTGTTAAGACGAAAATTTTCAATTTTCGTCTTATGTCGGTGTGTTCGGTTAGCGTCTGTTTGTCACGCGACGCATTATCTTTTGAATGCCTAAAGATATCGACTTCCAAATTCACAGAAAGATGCGGAATGGCAATCGTCAGGCTAAGTTCGTAGATGGGCCATGTAGGTCAAAGTTCAAAGTCACAAGAAATTTTCGAAATTCGCTTAACCATTGAAAGATAGGACCAAAAATCGGCAAAATCGCTATAGCGTTCCGCGTTTTTGCTTAATGACGCTCAAAATTAATTCACGCATTGGGCTTGTAGGTACATTGATTACGGTGTTTCAATTTTAAAAATCGTCCCAATAGTTCTTCTGCAAAAAAAATCCCGAAATTTAACATTAGACTATATGTTTAATATGTGCATGTCTTATAGATAAATTCCGAGTACAAAACGACTTGTTAGTCAAATATTTTCACATGGAAGGCATTACCTTGACGTGTTAACTTTTATTTTGGTGCGAAATACTCTATTCATTATGTAGTATGATACGTATTAACCCTACCCCGACAACAGGGCACCCAGAGAAAGAATCCGTCAGAGTTCTATGGCCTTAGTTCTTCAATTAAAACAGGATTACAACAATATTCAGCATTACAGGCACAGGCAGGTGTACATATCTGATCCATTTTGCAACATGCGGTCTTGCATTTGCGCTTGCATCCACAAGAGACTAGTTCAAGACAAGCGCAAGGAACAGGTTCCCGGCAAGACCACTGTACAGATAGTCCGTCATCTGTCTCTTGCCAGCCGCCTGACGTGGATGGCGCACCAACATTCATGACCGGAGCCTTAGCGCTTAGCCAGATCTTCGCCTGAAAATTCGCTCTTGCCACGTGCAGTTCAAAGGCATCTCGGGTTGGCGGCAGTGTCTCTAGTGCCTTTTGACCCCTCGTGAACAAGGCGTGTCGCAGTTCATTGAGGCCACGGCTTGGCTCGGAAGCGCCATAGAGACGACAAACAAATTCCTCGATCGGCTCCAGAGGCCCGTCACGTCCTAATCCGTGCAGCAGTCTCGGATGTTGCTTAAACATCTTCCAGCAACTTCGTTTGCCAAGGCCAGCAAACGACGATGTGGTGTCACAGCCTGTGAGGGCATGAAACCCCAACAAGCTCTCAATCACGGCATTCGACATTTTTGCACGAATTTGGCTGATGTGGTAGTACTTCCTTTCCCTTGACGTGCCGCCCACCATCCATACGTCAGCTGGAAGATTACCGAGGAAGTAGATCATCATCAGAAAAACATCCGTGTCACGGCAATGAACAAGGATTCGGGTGTGCCCAGCCGCGATGGCATCAAGAGCATGCAGAATGATTCTAGTGTCAGCCTCCTCGTGGTCAGCCTGAAGCTGTGGCAGATGATTCTGCCTTGTTGACTGTGCAGTCTGTCGATCAATGAATCCACCCGCTGTTATGATCTCATAATTGTCTGGTACAGAACTTTCCATTAGTCGCTGACTTAAGAACTGGGCTAGTTCGGCTTTGTTTTCGTCGAGCGCGATGAACTGGGCCCATACCTGTGGCAATGCGACGTCACCGCGGCTGATGTGTTTACGAATCGGGCGCTTGCCTTTTTCTATCCGCTTTCTCCTCGTTGCTGCTTTGATTGAGCCTTTTCCTAGATAGCGATCGAAGACCACGTCCACTCTTGGTGTTGTGGCATTTAGTTTTCCAGCAACGATGTTTACGAACATAATGGCATAGTCTCCAAAGGAGTGACAATCCGGCGGCTTGCCGATCGCTTGGATGAGGGCATGGCCGTCAAGGACACGACAATAGATCTGACTTGTTGACCGAATGCATCTCGCCATCTGTTTTCGCCAGCGACAGGGGTACCAATGAAAGTTCGTGCTTTAGAATACCAGCCATATCAACTTTTCGCCCCGCTTGGGAAGCATTCAAGAGCTTTTGTACAAGTCTTCGGTCGATTTGGATGGTCTTCTGTACCGTGGACTTGTTGACAGTCTTGTATCTATACAAACTCCCAAATGTCTTTGAGTTATGTCTCTTCAATGGACTGAAGAATGGAACCGTCTTGTCCACCAACCTCTCCTTGACATTGTCTTGAAGGACTTTCTTGCCTCTCTCGCCCGCCGACAGCAAGTCCGACTGGATGTCACTGGTGGCAACATCATTTGACGCCAGGGAGACAAGTATTAATTCGGGCTTCGGCGTTCCTGAATCAACCACCGCGGCCTCATCAGCGTCACCAGCCTTCCTGTTAAAGACCTTAAACCTCTGGAACTGCAGCATCAGTTGTTGGACCGACTTGTGCTTATGCTTCGTCCGAGTAGGCTGAGTGTCCTTGCGAACAGTAATCATGTCTTGTTCAAGTTCATCGTCGATCAAACCAAGCATTTGTTTTATGTCGTGAGAAGCGTGCGATCGCTCAGCCCACGTTGCACAGAACCGGTCTCTGGCAGGGTCGTTGCGTGTTATTCCGATGATTCCATTAGACATCTTGCACAATCGGTTTACCCATTCTGTTGCCTGGTCCACGGGCACTTGATTGAACTGTCGTCTACTTTGTTTGACAACAAAGTTCCCGGCAATAAATTCTCCATGGATTTCGGGGGCCGTAGTTTTGAGTCCCTTCATGTCAGCCAGGTAGACTGGACCCCATCTGGCATAGTTGCTGTGGTCATAGATGGTCATCCAAGGCAGCATAGCGGCGAAGGCGTCTAGGTGCAGTTCCCAGTTTCCCTCACGATTCGCACGAAGAAAATCCAGCAAAATCTCGATCATCCTCATGTAGTTGAGCCAATGCTGGTTATTCGGCTCGGCGGCAAACTGCCGATGAAACCGTTGCAGTTGATCTCGCAAGCCATCAGTGGATAATGCCTCCACCAGGTCCGCAACTGCGCCAGAGACATCGTCGCAGTGTCCTATCGTCGTGGCTCTAAACAGCTGCGCCACCTTGGCACTAAGCTTTGGAACGGTGTGGTCAAGTTCTTCGTGGTTGACCTCCAGCCATTCTCCAAATTTAAGCCACCAGATTCGATACAAGGCTTCGTAAGCCCAGATATGACCACGTACAGCTCGGTAGTAGGCAGTACCTTTCATCATAGCATCGGTGCTGTTCTTTGCAAACAGGCCAGCCTCAACCCAAATGTCATCTAGCCCAGCACTATCGAAATGCTGTCCGATGGCTTTTAGGAAGTTGAATAAGATATGAAGATGCCCAAGGAGAAGGATGACGCCTTTGTACAAGTCAGGATTGGCCCACACCAACTCTTTTGCTCTGCTGTAAAGTGGCTGATCGGCGACGAGCACTGTATGCTTTTGACCCAACTTCCTGACAATGGTGAACCGATTAATGACTGTCGTTACTGTGTCATTGTTGTCTGCTGGCGCCTGCAGAATAAGTAAGATTCCAGTGGTTGTGACTGAAGCGTCGCTCTGAGTTATGGCAGCATTGAATCCAGACCAAGATGGCACGCTTTGGCCATCTGCCTCATTCATACGTGCTAAAAGCCAAGCATCATTGGTCAACTTTGACTTTTGTCTTTCTTTTTTGGCCTCGAACCACATTTCTGTTGCGATTGAACAACCCGGTGAGAAAACTGGCGACGGTCTCTGCCCTTGTGGTATGCAAGCCCGGTCTAACTCAAGAAGTTTTGACAAGCGTTTGCGCATGAGAGTCTTTGACCTCCCGATGGTCGTACTTGTCTGATGACATTGCCCTGCTGGACCCCTCTGCCAAACGACCATCTGAGTGCAATGAAATGTGTTTTTGCCATCGATCGTTTCTTCTAAAAGCTCAATGTTGTCGCATGAGGACAGGATCAGTCGTCCTGGATTGTAAGGAACAATTCCATCGGGAATATAGACGAAGCCGTTCCGTTCGTAACGGTCCAGGATGTCATTGGCTATTGAAGTGTCGATCCTCCTGATTGTGTCTATACCAATGATGTGGCCAGCTGCATGAAAGAGGTTCACCAACTGTTCCGATCTGGTAGCCTGATGAAGTGCCAGACCAAGTCCAACATGCTTTGGCGTCAACTTTTTGTGCTTCGAGACTGCGAACACAATATCCTGTGCGATACTGCAAACCTTCCGATCGACATCTGTATCTTCTTCAGACGGCTCATCTACATCTAAGACGGACATTCCTCCACAAAGCACGCTTAGAAATACGTACAGACTGTTGGGTATGACCTGTCTGACATTCGACTGGTCAATTCCTCGCCACCCAGAAGCGTGTCCGGGGCTGTCTTCTAAATCATACCTGACTTGCAGAGCAGCATGAACAACCTCGCGCAAATGATTGCTGTTTGGATTCAGCATTTCTGTGACATAGTCCCCTTGCGCTGAAACGTCGCCTTCCGTAAGCTTAGTTAATGTATCGGCAATAAGAAACTGTGACTTGTCACTTGGATACATTAGAAGCGATGCTTTCCTGTCAACAGGCCTTACGAAACTTCCTTTTGGCCCAACACGCTGCCTGATAGAATCGTTGAATGACCTCCGTCTTGTGATGTAGCGCTCGGGTGGCTCGATTCCATTGCGTGCGTACATCTCACAATATTTGTGAGCTTCTCTGGTATTTGCAGTTGACAGATCAAACAACTGTCGAAGTCTGTAGTTTGATCACATTCTCGTTTTCTACCGACACTGGTAACGGGGTCAACAGAGGCCATGGTGGTCAGTTACCCTACTAATTACATAATCTTTCTAATAGACGCGTAGTCAACATCACCTGACGAAAGTCGCGTGCCACTAATTGTTGGTTTCCATGACAACTGTGACGAATACAATATAGACGCAAAATGTTATATAAAACAGTACTCACCTCGTTATGTGGCCTAATAATCTGCTTACAAAGAATAATCAAAATAGTGCGACCATTTTCTACTTTATGCATACTTTTGAGATAATTGGCATTTTTTAGATCGCGTACCCACTATAGCCTATACAAAACATCAATTTCAACTTGCTACTGCAACCTTAGTATCATATGTACACCCTGCATTCTCTATGAGCTCGTAAGCTCAGACAATAAGGATTCCAAACGAATAAAAATATTTTTTTCACCCAAATTGCACCAAATGACCTCTAAATGACCTTCCAAGGTCAAATCTAAGGTGGTAACCGCCCTGGTTCGAAAGCACACCTCTTGTAGATATTATTCCATATAGGTACCCACTTGTAACAAAAAATGCCATCAAAAGTTTTTTTAATGACATTTACCTGATTTGGCCGGCCGACAACATGGGATCCTTCGGCAGCATTTTGGCGGAAAAATGGTCTCAATTTGTCCGTGAAGGGTATAAGTGAGACAACCATCACCTGGCGTGATACGTGACATTAGTAATTGGGTGCGAATAACTATATTGGTCAAGGTCACGCTCCAAGGTCAAGGTCACTGCAAGGTCAAGGTCACGAAACAGGTTCTCCCGCGTAACTCCGTTAATATTGGGTCTAGAGATTCGCTGTTTGTTTGAGAGTATTCGTCAGGGAGAGGCGGAAACGCAGTACTCACTCAGATTTTTCCGGATACTGAACGATTTTCGAGTAATCGGCCAATCAATATTCAGCGTACGTGTCAAGTGGCGCTTTGAACTGATGGCCGCCGTTCGCTTAATAGCGACGCTAGAGAGTCGGGACCGGTTGCAAAAGACGGGCAAACGTCGACTTGGGTATGGAATCCGCCTTTGCTTTTAGCCTATCACGCTTAGTTCCGCCGCTAGGGGGCTCCGTAATTCAGCGATGACGAGTCCGAGAAGAGCGATTAGGGCGTGACCAAGGACACGTAGGAAGTCGGGATTTGAACGTATTCACTCTAAACGACGCCCTCGACCTGGAAAAATAGCCCGCGTTGAACAGCAGCCGTTAGATGGCGCTCGTCCAGCACATCACGATATTTGGGGTCCAATTTGGGCTAATTTGCGCTTTCAGGCAGCAATTTGGCCTGGCTACAGCTTTCAGTGGGCGATATGGTCTCGAACGCCAGGCCGAACAACCAATGAGCGAGCGGCGATGGGTCCTAAAATGGTCGAATTAGTCCCAAAACTCCCATTTTCGTCCCTTCTCAAGCTCTGCTTGACCGTCTAGGTCTGTCTGTCTGTCTGTTGTCTCGCGGCGCATTATCTTTCGAATATCCAGCGATATCGACTTCAAAATTTACAAAAGATGCGGAATGGCAATCGTCAGGCTAAGTTCGTCGATGGGCCATGTAGGTGAAAGGTTAAGGTCACAGGAATTTTTTTGCAACTCGCTTAACCATTGAAAGATAGGACCAAAAAACGGGAAAATCGCTATAACGTTCGCAGTTTACATTTCATCACGCTGAAAATTATTTCACATCTTCGGCCCATTAGTACCTTCTATATCGTCTTTCATTTGTGCGAATCGCCCAAATAATTTTCCCGCTAAAAATTCCAAAACTTTAACATGGGACCCTGCGGGAGCATTTTGGCGGCATGGCCGCCTCAATTGCTCCACGAAGGAGAGATGTCAGACAAACGACACCTTGCGTGAGACATGACATTAGTATTTGGGCGCAAAGTAGTATATTGATCAAGGTCACGCTTCCAAGGTCAAGGTCAGGGTTACGAAACATGTTACTCCGAGTAACTTCGTTAATATTTGGTCTAGAGATTCGGGGTTTGTTTCAGAGTATTCTTCAGAGACGGGCGCAAACGAAATGTGACCTTAGATTTCACCTCACATTTATAGGTTTCGAGTTATTGGATCATCAATTTTGACATTGCAAAAAATGCAAAAAGTTCGCTGTGATTACATAAATGCAGGTAGAAGACTCATATGAGGTGGAATATGTACCCATATTACTCAAGTTAGTTTTTGCTGTGGCATTCTGATGTATCTTTTTATCCAGACAAGAAGATATTTGCAATGCTGTGAACAATGAAAGGGTTAGTATCCTAGATGACACAGGACGCCAAGCCAATTAGTTACTATCGGCCCTGTTGTTCGTGATGTGTGCAAATCCCACATTGCAGCTCGCGTTCCTTTGATTGCAGGTCAAATTCTAGGGAAGCCCGTAAGACACACCCCTAAATGGATCTTGATGGTCACTTCAAACCATACGGCCGCCGTAATGTAGCTGTGACATGAGCGAGAGAGGAGAGTAAATACCAATTTGGTTATATTGGGATGGGCGAAGGCACAAAGGGGGGGGGGGGGATGTGGAGGGGCGATGTAAAGGACAGGTATTGTCGTCAGGAACGAAGATTTTGCCTTGACCTTGACCCGGAAGAGAATTTCCACTCCGGCCTTGCATTCGCTCGTTTGCATCCGCCATTTCAAACCCACACAATGGTCACTCGCCATTTCAATTCCACACAATGGTCACTCGCCATTTAAATCCCTCACAGTGGTCACTCGCCATTTCAATCCCTCACATTGGTCACTCGCCATTTCAATCCCTCACAGTGGTCACTCGCCATTTCAATCCCTCACATTGGTCACTCGCCATTTCAATCCCTCACAGTGGTCACTCGCCATTTCAATCCCTCACAGTGGTCACTCGCCATTTCAATATCTCACAGTGGTCACTCGCCATTTGAATCCCTCACAGTGGTCACTCGCCATTTCAATCCCTCACAGTGGTCACTCGCCATTTCAATATCTCACAATGGTCACTCGCCATTTCAATATCTCACAGTGGTCACTCGCCATTTCAATCCCTCACATTGGTCACTCGCCATTTCAATCTCTCACAGTGGTCACTCGCTATTTCAATATCTCACAGTGGTCACTCGCCATTTCAATATCTCACAGTGGTCACTCGCCATTTAAATCCCTCACAGTGGTCACTCGCCATTTCAATCCCTCACATTGGTCACTCGCCATTTCAATCCCTCACAGTGGTCACTCGCCATTTCAATCCCTCACATTGGTCACTCGCCATTTCAATCCCTCACAGTGGTCACTCGCCATTTCAATATCTCACAGTGGTCACTCGCCATTTCAATATCTCACAGTGGTCACTCGCCATTTCAATCCCTCAAAGTGGTCACTCGCCATTTCAATCCCTCACAGTGGTCACTCGCCATTTCAATATCTCACAGTGGTCACACGCCATTTCAATATCTCACAGTGGTCACTCGCCATTTCAATTCCTCACATTGGTCACTCGCCATTTCAATCTCTCACAGTGGTCACTCGCTATTTCAATATCTCACAGTGGTCACTCGCCATTTCAATCCCTCACAGTGGTCACTCGCCATTTCAATCCCTCACAGTGGTCACTCGCTATTTCAGTATCTCACAGTGGTCACTCGCCATTTCAATGTCTCACAGTGGTCACTCGCCATTTCAATCCCACACAGTGGTCACTCGCCATTTCAGTATCTCACAGTGGTCACTCGCCATTTCAATCCCTCACAGTGGTCACTCGCCATTTCAAAATCTCACAGTGGTCACTCGCCATTTCAATCCCTCACAGTGGTCACTCGCCATTTCAATATCTCACAGTGGTCACTCGCCATTTCAGTATCTCACAGTGGTCACTCGCCATTTCAATCCCTCACAGTGGTCACTCGCCATTTCAATTCCTCACAGTGGTCACTCGCCATTTCAATATCTCACAGTGGTCACTCGCCATTTCAATCCCTCACAGTGGTCACTCGCCATTTCAATCCCTCACAGTGGTCAATCGCCATTTAAATCCTTCACAGTGGTCACCCACCATTTCAATCCCTCACAGTGGTCACTCGCCATTTCAATATCTCACAGTGGTCACTCGCCATTTCAATCCATCACAGTGGTCACTCGCCATTTCAATATCATACAGTGGTCACTCGCCATTTCATTGTCTCACAGTGGTCACTCGCCATTTCAATATCTCACAGTGGTCACTCGCCATTTCAATGTCTCACAGTGGTCACTCGCCATTTCAATGTCTCACAGTGGTCACTCGCCATTTCAATATCTCACAGTGGTCACTCGCCATTTCAATCCCTCACAGTGGTCACTCGCCATTTCAATCCCTCACAGTGGTCACTCGCCATTTCAATCCCTCACAGTGGTCACTCGCCATTTCAATATCTCACAGTGGTCACTCGCCATTTCAGTTTCTCACAGTGGTCACTCGCCATTTCAATCCCTCACAGTGGTCACTCGCCATTTCAATATCTCACAGTGGTCACTCGCCATTTGAATCCCTCACAGTGGTCACTCGCCATTTCAATCCCTCACAGTGGTCACTCGCCATTTCAATATCTCACAATGGTCACTCGCCATTTCAATATCTCACAGTGGTCACTCGCCATTTCAATCCCTCACATTGGTCACTCGCCATTTCAATCTCTCACAGTGGTCACTCGCTATTTCAATATCTCACAGTGGTCACTCGCCATTTCAATATCTCACAGTGGTCACTCGCCATTTCAGTATCTCACAGTGGTCACTCGCCATTACAATCCCTCACATTGGTCACTCGCCATTTCAATCCCTCACAGTGGTCACTCGCCATTTCAATCCCTCACATTGGTCACTCGCCATTTCAATCCCTCACAGTGGTCACTCGCCATTTCAATCCCTCACAGTGGTCACTCGCCATTTCAATATCTCACAGTGGTCACTCGCCATTTCAATCCCTCAAAGTGGTCACTCGCCATTTCAATCCCTCACAGTGGTCACTCGCCATTTCAATATCTCACAGTGGTCACACGCCATTTCAATATCTCACAGTGGTCACTCGCCATTTCAATTCCTCACATTGGTCACTCGCCATTTCAATCTCTCACAGTGGTCACTCGCTATTTCAATATCTCACAGTGGTCACTCGCCATTTCAATCCCTCACAGTGGTCACTCGCCATTTCAATCCCTCACAGTGGTCACTCGCTATTTCAGTATCTCACAGTGGTCACTCGCCATTTCAATGTCTCACAGTGGTCACTCGCCATTTCAATCCCACACAGTGGTCACTCGCCATTTCAGTATCTCACAGTGGTCACTCGCCATTTCAATCCCTCACAGTGGTCACTCGCCATTTCAATATCTCACAGTGGTCACTCGCCATTTCAATCCCTCACAGTGGTCACTCGCCATTTCAATATCTCACAGTGGTCAGTCGCCATTTCAGTATCTCACAGTGGTCACTCGCCATTTCAATCCCTCACAGTGGTCACTCGCCATTTCAATTCCTCACAGTGGTCACTCGCCATTTCAATATCTCACAGTGGTCACTCGCCATTTCAATCCCTCACAGTGGTCACTCGCCATTTCAATCCCTCACAGTGGTCAATCGCCATTTAAATCCCTCACAGTGGTCACCCACCATTTCAATCCCTCACAGTGGTCACTCGCCATTTCAATATCTCACAGTGGTCACTCGCCATTTCAATCCATCACAGTGGTCACTCGCCATTTCAATATCATACAGTGGTCACTCGCCATTTCATTGTCTCACAGTGGTGACTCGCCATTTCAATATCTCACAGTGGTCACTCGCCATTTCAATGTCTCACAGTGGTCACTCGCCATTTCAATGTCTCACAGTGGTCACTCGCCATTTCAATATCTCACAGTGGTCACTCGCCATTTCAATCCCTCACAGTGGTCACACGCCATTTCAATCCCTCACAGTGGTCACTCGCCATTTCAATCCCTCACAGTGGTAACTCGCCATTTCAATATCTCACAGTGGTCACTCGCCATTTCAGTTTCTCACAGTGGTCACTCGCCATTTCAATCCCTCACAGTGGTCACTCGCCATTTCAATATCTCACAGTGGTCACTCGCCATTTCAATCCCTCACAGTGGTCACTCGCCATTTCAATCCCTCACAGTGGTCACTCGCCATTTCAGCATCTCACAGTGGTCACTCGCCATTTCAATCCCTCACAGTGGTCACTCGCCATTTCAATCCCTCACATTGGTCACTCGCCATTTCAATATCTCACAGTGGTCACTCGCCATTTCAATCCCTCACAGTGGTCACTCGCCATTTCAATCCCTCACAGTGGTCACTCGCCATTTCAATCCCTCACAGTGGTCACTCGCCATTCCAATCCCTCACAGTGGTCACTCGCCATTTCAATCCCTCACAGTGGTCACTCGCCATTTCAATATCTCACAGTGGTCACTCGCCATTTCAATCCCTCACATTGGTCACTCGCCATTTCAATCCCTCACAGTGGTCACTCGCCATTTCAATCCCTCACAGTGGTCACTCGCCATTTCAATCCCTCACAGTGGTCACTCGCCATTTCAATGTCTCACAGTGGTCACTCGCCATTTAAATCCCTCACAGTGGTCACTCGCCATTTCAGTCCCTCACAGTGGTCACTCGCCATTTCAATATCTCACAGTGGTCACTCGCCATGTCAATGTCTCACAGTGGTCACTCGCCATTTCAATATCTCACAGTGGTCACTCGCCATTTCAATATCTCACAGTGGTCACTCGCCATTTCAATCCCTCACAGTGGTCACTCGCCATTTCAATATCTCACAGTGGTCACTCGCCATTTCAGTTTCTCACAGTGGTCACTCGCCATTTCAATCCCTCACAGTGGTCACTCGCCATTTCAATATCTCACAGTGGTCACACGCCATTTCAATATCTCACAGTGGTCACTCGCCATTTCAATTCCTCACATTGGTCACTCGCCATTTCAATCTCTCACAGTGGTCACTCGCTATTTCAATATCTCACAGTGGTCACTCGCCATTTCAATCCCTCACAGTGGTCACTCGCTATTTCAGTATCTCACAGTGGTCACTCGCCATTTCAATCCCACACAGTGGTCACTCGCCATTTCAATCCCTCACAGTGGTCACTCGCCATTTCAATATCTCACAGTGGTCACTCGCCATTTCAGTATCTCACAGTGGTCACTCGCCATTTCAATATCTCACAGTGGTCACTCGCCATTTCAATCCCTTACAGTAGTCACTCGCCATTTCAATATCTCACAGTGGTCAGTCGCCATTTCAGTATCTCACAGTGGTCACTCGCAATTTCAATCCCTCACAGTGGTCACTCGCCATTTCAATTCCTCACAGTGGTCACTCGCCATTTCAATATCTCACAGTGGTCACTCGCCATTTCAATCCCTCACAGTGGTCACTCGCCATTTCAATCCCTCACAGTGGTCACTCGCCATTTCAATATCTCACAGTGGTCAGTCGCCATTTCAGTATCTCACAGTGGTCACTCGCAATTTCAATCCCTCACAGTGGTCACTCGCCATTTCAATTCCTCACAGTGGTCACTCGCCATTTCAATATCTCACAGTGGTCACTCGCCATTTCAATCCCTCACAGTGGTCACTCGCCATTTCAATCCCTCACAGTGGTCACTCGCCATTTAAATCCCTCACAGTGGTCACTCGCCATTTCAATCCCTCACAGTGGTCACTCGCCATTTCAATCCCTCACATTGGTCACTCGCCATTTCAATCCCTCACAGTGGTCACTCGCCATTTCAATCCCTCACAGTGGTCACTCGCCATTTCAATATCTCACAGTAGTCACTCGCCATTTGAATCCCTCACAGTGGTCACTCGCCATTTCAATCCCTCACAGTGGTCATTCGCCATTTCATTATCTCACAATGGTCACTCGCCATTTCAATATCTCACAGTGGTCACTCGCCATTTCAATCCCTCACATGGGTCACTCGCCATTTCAATCTCTCACAGTGGTCACTCGCTATTTCAATCCCTCACATTGGTCACTCGCCATTTCAATATCTCACAGTGGTCACTCGCCATTTCAATCCCTCACAGTGGTCACTCGCCATTTCAATCCCTCACAGTGGTCACTCGCCATTTCAATATCTCACAATGGTCACTCGCCATTTCAATATCTCACAGTGGTCACTCGCCATTTCAATCCCTCACATTGGTCACTCGCCATTTCAATCTCTCACAGTGGTCACTCGCTATTTCAATATCTCACAGTGGTCACTCGCCATTTCAATATCTCACAGTGGTCGCTCGCCATTTAAATCCCTCACAGTGGTCACTCGCCATTTCAATCCCTCACATTGGTCACTCGCCATTTCAATCCCTCACAGTGGTCACTCGCCATTTCAATCCCTCACATTGGTCACTCGCCATTTCAATCCCTCACAGTGGTCACTCGCCATTTCAATCCCTCACAGTGGTCACTCGCCATTTCAATGTCTCACAGTGGTCACTCGCCATTTCAATCCCACACAGTGGTCACTCGCCATTTCAGTATCTCACAGTGGTCACTCGCCATTTCAATCCCTCACAGTGGTCACTCGCCATTTCAATATCTCACAGTGGTCACTCGCCATTTCAATCCCTCACAGTGGTCACTCGCCATTTCAATATCTCACAGTGGTCAGTCGCCATTTCAGTATCTCACAGTGGTCACTCGCCATTTCAATCCCTCACAGTGGTCACTCGCCATTTCAATTCCTCACAGTGGTCACTCGCCATTTCAATATCTCACAGTGGTCACTCGCCATTTCAATCCCTCACAGTGGTCACTCGCCATTTCAATCCCTCACAGTGGTCAATCGCCATTTAAATCCCTCACAGTGGTCACCCACCATTTCAATCCCTCACAGTGGTCACTCGCCATTTCAATATCTCACAGTGGTCACTCGCCATTTCAATCCATCACAGTGGTCACTCGCCATTTCAATATCATACAGTGGTCACTCGCCATTTCATTGTCTCACAGTGGTGACTCGCCATTTCAATATCTCACAGTGGTCACTCGCCATTTCAATGTCTCACAGTGGTCACTCGCCATTTCAATGTCTCACAGTGGTCACTCGCCATTTCAATATCTCACAGTGGTCACTCGCCATTTCAATCCCTCACAGTGGTCACTCGCCATTTCAATCCCTCACAGTGGTCACTCGCCATTTCAATCCCTCACAGTGGTCACTCGCCATTTCAATATCTCACAGTGGTCACTCGCCATTTCAGTTTCTCACAGTGGTCACTCGCCATTTCAATCCCTCACAGTGGTCACTCGCCATTTCAATATCTCACAGTGGTCACTCGCCATTTCAATCCCTCACAGTGGTCACTCGCCATTTCAATATCTCACAGTGGTCACTCGCCATTTCAGCATCTCACAGTGGTCACTCGCCATTTCAATCCCTCACAGTGGTCACTCGCCATTTCAATCCCTCACAGTGGTCACTCGCCATTTCAATATCTCACAGTGGTCACTCGCCATTTCAATCCCTCACAGTGGTCACTCGCCATTTCAATCCCTCACAGTGGTCACTCGCCATTTCAATCCCTCACAGTGGTCACTCGCCATTCCAATCCCTCACAGTGGTCACTCGCCATTTCAATCCCTCACAGTGGTCACTCGCCATTTCAATATCTCACAGTGGTCACTCGCCATTTCAATCCCTCACATTGGTCACTCGCCATTTCAATCCCTCACAGTGGTCACTCGCCATTTCAATCCCTCACAGTGGTCACTCGCCATTTCAATCCCTCACAGTGGTCACTCGCCATTTCAATGTCTCACAGTGGTCACTCGCCATTTAAATCCCTCACAGTGGTCACTCGCCATTTCAGTCCCTCACAGTGGTCACTCGCCATTTCAATATCTCACAGTGGTCACTCGCCATGTCAATGTCTCACAGTGGTCACTCGCCATTTCAATATCTCACAGTGGTCACTCGCCATTTCAATATCTCACAGTGGTCACTCGCCATTTCAATCCCTCACAGTGGTCACTCGCCATTTCAATATCTCACAGTGGTCACTCGCCATTTCAGTTTCTCACAGTGGTCACTCGCCATTTCAATCCCTCACAGTGGTCACTCGCCATTTCAATATCTCACAGTGGTCACACGCCATTTCAATATCTCACAGTGGTCACTCGCCATTTCAATTCCTCACATTGGTCACTCGCCATTTCAATCTCTCACAGTGGTCACTCGCTATTTCAATATCTCACAGTGGTCACTCGCCATTTCAATCCCTCACAGTGGTCACTCGCTATTTCAGTATCTCACAGTGGTCACTCGCCATTTCAATCCCACACAGTGGTCACTCGCCATTTCAATCCCTCACAGTGGTCACTCGCCATTTCAATATCTCACAGTGGTCACTCGCCATTTCAGTATCTCACAGTGGTCACTCGCCATTTCAATATCTCACAGTGGTCACTCGCCATTTCAATCCCTTACAGTAGTCACTCGCCATTTCAATATCTCACAGTGGTCAGTCGCCATTTCAGTATCTCACAGTGGTCACTCGCAATTTCAATCCCTCACAGTGGTCACTCGCCATTTCAATTCCTCACAGTGGTCACTCGCCATTTCAATATCTCACAGTGGTCACTCGCCATTTCAATCCCTCACAGTGGTCACTCGCCATTTCAATCCCTCACAGTGGTCACTCGCCATTTCAATATCTCACAGTGGTCAGTCGCCATTTCAGTATCTCACAGTGGTCACTCGCAATTTCAATCCCTCACAGTGGTCACTCGCCATTTCAATTCCTCACAGTGGTCACTCGCCATTTCAATATCTCACAGTGGTCACTCGCCATTTCAATCCCTCACAGTGGTCACTCGCCATTTCAATCCCTCACAGTGGTCACTCGCCATTTAAATCCCTCACAGTGGTCACTCGCCATTTCAATCCCTCACAGTGGTCACTCGCCATTTCAATCCCTCACATTGGTCACTCGCCATTTCAATCCCTCACAGTGGTCACTCGCCATTTCAATCCCTCACAGTGGTCACTCGCCATTTCAATATCTCACAGTAGTCACTCGCAATTTGAATCCCTCACAGTGGTCACTCGCCATTTCAATCCCTCACAGTGGTCATTCGCCATTTCATTATCTCACAATGGTCACTCGCCATTTCAATATCTCACAGTGGTCACTCGCCATTTCAATCCCTCACATTGGTCACTCGCCATTTCAATCTCTCACAGTGGTCACTCGCTATTTCAATCCCTCATATTGGTCACTCGCCATTTCAATATCTCACAGTGGTCACTCGCCATTTCAATCCCTCACAGTGGTCACTCGCCATTTCAATCCCTCACAGTGGTCACTCGCCATTTCAATATCTCACAATGGTCACTCGCCATTTCAATATCTCACAGTGGTCACTCGCCATTTCAATCCCTCACATTGGTCACTCGCCATTTCAATCTCTCACAGTGGTCACTCGCTATTTCAATATCTCACAGTGGTCACTCGCCATTTCAATATCTCACAGTGGTCGCTCGCCATTTAAATCCCTCACAGTGGTCACTCGCCATTTCAATCCCTCACATTGGTCACTCGCCATTTCAATCCCTCACAGTGGTCACTCGCCATTTCAATCCCTCACATTGGTCACTCGCCATTTCAATCCCTCACAGTGGTCACTCGCCATTTCAATCCCTCACAGTGGTCACTCGCCATTTCAATATCTCACAGTGGTCACTCGCCATTTCAGTTTCTGACAGTGGTCACTCGCCATTTCAATCCCTCACAGTGGTCACTCGCCATTTCAATATCTCACAGTGGTCACACGCCATTTCAATATCTCACAGTGGTCACTCGCCATTTCAATTCCTCACATTGGTCACTCGCCATTTCAATCTCTCACAGTGGTCACTCGCTATTTCAATATCTCACAGTGGTCACTCGCCATTTCAATCCCTCACAGTGGTCACTCGCCATTTCAATCCCTCACAGTGGTCACTCGCTATTTCAGTATCTCACAGTGGTCACTCGCCATTTCAATGTCTCACAGTGGTCACTCGCCATTTCAATCCCACACAGTGGTCACTCGCCATTTCAATCCCTCACAGTGGTCACTCGCCATTTCAATATCTCACAGTGGTCACTCGCCATTTCAGTATCTCACAGTGGTCACTCGCCATTTCAATATCTCACAGTGGTCACTCGCCATTTCAATCCCTCACAGTGGTCACTCGCCATTTCAATATCTCACAGTGGTCAGTCGCCATTTCATTATCTCACAGTGGTCACTCGCAATTTCAATCCCTCACAGTGGTCACTCGCCATTTCAATTCCTCACAGTGGTCACTCGCCATTTCAATATCTCACAGTGGTCACTCGCCATTTCAATCCCTCACAGTGGTCACTCGCCATTTAAATCCCTCACAGTGGTCACCCGCCATTTCAATCCCTCACAGTGGTCACTCGCCATTTCAATATCTCACAGTGGTCACTCGCCATTTCAATCCATCACAGTGGTCACTCGCCATTTCAATATCATACAGTGGTCACTCGCCATTTCAATCTCTCACAGTGGTCACTCGCTATTTCAATATCTCACAGTGGTCACTCGCCATTTCAATATCTCACAGTGGTCACTCGCCATTTAAATCCCTCACAGTGGTCACTCGCCATTTCAATCCCTCACAGTGGTCACTCGCCATTTCAATATCTCACAATGGTCACTCGCCATTTCAATATCTCACAGTGGTCACTCGCCATTTCAATCCCTCACATTGGTCACTCGCCATTTTAATCTCTCACAGTGGTCACTCGCTATTTCAATATCTCACAGTGGTCACTCGCCATTTCAATATCTCACAGTGGTCACTCGCCATTTAAATCCCTCACAGTGGTCACTCGCCATTTCAATCCCTCACATTGGTCACTCGCCATTTCAATCCCTCACAGTGGTCACTCGCCATTTCAATCCCTCACAGTGGTCACTCGCCATTTCAATATCTCACAGTGGTCACTCGCCATTTCAGTTTCTCACAGTGGTCACTCGCCATTTCAATCCCTCACAGTGGTCACTCGCCATTTCAATATCTCACAGTGGTCACACGCCATTTCAATATCTCACAGTGGTCACTCGCCATTTCAATTCCTCACATTGGTCACTCGCCATTTCAATCTCTCACAGTGGTCACTCGCTATTTCAATATCTCACAGTGGTCACTCGCCATTTCAATATCTCACAGTGGTCACTCGCTATTTCAGTATCTCACAGTGGTCACTCGCCATTTCAATGTCTCACAGTGGTCACTCGCCATTTCAATCCCACACAGTGGTCACTCGCCATTTCAATCCCTCACAGTGGTCACTCGCCATTTCAATATCTCACAGTGGTCACTCGCCATTTCAGTATCTCACAGTGGTCACTCGCCATTTCAATATCTCACAGTGGTCACTCGCCATTTCAATCCCTCACAGTGGTCACTCGCCATTTCAATATCTCACAGTGGTCAGTCGCCATTTCAGTATCTCACAGTGGTCACTCGCAATTTCAATCCCTCACAGTGGTCACTCGCCATTTCAATTCCTCACAGTGGTCACTCGCCATTTCAATATCTCACAGTGGTCACTCGCCATTTCAATCCCTCACAGTGGTCACTCGCCATTTCAATCCCTCACAGTGGTCACTCGCCATTTCAATATCTCACAGTGGTCAGTCGCCATTTCAGTATCTCACAGTGGTCACTCGCAATTTCAATCCCTCACAGTGGTCACTCGCCATTTCAATTCCTCACAGTGGTCACTCGCCATTTCAATATCTCACAGTGGTCACTCGCCATTTCAATCCCTCACAGTGGTCACTCGCCATTTCAATCTCTCACAGTGGTCACTCGCCATTTAAATCCCTCACAGTGGTCACTCGCCATTTCAATCCCTCACAGTGGTCACTCGCCATTTCATTGTCTCACAGTGGTCACTCGCCATTTCAATCCCTCACATTGGTCACTCGCCATTTCAATCCCTCACAGTGGTCACTCGCCATTTCAATATCTCACAGTGGTCACTCGCCATTTGAATCCCTCACAGTGGTCACTCGCCATTTCAATCCCTCACAGTGGTCACTCGCCATTTCATTATCTCACAATGGTCACTCGCCATTTCAATATCTCACAGTGGTCACTCGCCATTTCAATCCCTCACATTGGTCACTCGCCATTTCAATCTCTCACAATGGTCACTCGCTATTTCAATCCCTCACAGTGGTCACTCGCCATTTCAATATCTCACAGTGGTCACTCGCCATTTGAATCCCTCACAGTGGTCACTCGCCATTTCAATCCCTCACAGTGGTCACTCGCCATTTCAATATCTCACAATGGTCACTCGCCATTTCAATATCTCACAGTGGTCACTCGCCATTTCAATCCCTCACATTGGTCACTCGCCATTTCAATCTCTCACAGTGGTCACTCGCTATTTCAATATCTCACAGTGGTCACTCGCCATTTCAATATCTCACAGTGGTCGCTCGCCATTTAAATCCCTCACAGTGGTCACTCGCCATTTCAATCCCTCACATTGGTCACTCGCCATTTCAATCCCTCACAGTGGTCACTCGCCATTTCAATCCCTCACATTGGTCACTCGCCATTTCAATCCCTCACAGTGGTCACTCGCCATTTCAATCCCTCACAGTGGTCACTCGCCATTTCAATATCTCACAGTGGTCACACGCCATTTCAATATCTCACAGTGGTCACTCGCCATTTCAATTCCTCACATTGGTCACTCGCCATTTCAATCTCTCACAGTGGTCACTCGCTATTTCAATATCTCACAGTGGTCACTCGCCATTTCAATCCCTCACAGTGGTCACTCGCCATTTCAATCCCTCACAGTGGTCACTCGCTATTTCAGCATCTCACAGTGGTCACTCGCCATTTCAATGTCTCACAGTGGTCACTCGCCATTTCAATCCCACACAGTGGTCACTCGCCATTTCAATCCCTCACAGTGGTCACTCGCCATTTCAATATCTCACAGTGGTCACTCGCCATTTCAGTATCTCACAGTGGTCACTCGCCATTTCAATATCTCACAGTGGTCACTCGCCATTTCAATCCCTCACCATGGTCACTCGCCATTTCATTATCTCACAGTGGTCAGTCGCCATTTCAGTATCTCACAGTGGTCACTCGCCATTTAAATCCCTCACAGTGGTCACTCGCCATTTCAATCCCTCACATTGGTCACTCGCCATTTCAATCCCTCACAGTGGTCACTCGCCATTTCAATCCCTCACATTGGTCACTCGCCATTTCAATCCCTCACAGTGGTCACTCGCCATTTCAATCCCTCACATTGGTCACTCGCCATTTCAATCCCTCACAGTGGTCACTCGCCATTTCAATCCCTCACAGTGGTCACTCGCCATTTCAATATCTCACAGTGGTCACACGCCATTTCAATATCTCACAGTGGTCACTCGCCATTTCAATTCCTCACATTGGTCACTCGCCATTTCAATCTCTCACAGTGGTCACTCGCTATTTCAATATCTCACAGTGGTCACTCGCCATTTCAATCCCTCACAGTGGTCACTCGCCATTTCAATCCCTCACAGTGGTCACTCGCTATTTCAGCATCTCACAGTGGTCACTCGCCATTTCAATGTCTCACAGTGGTCACTCGCCATTTCAATCCCACACAGTGGTCACTCGCCATTTCAATCCCTCACAGTGGTCACTCGCCATTTCAATATCTCACAGTGGTCACTCGCCATTTCAGTATCTCACAGTGGTCACTCGCCATTTCAATATCTCACAGTGGTCACTCGCCATTTCAATCCCTCACCATGGTCACTCGCCATTTCATTATCTCACAGTGGTCAGTCGCCATTTCAGTATCTCACAGTGGTCACTCGCCATTTAAATCCCTCACAGTGGTCACTCGCCATTTCAATCCCTCACATTGGTCACTCGCCATTTCAATCCCTCACAGTGGTCACTCGCCATTTCAATCCCTCACATTGGTCACTCGCCATTTCAATCCCTCACAGTGGTCACTCGCCATTTCAATCCCTCACAGTGGTCACTCGCCATTTCAATATCTCACAGTGGTCACACGCCATTTCAATATCTCACAGTGGTCACTCGCCATTTCAATTCCTCACATTGGTCACTCGCCATTTCAATCTCTCACAGTGGTCACTCGCTATTTCAATATCTCACAGTGGTCACTCGCCATTTCAATCCCTCACAGTGGTCACTCGCCATTTCAATCCCTCACAGTGGTCACTCGCTATTTCAGCATCTCACAGTGGTCACTCGCCATTTCAATGTCTCACAGTGGTCACTCGCCATTTCAATCCCACACAGTGGTCACTCGCCATTTCAATCCCTCACAGTGGTCACTCGCCATTTCAATATCTCACAGTGGTCACTCGCCATTTCAGTATCTCACAGTGGTCACTCGCCATTTCAATATCTCACAGTGGTCACTCGCCATTTCAATCCCTCACCATGGTGACTCGCCATTTCATTATCTCACAGTGGTCAGTCGCCATTTCAGTATCTCACAGTGGTCACTCGCAATTTCAATCCCTCACAGTGGTCACTCGCCATTTCAATTCCTCACAGTGGTCACTCGCCATTTCAATATCTCACAGTGGTCACTCGCCATTTCAATCCCTCACAGTGGTCACTCGCCATTTCAATCCCTCACAGTGGTCACTCGCCATTTAAATCCCTCACAGTGGTCACCCGCCATTTCAATCCCTCACAGTGGTCACTCGCCATTTCAATATCTCACAGTGGTCACTCGCCATTTCAATCCATCACAGTGGTCACTCGCCATTTCAATATCATACAGTGGTCACTCGCCATTTCATTGTCTCACAGTGGTCACTCGCCATTTCAATATCTCACAGTGGTCACTCGCCATTTCAATGTCTCACAGTGGTCACTCGCCATTTCAATGTCTCACAGTGGTCACTCGCCATTTCAATATCTCACAGTGGTCACTCGCCATTTCAATCCCTCACAGTGGTCACTCGCCATTTCAATCCCTCACAGTGGTCACTCGCCATTTCAATCCCTCACAGTGGTCACTCGCCATTTCAATATCTCACAGTGGTCACTCGCCATTTCAGTTTCTCACAGTGGTCACTCGCCATTTCAATCCCTCACAGTGGTCACTCGCCATTTCAATATCTCACAGTGGTCACTCGCCATTTCAATCCCTCACAGTGGTCATTCGCCATTTCAATATCTCACAGTGGTCACTCGCCATTTCAATATCTCACAGTGGTCACTCGCCATTTCAATCCCTCACAGTGGTCACTCGCCATTTCAATCCCTCACAGTGGTCACTCGCCATTTCAATATCTCACAGTGGTCACTCGCCATTTCAATCCCTCACAGTGGTCACTCGCCATTTCAATCCCTCACAGTGGTCACTCGCCATTTCAATCCCTCACAGTGGTCACTCGCCATTTCAATCCCTCACAGTGGTCACTCGCCATTTCAATCCCTCACAGTGGTCACTCGCCATTTCAATATCTCACAGTGGTCACTCGCCATTTCAATCCCTCACAGTGGTCACTCGCCATTTCAATCCCTCACAGTGGTCACTCGCCATTCCAATCCCTCACAGTGGTCATTCGCCATTTCAATCCCTCACAGTGGTCACTCGCCATTTCAATGTCTCACAGTGGTCACTCGCCATTTAAATCCCTCACAGTGGTCACTCGTCATTTCAGTCCCTCACAGTGGTCACTCGCCAATTCAATATCTCACAGTGGTCACTCGCCATGTCAATGTCTCACAGTGGTCACTCGCCATTTCAATATCTCACAGTGGTCACTCGCCATTTCAATATCTCACAGTGGTCACTCGCCATTTCAATATCTCACAGTGATCACTCGCCATTTCAATGTCTCACAGTGGTCACTCGCCATTTCAATATCTCACAGTGGTCACTCGCCATTTCAATCCCTCACAGTGGTCACTCGCCATTTCAATCCCTCACAGTGGTCACTCGCCATTTCAATCCCTCACAGTGGTCACTCGCCATTTAAATCCCTCACAGTGGTCACTCGCCATTTCAATCCCTCACAGTGGTCACTCGCCATTTCAATCCCTCACAGTGGTCACTCGCCATTTCAATCCCTCACAGTGGTCACTCGCCATTTCAATCCCTCACAGTGGTCACTCGCCATTTCAATCCCTCACAGTGGTCACTCGCAAATTCAATCCCTCATAGTGGTCATTCGCTATTTCAATATCTCACAGTGGTCACTCGCCATTTCAGTATCTCACAGTGGTCACTCGCCATTTCAATATCTCACAGTGGTCACTCGCTATTTCAATCCCTCACAGTGGTCACTCGCCATTTCAATCCCTCACAGTGGTCACTCGCCATTTCAATCCCTCACAGTGGTCATTCGCTATTTCAATATCTCACAGTGGTCACTCGCCATTTCAGTATCTCACAGTGGTCACTCGCCATTTCAATATCTCACAGTGGTCACTCGCTATTTCAATCCCTCACAGTGGTCACTCGCTATTTCAATATCTCACAGTGGTCACTCGCCATTTCAATCCCTCACAGTGGTCACTCGCCATTTCAATCCCTCACAGTGGTCACTCGCTATTTCAATATCTCACAGTGGTCACTCGCCATTTCAATCCTTCACAGTGGTCACTCGCCATTTCAATCCCTCACAGTGGTCACTCGCCATTTCAATCCCTCACAGTGGTCATTCGCTATTTCAATATCTCACAGTGGTCACTCGCCATTTCAGTATCTCACAGTGGTCACTCGCCGTTTCAATATCTCACAGTGGTCACTCGCTATTTCAATCCCTCACAGTGGTCACTCGCTATTTCAATATCTCACAGTGGTCACTCGCCATTTCAATCCCTCACAGTGGTCACTCGCCATTTCAATATCTCACAGTGGTCACTCGCCATTTCAATCCCTCACAGTGGTCACTCGCCATTTCAATCCCTTACAGTGGTCACTCGCTTTTTCAATATCTCACAGTGGTCACTCGCCATTTAAATCCTTCACAGTGGTCACTCGCCATTTCAATCCCTCACAGTGGTTAATAAGGATCAGATTAGTTGGCTCTTGAGTATTTGTCTCTTGGACAATAAATGACTTAATTAACAACTACACTGACAACCGAGGTGTGTACCACACTAGTGAAATGTTTTGAATAATAACGAATATACGACAATATACCCGGGGCCTGTAATTTGACCCAGAAGCGTAAAAATCGGCGTCAGAGGCATCTATTTTGAAACCTACGATAGCTACCTTTCGGTCTTGTTTTTGGTTATGATATAAAAGAGTCTAGGATTACGGCGTTGCCCTTTTTAAAACCGTGCATTGCACATGGTCCGGCTTTTGCTGCACGTTGGCCATCGGTTTACCTTCGTAAGAGAACCTCAGATCTGGCCTGCTACCCTGTCATAATTTACATCCAGAACATCCCGTTATGGGTACATAGGCCTACGTCTATAAGGCCTTGTACGCAAGCATTTAGCCGCATAAACTCTGTGTATAAATTCATGCATCCATTTTGGTCAGGTAATAAATCATTTGCAGCCGATCACTGTTTCCGTAGACCACAATCGTGTGTATAAGGGTTGCTGGCACATATATGTGTGAACATATACATAATGATATAAATATGAAATAAGTGCCTCCAAGTGATTGATGAGGTTGCGTTATTAAGGGTTTTTAACACAGCAGCTATTTTGTCACGGCGCAGTTCAGTTTTATGATAAATGCAACTGTAGACGTCAACCAAATTGCGGAAGCCCAGCACACGGGGAAACATAGCGGGAGCGAAAATTACCCAAACTATGCCTTCATTTGTCGCTACCCCACTTGACTGAGGCAAATCCTTACCCTTAACTAGACCCCTTTGTGTTCCAACCGCTGCGATAGGAATACAACTGGGTTGTCATTATCAGCCTGTTGTCATTATCAGCCTGTTATCATGTTGCTGTCGGCAACCCTCAGAACTTGATCGTGAAGTCATTAAATGCGTAATGCGTATTATAGCGGTTAATTACAGAAAACACATGGTCGCATGGAATGTAAACTGCTGCGCTGTAATTACGTCACTGTGTAATTACTATTTCACCATATCAGGCCATGGAGTCCTGGTCCCATGTACATACCAGGCCATGGAGTCCTGGTCCATGTACATACCTGGCCATGGAGTCCTGGTCCATGTACATACCTGGCCATGGAGTCCTGGTCCATGTACATACCTGGCCATGGAGTCCTGGTCCATGTACATACCAGGCCATGGAGTCCTGGTCCATGTACATATCAGGCCATGGAGTCCTGGTCCATGTACATACCTGGCCATGGAGTCCTGGTCCATGTACATACCAGGCCATGGAGTCCTGGTCCATGTACATACCAGGCCATGGAGTCCTGGTCCATGTACATATCAGGCCATGGAGTCCTGGTCCCATGTACATACCAGGCCATGGAGTCCTGGTCCATGTACATACCTGGCCATGGAGTCCTGGTCCATGTACATACCTGGCCATGGAGTCCTGATCTATGTACATACCTGGCCATGGAGTCCTGGTCCATGCACATACCAGGCCATGGAGTCCTGGTCCATGTACATACCTGGCCATGGAGTCCTGGTCCATGTACATACCAGGCCATGGAGTCCTGGTCCATGTACATACCTGGCCATGGAGTCCTGATCTATGTACATACCTGGCCATGGAGTCCTGGTCCATGTACATACCAGGCCATGGAGTCCTGGTCCATGTACATACCTGTCCATGGAGTCCTGGTCCCATGTACATATCAGGCCATGGAGTCCTGGTCCATGTACATACTTGGCCATGGAGTCCTGCTCCATGTACACACCTGGCCATGGAGTCCTGGTCCCATGTACATACCAGACCATAGTGTTCTGGTCCATGTACATACCTGGCCATGGTGTCCTGTTCCGTGTGCATACCAGGCCATGGAGTCCTGGTCCTTGTACATACCTGGCCATGGAGTCCTGGTCCATGTACATACCTGGCCATGGAGTCCTGATCCATGTACATACCTTGGCCTGGAGTCGTGGTCCATGTACATATCAGGCCATGGAGTCCTGGTCCGTGTACATACCAGGCCATGGAGTCCTGGTCCATGTACATACCTGGCCATGGAGTCCAGGTCCCATGTACATATCAGGCCATGGAGTCCTGGTCCATGTACATACTTGGCCATGGAGTCCTGGTCCATGTACACACCTGGCCATGGAGTCCTGGTCTCATGTACATACCAGACCATGGTGTCCTGGTCCATGTACATACCTGGCCATGGTGTCCTGTTCCGTGTACATACCAGACCATGGTGTCCTGGTCCATGTACATACCAGGCAATGGTGTCCTGTTCCGTGTACATACCTGGCCATGGTGTCCTGGTCCCATGTACGTACCAGGCCATGGTGTCCTGATCCCATGTACATACATGGCCATGGGGGTCCTGGTTCGTGTACATACCTGGCCATGTGTCTTGGTCCATGTACATTACTGGCCATGTAGTCTTGGCCCCATTTACATACCTGGCCATGGTGTCCTGGTCCCATGTACATACCAGGCCATGGTGTCCTGGTCCCATGTACATACCTGGCC
The DNA here is from genome assembly GCA_964019135.1 of Arenicola marina. Taxonomy (NCBI): domain Eukaryota; kingdom Metazoa; phylum Annelida; class Polychaeta; family Arenicolidae; genus Arenicola; species Arenicola marina. The sequence goes on along the minus strand of OZ025251.1, from coordinate 19,931,139 downwards.
ATGGAGTCCTGGTCCGTGTACATACCTGGCCATGGAGTCCTGGTCCCACATAATACCAGGCCATGGTGTCCTGGTCCCATGTACATACCAGGCCATGGTGTCCTGGTCCCATGTACATACCTGGCCATGGAGTTCTGGTCCGTGTACATACCTGGCCATGGAGTCCTGGTCCCATATAATACCAGGCCATGGTGTCCTTGTCCCATGTACATACCAGGCCATGGAGTCCTGGTCCGTGTACATACCTGGCCATGGAGTCCTGATCCCACGTACATACCAGGCCATGGAATCTTGGTCCGTGTAGATACCTGACCATGGTGTCCTGGTCCCATGTACATACCAGGCCATGGTGTCCTGGTCCCATGTACATACCTGGCCATGGAGTCCTGGTCCGTGTACATACCTGGCCATGGAGTCCTGGTCCCATATAATACCAGGCCATGGTGTCCTGGTTCCATGTACATACCAGGCCATGGTGTCCTGGTCCGTGTACATACCTGGCCATGGAGTCCTGGTTCGTGTACATACCTGGCCATGGAGTCCTGGTCCATGTACATACCTGGCTATGTGTCTTGGTCCATGTACATACCTGGCCATGGAGTCTTGGTGCCATTTACATACCAGGCCATGGTGTCCTGGTCCCATGTACATACCTGGCCATGGTGTCCTGGTTCCATGTACATACCAGGCCATGGCGTCGTGGTCCGTGTACATACCTGGCCATGTGTCTTGGTCCATGTACATACCTGGCCATGGAGTCCTGGTCTATGTACATACCTGGCCATGGAGTCTTGGTCCCATGTACATACCTGGCCATGGAGTCCTGGTCCCATGTACATACCTAACCTTGTAATGGTCATTCCGGTTAAGTATTTGATCTAACGTCATCCGTGGTTTCTGCCTCGTTCATTTTTGAGGCTACATGTTGCCACAGAACCACTCTAATCTCTACCGGAGCGAACTTCAACATCCATAGGCCTTCTCGTCCTCCCTGCCACTCTGGCCGGCGGCACACCGCAGCTTGCCCCTCCCGCTCCATCCACCCACTGCATCCATCCATCTACCGTCTATCGTTAATTCACACCTCCAACCCTCGTCTGCCAGAGACAGCAGGCTCTTTACCCTAAAGATTGTTCAACCTTGCCATCACAGGCCGCCAGGCTGCAATCCATCGCAGGCCAATTTACACACCGTGCCTTCGGTAATTGGATTTCCTCACAACCGCGGCGAGCTAGGCTATACGAATGGCGGTTTTGGGTGTGACGGGGAGGGTGAGGAAGGGGGCTCGCTTTCGTGCGGTAAATGCTTGTCTCAAGGACGTGACCGCTGACCGCTCTTCCATTTACCGCCATTGTCATACCTGCCCCCCCCCCCACTCTATCCTCCTCCCCTTCCCCCTATCACTTAATACCCGCCAAGTGTCAGTAACAGGTGGCATAAACGCTATCGCCACCCCTTTTTTCCAGATGGAGTACCAGGACACTTATAAGTACCATGTACCGTCAGAGTGCAAACTATCTACCGTCAAAGTACAAACCATCTACCATTAATATACAAGCCATATACGGTCAAAATGCACACCTTCTACCGTCAAAATACAAACTATCTACCGTCAAAATACAAACCATCTGCCGCAAAAGTACAAACCATCTACCGTCAAGGTACACACCATCTACCGTAAAAGTACACACCATCTACCTTCAAAGTACAAACCATCTGACGTCAAAGTACAAACCATTTACCGTCGTAAACACCATCTACGTAAAAGTTCAAACCATCTACCGTCAAAATACAAATCATCTACCGTCAAAATGCAAAACCATCTCCCATCAAAATACAAACCATCTACCATCAAAATTCAGACCATCTACCGTCAAAATACAATACCATCTACCGTCAAAATACAAACCATCTACCGTCAAAATACAAGCCATCTACTGCAAATGACGGTGCGTCTGTCACGTAGCCGAATCTTAAACTAAGCCTGTTTTAAACCTTGATTTAGCCTACTCCACCTTGAGTTCACGAAAACCGTAACTTTAACACTGGATTAACGTTAAACCCTGGATTAAGCCACATGTAGCCACATCTTCAACTCATGTGTGTAGCCACATCTTCAACGCAAACATTCCGGAAGGTAATTTGGTAACCCGGCCGACGCATCTTCACCTCTTGGTCGCTTGATCTGAACGGACGCTTCCACACTGTCAGCTATAGGGCGTTCGCCATCATCTTACAAGGAACCGCATCTATAATCTACCTAACACGGGACTAGGACTCCAAAAACAAACACATGGAAACTGGTTTTCCCGGCGAAGAACACAAAACGCCACTGACCATAAATAGCATTTTCAGAATGAGGAATGTGTCAACATGATCACTAGTTTCGAGTTGAAGGAGCTATAACGGAAAGATACATTTCTTAATATAGCTTACGACATTACTATGCACCGGGGCCCATATTCATAATATGGCCGCACGAAGTTAGAAGCGACAAAACCCTTTCCGTCAAACGTCAGAATCCCCACCTTGTGATGGCTCACATTTTGGCATTTTGCAAATTCCACAAATGCATTTGCCGAGTGGACACTTGCTGGAGAAAACCAATATGATCTACAAAACGCTACGAGAGTTTGCGTAGCACTCAGTAAGATTTATGAAAAAGGCCGCATCCGTTTTTTTTGTTCATGTATTTTTTAAACCAATGTTGTAAATATTATAATTCTTACAAGTCTTGACATTTTATTGGGCAGTATTTTCACGTTTTTCGCCAAATAAATATATGCCAAACGTCTTGCTAAGCCGTTTCAAACGACCACCTACTCATATAGACCAGGCAGTGGATAGAGATTGTAGTTTTTTCATTATGCGTCCATATGTGCAAAAGAAAACGCCATCCCGTCAATCAATCTATTTTTTACGTCTTCATCCGCGAAGCCTGAAGATTATCATTCACGCCATGGATCAATTTGCAATGGATTTATCCTTCGGTTTAATTAGCAATTATAATTTGATATTGTGGTGAGTCCAGCCAGGGCTGGCTGGGAGGGGGGGGACATGCAGCCGGCATAGGCGGCGCAGGATCTAGGCAGCCCGTGGGCTTAGTGCAGTACAGTGGGGGGAGTGGGCGGGGAGACAGCTAAGGCTACTGGGCGGGGGAGCCACCGAGGTAGCGCCCCACCCACTCGTCCCACGGGGCTTCCAGGCGAGGGACGGTCCCGCTCTTCCCGCCGGGGGCTGCGTGGTGCCCGCGGGATGACACACCCCACCCCCTCCCTCATACCCACCTGGCTTGGCCAAGACGGACCTCTAGTTTGAGGTCCAGACCTCTAGTTTGAGTTCAGGCTTCCAGTGGCTGGGGTAGGTGGGACAGACTCCACCCCCTCCCTCATACCCGCCTGGCTTGGCCAGGACGGACCCACAGCTGTGGGTCCCGCACGTTGTAGTCTGCGCGACTACCCCCGCCCCGTCCCCCTACCCACCGGAGTTGGCGAGGACCCTGACCTCTAAGTAAAGAGGAGGGCCGGACCTACAACTGTAGGTCCGGACCTTCAACTGTGGGTCCAACTGTATGTCCAGACCTCTAGTTTTGGGTGGGGCTATCCCGTATTTAAGGGGCCGGAATCTGGTAGAACGGGGGAGAGGAAGGAAAGGACTGACCGGGACTTATCGGAATGGACTTAGACTTGATGTATATGAAATGTGCATGCGGAAGAAAATACAAGAAAAGAGACTAATGCTGTTGTTTCAATTGAATCAAGCAAACCGATGAAGATAGCCGTCAACCCTCGACAGGGTTCTGCACAAATGGTGTCAGAAGTGGGATCCAGACTTTAACACGCGCTTTCATCGGGAGTGAATGGATATCATCGACCATATGGATAATAGGATAACAGTGCGTTTCTGCTAGGCTACGCAGGATAATCATGGGGATTCGTGTAGTGTTAAACGTTCATAAATGTCGTGGCGACTGCCAGGCTTTATGGCTTTTCCTATGTCACCCACATGGGTGCCCAGGTCACCGAAAGTGAATGAATTGAGAAATCGGAGTGAACATGCCGCCCAAGAAGGATATCAGGGAGGCAAGTGGGGATGCGACCGGCACACAAGCAGAGGCACGGCTCAGAGCCGAGATGGAGGCTCTCCGGTTGGAACTCATTGAGGCGAGGGAAGCCGTCATCGCCGCTGAGGCAGAGACAGCAGACCAACACCGACAGAAGGAGAGAGCCGTCAACGAGGCCAAGAAGATAGTGGCGGAAGCGGAGGAAGAGCGTCGGGGGGCGGTAGAGGCGGCAATCCACCGTGTTGGCGAAGCGGAAGAGAGTGTGGTGCAGGAGAAGAGAATATATGCGGCAGCGAGAGACGAAAGCCGACAGGAAGCGGATACGCTTATGCGGAGGGCGCAGGCGCAGGCGCAGAGTCCCGAGTCCGCGAGTTGGTGGCACAACGACCGACGACCGTCACTCCAACCGCCAGTCTCGGCCAGCTCGGAGGCGGTGGGGGTCCGGTCGGAGGTCGAAGCCCTTATTCGCCGCGCTCCATGGCGACCAGCTCGGCCGACGGACTGTCAGCACGTTGGATGGGGAGCGGCGGGTATAGCGTGCCCTGGCCGAAGCAGATGACGTTCGACGGAACCCAGTCGTGGGAGACCTTCATGCAGCTGTTTCATTTCGACGGCTTGTGGCTGGGACGATCACCCGCACGCAATGATCGTGATTGTAGGAAGTACGCCGCGATCGCTTGCTGTCGCTGCGGGACTGGGCCCAGGCCCCTTAGTCACGGCTACAGTTTTTGCGGGCTTTATGATCCGCGATTACCAATATAACGAAATTATATGGTAGGATTATACTTTAATGCTGCAAAATAAGTTTCCGGTTGACGTGGACACTTTGCCATGCAGCTGTTGATGATTAACAACACATCGCCGCAGGCCTTGTGAGGCGAGTGAAGGTGAGCAATAACCGGATAACACGCAGTCTCGTTCATTCCTTCTCAGATGCGTTCATTCCTTCTCAAATTCCTTATTCAGTGAGCTCATTCCGTCTCCGTTGAGCTCTTCCTTCTCCCACGGGTTCATTCCGTCTCCAGTGGGCTTTTTTCTTCTCCGGCGGGTTCATTCTTTCTCCAGTGGACTTATTTCTTCTCCCGCGGCTTCATTCCTTCTCCAGTGGGCTTGTTCCTTCTCCCGCGGGTTCATTCATTCTCTAGTGGGTTGTTTTCTTCTCCGGCGGGTTCATTCCGTCTCCAGTGGGCTTTTTTCTTCTGCCGCGGGTTTATTCCCGTCTCCAGTGGACTTTTTTCTTCACCCGCGGGTTCATTCATTCTCTAGTGGGCTTTTTTTTTCTCCCGCGGGTTCATTCTGTCTAGATTCATTCCTTCTGCAGCGGGTTCTTTTCATTGTTCAGCGGGTTAATTCTTTCTTAGGTTGGTTCCTTCTTCACCTTTTACAAGGTTTTACAAGGTCCCCGGGTTCTCCCTACCCCATGGGTTCCCCCTCCCCTCCGTGAGTGTCCCCCTCCCCCTCGCGAGGGCCGCCCGACAACGACAGTGAGTTACATCGCTCTTGCCATCTGAAAACCAATCGGTGGTTCCAACCCCGCTACATGACCAGAATTGCTTAACGCTTCCTCATTATACAACCAACAAACCCCCCCCCGTTGGTCTCCCTTCTTCCATACCCTCCCCCCCCCTCCCCTCGGGTTTCCTCTCCCTGTTGTTCTTCCACCCATTAATTGAACCGTTCAGCAATTCACAGAAGACGTTGCGCCAAAGGAAATTCCCATCGCATGGTGCTTGGCCAACTTGTATGATCTCTCGGGATCCTGCACGTACGTGACGCCGGAAGTCTCATTGACCACATTGCGGGACGGGATTGGGACGTAGATCTCGGCGCACGGACCAGGACGGGGTCTTGCCCTTGAAGGCGGAGATTGCTTTACCTCCTTCGCGGTGGCGTGATCCACTGTAATTAACCCTCGGACGGACAGACATACGGCTTAGAAGACCTGCGATATGGCCTCCATTCGACTTGTAATCCGCGTTAAGTGGTTTTTTCTACCATGTTTAATGTCGTTGTAGTGAGCTATTCCCTTTCTGTTACCGTCGTTTTTGTGCTTTTGAGAAGGACACGGCTAGCGGTGTGGGTACGGTAGCGGTACGGTATGGATGAGCTAGGAACGCGAAATTTCGACTTCACGAGCGCCAAATTTCGACTTCACGAACGTGAAATTTCGACTTCCGGTCACGAAATTTCGACTTTACGAATGCAAAATTTCGACTCCATGAACGCAAAATTTCGACTTCCGATCCCGAAATTTCGACTTCACGAACGCGAAATTTCGACTTCATGAACGCGAAATTTCGACTTCCGATCACGAGATTTCCACTTCACGACTTTCGGTCACTAAATATGGACTTCCGATCTCGAAATTTCGATTTCACCAACGCGAAATTTCGACTTCGGAAATGTGGTGACATGGCCTAATACGCTGCCGTAGAAATATAATGTCCAAAACTGTGCTCCTAGTCTTCTGTATCCTTACGCCCTTGACTCATAAAGTAACCTAATCTGACGACCTTGGCCATCTCCAGAAAACTAATGTGATTAGGTTATCAAAAGGACACTGGCATTTGACGGTTAATGCAGAATGAACCTACATCATCAGAAGCTGCATATCCCACCGCGCTTGCCATACATTGCATAGCGGCAAGACGCTTTTGGTGAAATGAATACATATATCGATGTGTGTGAAACGAGTGAAGGAAAACAACCACCGGAAGGTACGCAGCACAGGTCATGTCTCGTGGAGTCTCGATCAGATTTCGTAGTGATTGTGCAGCCATACTGGCGGGAAGCAACAGGGCAACTGTTCCGTTGCCATGGAATCGGAATTGGAAAGCTAAACAGACACGCATTAACCTTGTGCGTGCCCTCTTGTACAAGTACAAGTCTCTTGTACTCGTCAACATCTCCCACCGAGGTGAAGGAAAGCGAAATCGCCCAAACACAAGTACATGTACGTCATATTGAATGAAGTTCGATTATCTCTGTAGGATCCCATCAAAAACGTTTTCGACGGTATATCAAAAAGTGTATAGGGCTTTGTCATTATGTTCACAGTTGATGGTTCAGCTCAGTATTATCCATCTACAACTGCAAGCATAGAGAAGTAGCTTGAATAGGACGCCCGTGGGAGCCATTGGTAGCACCACAAATCCCTATCTTTCACCATTGAGCAAATTTCGGAAAGAATCCCGTGACGTCATTTCGTGCTCGGATTGTATATGGTCATTACTGCGTCTACTGGGTACCATGTTTAACCAAACAAAAATCAGAGAAATATCGTTATCCCTGGAGCCAGAAGTAAGATAAAAACGTATACTTTTTATTATGCCGCTATACGATCAATCATATTTTCCGACATAATGACGCTACTTAGGCAATTTAGATTGTTGACGATTTGTGGAACTTTGAACCTTGAAGCTTTGAACCTTGGAGCTTTATGTGACAGGTTGCTAAGGGGAAACCACATATGCTCCGATATTGTAGTCAGGGACACACGGGAGCTGGCAATCCCGTCAGGAAATTGGATTGAGTAAATTGGCAGTTTCAATACCCATTACACACTGCTTTTAGATTTCAGTGAGCGGCTCAACGGATACAGGGCGCCAGAGGTAATTAGGTTCACTGCAAGACGTTTTGGCCAATAACCTTCCGAGGCACATAAAGCCATCTCTGTTGCGAACGTTACAGATGGTAAGGACGCTAGAGACCTTTAGTTAACGACTTGCCGAATGGCGAAGACTTGACGGTGCCTTGCACTCGAGACACGCTGAAGAATTTACAAGGATAACGAGCATGGGAACGCTAACGACTATCGAGATTCTGAAGATTTTGCAAGTTTTGAGAATTTTGAGAACACAGACGGCCTTAACGACGCTAATGACTTTGGAGACGATGATGACTTTGGGGACGCTGATGACTTTGGAGACGCATGCCTTTGGAGACGCTGATAACTTTGAGAACGCTGATGACTTTGGAGACGCTGATGACTTTGGAGATGCTGATAACTTTGAGAACGCTGATGACTTTGGAGACGCATGCCTTTGGAGACGCTGATAACTTTGAGAACGCTGATGACTTTGGAGACGCTGATGACTGTGGAGACGCTGATAACTTTGAGAACGCTGATGACTTTGAAGACGCTGATGACTTTGGAGACGCTGATAACTTTGAGAACGCTGATGACTTTGGAGACGCTGATGACTTTGAGGACGCTGATGACTGAGAACGCTGATGACTTTGGAGACGCATGACTTTGAGGACGCTGAAGACTTTGATGACGCTGATGACTTTGAGAACGCTGATGACTTTGGAGACGCATGACTTTGGAGACGCTGATGACTTTGAGGACGCTGATGACTTTGAGGACGCTGATGACTTTGGAGGCGCTGATGACTTTGGAGACGTTGATGACTGAGGACGCTGATGACTTTGGAGGCGCTGATGACTTTGGAGACGTTGATGACTGAGGAAACTGATGACTTTGGAGACGCGGCTGACTTTGGAGACGCTGATGACTTTGAGGACGCTGATGACTTTAAGGACGCTGATGACTTTGAGAACGCTGATGACTTCGGAAACGCTGATGACTTTAGAGACGCGGATAACTCTGAGGACGCTGAGGACCTTGGAGACGCGGATGACTTTGGGGACGCTGAGGACTGAGGACGCTGAGGACTTGAGGACGCTGATGACTTTGGAGACGCGAATGACTTTGGAGACGCCGATGTCTTTGGAGACGCTGGTGACTTTGAGAACGCTGATGACTTTGAAGACGCTGATGACTTTGGAGACACTGATGACTTTGAGGATGCTGATGACTTTGAGGACGTTGATGACTTGAGGACACTGATGACTTTAAGGACGCTGATCACTATGGAGACTGATGACTGGAGACACTGATGACTGAGGGCGCGCATGACTGGGGACGCTGATAATTTTGGGAAAGCTAATGACTTTGGGCACGCTGATAACTTAGGACGCTGATGACTTTGGGGTTTGGGGAGTACGAGGACGCTGATAATATTTTCGGATGCTGACAGGATATAAACGTTGATTGTTCCTTTACTAAAAACTGGCCGTTATACACAGCTCGTTGTCGTTCCTCGTTGCAAAACTGAAATTCGGGAACCTTGTCAGACTAACCGTTTGCATAGGTATTGTTTGAACTGTGGTGCGCTTAACAATACCCATGGACCATAAATTGGCGAAGACATACTCCATGAAACCATCACTCTACCTCCTACCCGAAGAACACCCTTTCATTCCCGCCGGTTGCTGTCACGTTTTATGCTCATTATTTACGAAGACGGTGGAAGACAAATTCCACCAGTTAATAAGCTCGTTATATGGGCGTTAATTCTCTTTCTCGAAAGATAAAACTAGAGCGGCATGTAATTTAATTGCAACATGGTTCCCATAACATGCCACTCAATGGAGATACAGTTGTTTTCCGGACACGGTCTCAGCGTACGCATCGGAGCCAAATCACTAGCCTGGTTCCGCTGCCCCACCTCGCTCGCTTACGTGTATGGGTATGAGCGACGGTACCAGCTTACCAAGCCACTTGGTTGTAACACGACGGTTTACCACCAGAGGGCAGAATCCCATCAATACGCGTCACATAGTAAGTGTGAAGTCAGAGAAGCACCTGCCTAAACATAAGCGATCCACAGGTCATCTCCCCGAATAGCGGCCCAGGGCCAATGTGGTAGGCCGATCGAAGGCAGATTGTGTTTGATACAAAAGACGTCCGTCTATATAATGAGTCATGCCGTTCGGTTGTTAATTGTACACGATGCAGACATCCCATTCACCATGCCAACGGGTCCAACCGCAGAACTTCGCTGAATGAAACACGCACGCATGTTAACTCATTTATCACGCGCGGCCAGTATGGAATATTTGGGATTCGGTGCGACCACCATCGATTTTGGATCGCAAATTGGACGAATACTGGCAGTTTCGATGGTGTCACACACTGGATTTGATATAACAAGAATTATATAAAAAGTTGGTACAGTTCAAAGTTCATGCATAGGTCGTATATGCCACGCTTATAACATGATCTTGATCTTGATCTGAAGAAGTCCTTCCGTCGAGCATGTTGCAGATTCTCCCTCGGACAAGTCTTGTAGAGACAGCAAAGAGAACGAGTTCCAGCAAGACAACGTGCTTCACCGACGCGGCACTAAACCAACGCGTATCACTGACGCGGCAACACGCCAACGCATATCACTGCCTCTGCAACAAGCCAACGCGTATCGCTGCAGCAAGCCAACGCAAATCACTGCTGCGGCAACAAGCCAACGCGTATCACTGACGCGGCACCAAACAAACGTACATCACTGACGCGGCAACAAGCCAACGTACAAAAACTGACATGGCACCAAGCCAACGTACACAACTGAGTATTGAGTAGAATAATTAGTCAGGATCAAAAATGGTTTTTGAAGGGTAGATATATCGGAGAGAACATTAGATTGGTATACGATATGAGGCACTATTTCGTTCCACATAGCCGAACTGGCATCCTCCTCCTAATAGATTTCGAAAAAGCATTTGACGCTTTAAGCTGGCGATATATCAAGCAAGTACTAGAAAGTTATGATTTCGGCACTACGTTCAAAAGTGGTTCAGTATACTGTATAAAGAAAGTTCAAGCTGTGTGATAAGCAACGGTCACTTTTCGCAGTTCTTCTCACTTGGTAGAGGTTGTAGGCAAGGCGACCCCCTGTCGCCGTATATATTCATTCTGGCTATCGAACCTCTAGCCATGCGCATTAAGAACGACGCACAAATCAAGGATATTAAGGTACAAAATCAGGAGTACAAAATTGGACAATACGCAGACGATACTTTTATGTTTTTAGATGGGTCAGAGGTTTCGTTAAGAAGAACATGTGTTCTATGTGTTGCATGAGTTAAAAGTATGTTCAGGCCTGGCCGTAAATGTCAAGAAAACCAAAGTAATAAATCTAGGTAAACCGATACAGAGCCCGATACTAATTCTAGGTAAACCGATACAGAGCCCGATAAAATCTGCCCGGACATACCCCTTACCTGGGTGGAAGAATTCAAGTTACTTGGAATCATATTCACGGTAAATGATAAATATATTGTTAACCGAAATTATAATGGGAAAATGTTAGAATTTCCGGGTGTATTAAGTGTCTACAGTAAGCGTAAGCTTTCACTTCGAGGAAAAGTAACCGTGGTTAAAACAATGGCTATTCCTAAACTGATTAATGTCATGTCGATGCTACGATGGCCGCAGCCCAGTTTCATCGAACAAGTTACCCAAAATTATTCCATGGTTTATATGGAACTCAGGCTCTCCTAAGATTGCCTATAATAAAATGGTTCAGACAGAACAAAATGGGGGAATTAATTTGACCCACATCCCATCACTGTTGCAAGCACTAAAGATTTCTTGGGTGAAAAGACTTGTCACGTCCTTGGCAAGACCTGGGCCCGCAAGTTCGAAACGCCCGGGGCCAAATATTTCGCCCTAGAACAGGATATTAGCATGGAGCGAGGCGAAATATTTGGCCCCCGCCGTTCGAACTTACGGGCCCTGTTCTCTACCATCGTTTGTAACGAGAAGTCACTGTAATGGCAACTGAATCCAATACCTCTGAAGTGTTTTATGACCCTGTCAAATCCATTTTGGCGTGATGTATTTAAAGCATGCTACCGGTTTAGAGCGATCGGGGACGGTACAGATGTTTGAACATATCCACTTTAGAACACGCGCTTTCTAAGTCACACTAACCTTGTTAATAGGAAAACTGAATTTATTAATGCGGGGGTGGTATTCTATAACAATGTTATCGATGATATGGGTCATGATTTAGGATGGCAAGACTTCAAACGGTCGTTTGGTATCAAGATTAATTTTGCCGATTTTTACAGTTTAACCCATTCGCTACCAAGAAACTGGAGAATAGAGAGTTTGGAAAAGGGGTCTAAATTACAAGAGGTCGGGTGTACTGAACTACATGCTGTGGTAACATCAAAGCGAGCGTGTAATATTGTGTATCAACGCTTGATCCTTGAATTACGTCCGGTAAGAAATAATGAAACTAAGTGGGAAACATCGCTAGGAGCTATGTCAACTCTAGAAATCAATTTATTTTGACGGACGAGAAGGCGTTTCACATAAATAGAGTAGTGTGAGGATGGTATCTAACGGCGTAAATGACATTCCGAACGGTAACGGTGGGAGGTTGCGAACCGAAGTATAGTTTCATGTAACTTCATGTGTGTGATGTGACTGTATGCAAATGACATTGCCGGCTGTTCCAATTAATGCACTCTCGCCTCAAGTATTGTAATCGGCCAACCTGTACTAAACGCCTTTGCAGGGGGAGATATAGCATTAGAATTAGTAATACGGAACCAGATGTGCCTTGGGCATGGCTTCTCCATCGATCTTAATGTCTATGGGGCATTGATAGAGCGTTTTAAAGAAAACTTTTTGTTTCCAGTCTTTTATTCTATTGTGATAACAATATTTTCAAGCCACTTAATGAAAAACACCCGGTCGATTAATCTATCGATCTTCACCGGGACATTCCTCCACCCCACAAACTTGCCCTGTAACATGGCCCACCGGCTAGCAGGTAATTTCTTTTCAAATCGTTACAAATTCGTTGATATTTAAATATGTAAATCACTCAAGTTAGCACCAATATTTTGCTCTGGACGAGATCTTTCGAAAAATAACAAATGGTCTGACCTCCCTATTATAAGCACCCCTCCGCGACTCTCACTTCACTCGCCACTCCCCATGTAACTCAAACTTTTAAGAAAACAAGAAATTGATCAGTCACAAGACAACGTGGAGAGCAAATAGGGATTGTCGTCTCGAATAGCGACACGCTCACATGATATAGCGATCTGGTTAAGCGGACCACAAAAACTATGGCAAGCCGAATATTTATGTTCACATATATATACAAATTCGTGACAGATGGTTACCGTAGTTAATAACGTAATTTCTATGGTCATGCACTGACTGATATTGTGAGGTTTCGTCTTGTGACACCAGTCGGTATTCGCTCACGACACCACTTTATCATAGAGATTAAACAATGTTTTCCATTTTCACAATTTTCTTTTCTTTTTACAAATCCGTGCTCAGATATTCCCTCTCTCGGTCTAATCCTTGTCGTGAGTCCCACCGGTCAGTCTCCTCTGCCCGGCTCCTCTCTTGTCCCACCCCATTTATAGGTCAAGCCCCGGGTTCCCCCCTGCCCCGGGACACCCTGACGCCATCAGAATTTCTCCCCCCTCTCTTGCGGTACCCTGGCCACATCTAGCTACCTTTAACCTCGCAGGGCCCGCCCCACCCCCTGCGACTACTCTGGGACTACACTGGCACCCCAGAACTCCCCCCTCCCTGGGGGTACGCCGGTCACATCTGGATCTAGCGGCCCCACCCCCCGAAGACCACCCTGGCACCATCCGGGCTCGCACCGCCCCTCTGCTGGCCTGGTGTCATCCCCGGTTTGTGTTCCGGCTAACCTCACCCCGCGGATGTTGTGGGGGTCTCCCTCTCAAGTGTTTGGGGCCCGCCCACCCCTTCCGGCGCTTGGGGACCACCGTGGCCCCGTCCGGTGGTCACCCCATTTCACCCCTACACGCCCAGTTGGCGACCTCTCCCGCTGGGCCTCTCTCCCCGGGGGTGCCTTACCTATACTACCAGACACGCAAACTCCACACTACGGTTCCCCTACAATATAATTCTACAAAATTGCTTTTATAATATAATTGTGATAATGATTGGATTGCTATGATCCTGTAATTTCTATAACACGTGATGGCAATAATAATGTAATTGCTATGATAATGTATTGTTTTCCGTTTAAATACTGATAATACGGGAGATTTAACTCGTATTTAAACGTTAGCTAATTGCTAGTTTAGTAATGGGTAACGGGTAATGTCTGTTGTACATCTACTTCCTGTTGTACCTTGTATGGCACTGTATCTCAGGCTGCCATAAAAGGCACTTGCGTCGCAGGCAATAATGTAGTAAGTAATATTAATAGAGACGGGTTCTCATTGTGCCCGTGTCCCATGCTAGGTAACCATCATGTCACTGGGTGCTTTCTCGGCCCGTTTTCGGGGCCCGCAGGAGAGCTCAAAATAGGTGACCAGAAACATCGATCAAATTCCCTATTGCGCATTTTTACTGCCGCCGGCTATGGCCTGTGTGACGCTCCCATGCGAGTGTCACTACCCAGGCATTCTGTTGCCACCATGACCAACGAATCAGAAGCATGCTGAACTAATGCTGTAATGGTTTTTAGTTGAAATCGGCATTCACAACTCCCACAACCGATTACTGATGAATAACACGGCGCCGTCGATGACAGATGGGTGAACCACACGTCCGGAAGGACAGATGGTCTGATGACCTCCCCGGGTCCTCCGATCCATGAACCACGTGTCCGGATAGGCCGTCAATTGAAGCTTCGAGACAGCGGCCATCGGTGTTGCCGGGGTACGGACTGGCTCTTCCTTCTCACGAGCCTCAGAGGAAGCCATTTGGCGTTAAGTCGACCAAAGGCGTCCGTGAGATTGAGGTGATGGGCGGATGTGTGTCGTCGGTCATCTCCGTGCATCAGTGAGTGAAGGCGGACCAAAGAACATCCTGGGAGTAGTCACATGAACAAAGGCGTATCGACGGCCTATTTGCGCATATTTGCCGAAGCTGTGCTGACGCTCAACACGCTACCGACCGAGCAGCAAACACTCATTCTAGACCGTGAGACTCCTTCGGATCCAATTGACGCACATAATATCGAGATAATCGTTTTCAATTGTTCCGGATTTGGGGATAAATAGTTGTGACAGAAAAATACGACCGATTTGAGGCTCGATGCCCAGCGCTTCAGCCTTCCGTCCTGGTATCTGTACGAGGCATGCCAACGGCTTGACCGTTCAGCCCTTACTGTATCTCTCTATATCCCCTCTTATTATATCACTCAGCGCCTCGCCACCGACATCATTGCCTAGAAGCAGTTAAAAACATTACGGACTTTTTTTTCAGAGCCCCGCGATTGCCGGTCGATCTTCAGTGTACCCCCCCCCCCCCCCCACCCCCTTTTTGAGGAAGAACGCTATCTGAGGCGTCTACCTATCCCCCTCCCGGTCGCAAATTTGATTGGACCGCCCCTTATCAAATTCCTGTATCGGCACCAAATCTAGTACATATATATACCGGAAAAACTACTTCATTGGCTAACTCCGAAACTCCGAAACTTGGAGTGGAGGTCAATGTTTTCCCCACCCATGACCAACCGTTATGCCTTGTTGGCATGGTGATTTAGGGCACGGGTGTTTTATCTAGATGGGCAGGGCTAACATTACCATGTCGGGTTGGGGGCTTCAGTGTTATTTATTCATTCATTGGCGCCCCTGACCTATGGCGTCTAGCTATCAATTTCACAAGCAGTTGTGAAAATGCCCCTTTCACAATAAACTATTGTGGCTATCTGGGTCACTTTGCATAGAAATTACCTATAACTATGTCCTACGCATATTGATCCCCGCGTAATATATTGGAAGGGGGGGGGGGGAGGGGTGGAGCGGGGGGATGAGTGAGGGGGGGGGTGAGCGGGCGAGCGTCACTCGTGGCTGGCGGTGGAGGTGGGTGTGGCGGCGGCGGTGGGGAGGGGATTAGGATTTGGTCAGTGAGCGGGTGCTTCGGTCCCTTTCCGGCCAAGGTTGAAGTCTAGAGGACCCTAGGGTGCGGGGGATGGGGGCAGATCGCGTTGGAATTTGGGCGTGAGGGTAAAACTCCATGGGGGACCCAAAACCCCCTTCCCTCCCACACTCTCTTAGACTCCCCTCGCGGATCATTCATTGTGATAGCGCAAGGAAATGACTTCTTGTCTGCCGTGGCGGGGGCTTTTTTTTCATCCCGGCGCTTGTGATGCTGCAAAGGAAGATTCTGCGAGGTATTTACCAGTGGGAAAGCTTGGGAGCGACTGCCAGTCCTTGCAGAGTTAAGTGGATACTTTATGAATAAATGTCCGCAACATACTTTGCGTCTTAGTGCAGTTTCGTTAGGTCAAGGGAATACGATTTCGCTGTCCCCGGACACAGGGTTGTGTGGGACAGATACGTGATATTGACGCATAGATTGCATGGACCGGAACGCCCCGGTCTAACGCACCCCATTGATCAAGGTGACAGGAGGCGGGTGGGGGGCCAGGGGATGGGGATGGGGGTGGGGGAGGGGTGGGGATGGGGGTGAGTGGAGGAGGGGGTAATACAGCGAAATACATTTTATTATTATTCATTATTTAACCTAAATAGTAGTATAATTGATCGGGAATAACAAAAAATGGGATGAGGTAACTCAATGGATGCAAAAACAATAGGATAAGGTAAATCATTGTCGGAGGTAACTCAATGGCATGATCGGTTTCTATAAGCCTCCACTAAACTATAACGCCCGGTAAATATCATAGATATAGACCTCTATAATACTATGCTACCTGGTCTATCTCTATGGGACTTCATGTTACTCTACTACAAGGTCAATCTCTATGAGCCTATCTCCATAGGCCTCCACGAGACTCTAGCACACGGTCAATCTCTATAGGTCTCCATGAGACTCTAACACCCTGTCTATCTCTATATGCCTCCATGACACTCATACACCCGGTCAATCTCTATAGGCCTCCATGAGACCCATACACCCGGTCTATCTCTATAGGCCGCCATGAGACTCTAACACCCGGTCAATCTCTATAGGCCTCCATGAGACTCTAACACCTGGTCAATCTCTATAGGCCTCCATGATACTATACTACTTGGTCTATCCCTAAGCCGCCATAGCACTATAACTGCACTCTGCACTCCGGGTGGTGATCAGTTTAAATTTCTTTCTTGATGCAGATGAAAAATTTCCCTCCAACCGATTGCGAACAACTTAAATAATTGTTTAATCTACTGTCAGGTTCATAACATTTGAAACCTTTAAGCCTGACGCTAAATCCGGTGTTAAATGGATGAATGATTGGAAGATGGAACTCATCATCGAGTTCAATGCATTCGACCAACGGAAAGCCTGGAATTTAAATCATCTCTTGTGTGGCCATAGGCTTAAGATGCGTCGGTGGCCATGTTTGCTTAATGTGAAAGGCCTGACGGTTCCATGCTGGATCACCCGTCACCACGACGATTACGTCCCAGTAGGAACTTTGATTTTGGAAAGAGGGTATAAAGAATAAAATAATAAGGTAAAAACGTAGGGTGAGTTGGGCAGGGGAGGCCGGTCAAGGCGGGGTAGGGTGCGGTCGGGGGAGAGTTTGAGGGTGCCAGTGAGGTAAGGAGGGGCAGGGGCAGCGAATGGGAGAAAGAGAGAGCATTAGTGAGATCTATGGGTCAAGGCATTCATGGCAGGACAAATAGCCGATTGATATGTTTAATTTCATTTTAGATAAGACGTTGTAACCTATGTTAGCTCAAATCGCGACAGAGGGAAAGGTCAAGGTAGAGAGGCACCATGTCTTCGGGAGTAAATCCCTACTGTTTGCCAAAAAGACATGGTATCATTATTCTGCATACACATTTGCACAGGTGGCATTCGAACCACGCAACGACAGCTTGAGCAGACCTAGCAGATCACAGTCGGCAATTATGGCTGACCGAACGCGCTGCCTAGCCTACTAGGTCACCCTCATATGGCAGACAGATCGCGATACGCAGGCGGTGATCGATCATGAAGAAGTAATTGAAGCATACTGGAGTGTCGTTGCAAGTGGACAGATTCAGAGCTAAGGCCAATGGATGTCTCTAATGAATAAGTAATAAGTAATACGTGACTCTCATCGATCGTATTGGCTATGAATGGAGTACAGTGATGGCCGGCCTGGAGCATGTGGCCCTCGACGAGAGGAGGGCTTCATTGTGTTAAGATGTGCTTTGAACAGCGATGTTGTATTCGTTATCGGTCGTGGCCGTAATCAAGCAACGTCTACGTTGGTAGGTCATCCGGTATTCACTTCCATCTTTAGGCAGGTCTCCTCGCACATTGATAATTCATGTCCTCTTGTCCTTTCACTTATTGAGCCTCACCAAGATGTGCTGCGGCGTCTGAGACTTGTCATGTGGATCTGGACTCACTACGCGCGGGGTTCCAGGCGTGGATGCAGTATTTTAAAAAAGTGTTTACGTGGGGTATGCTTGAAAGTTACAACCGTGGGGGATGGGGGGAGGGGTGCGAGAAAATGGCGTACTAGAACAACTACAATAAATATATATTATATAAGGGAGACTGATAAATAATTGAGGTCTGTCATCAAGCATCCTGTCTAGCAGTTGGATGTAGCCTCTTCTTCATCCATCGTCAACTTCACGTTGTGCCGGTTTCTGCTAGACTATAATACCGAGTTCCAGTGAAAAGACACTCGCCACGTGTTTGACCCTCTTTCTTCCTGAATTCTGAAGCACTTCCGGTCTTCATCTCTGTTGATTATATTAATTATGCTAAACATGAGTGTAAGTTGTTAGTGACGCGAACGAAGTCTATCATCTTGCAGGAGTCGTTTTCGTTACTGTCCTTAGCTAGAGTGGAAATTATACTCGCTCTTCAGTTTTGGTATGAATTCCGCGCAGGAAATGTCATATATGACTGGTACCAAAAACTGTTAGATGTCTCTGTATCGTTATATTTATCTAGTCACGTACATCCATGCAAATAATGACGCGAAACTTATTATAACCGCTGACACAAGACGAGCTTGCCATGGTGGATACATGACGAGTTTGTCCGCTTTTTGTAACTCGAAATTAACACAAAATCTATTCCAAAATATCAATATTTAAGTGTTAATATCTAAATGTTATTTCCCGTATGTATACGGGCAACAACATTTAGATATATTAACCTCAATAGTGCTACAGTTGATAATCAGAGGAACGGGCACTGTTTTGTACCATTTTCTATCACATTGTAGATTCACTGCCAGAAGTACCCCTTCTGTATTTTAGAGGCTCTTCCAGCCATCCATGTTCACGACTTAAGTATTCACTACGGAACCATCGCACGGGCCAACAAGGGTAACTCAAATAGTTTTACGGCTGCCGTCACTCGTCATTAGTTTTGATGCCCTACCCCAGTAGACACCAGACAGACAAACGTTGCTTATATCACGGCGCCTACCGCCTTGGCCAGCTCGATTTCAATGTCTGGACACGAATAACCTCGTTTCTATATGTTACGTCACAGCTATAAAACAGATGTAATGGTCTTTATAAATCATGCGGCGTAACTGCTCTGCAGCAGCTAACGTGTGGA
The DNA here is from genome assembly GCA_964019135.1 of Arenicola marina. Taxonomy (NCBI): domain Eukaryota; kingdom Metazoa; phylum Annelida; class Polychaeta; family Arenicolidae; genus Arenicola; species Arenicola marina. The sequence continues at coordinate 19,911,757 of OZ025251.1, read as the reverse complement.
CATCTTGGAAGTCATTAAAATCGACGGTCTGTTCACATTGGGCAGTGCTCCGGGGAGATGTGGGTTCCGAAAGTCTGCTACTCTCTGAACCATCGCTGCGCGGTTACGTGATTGGGGTCCCTCACGACCCTGTATGACCTTGGAAGGCTCACCCTCCTCTCTACCCTCTCGGGTATCGGGGGCGCCGAAAAGCCGAATAGCGTACATAGGAATTATAATATCTTGTCTCTAGTTCATCGCGTGGAGTCTACCCACCGGGTGCTCTGCCCCTCCACCCCCCCCCCTCCCAGCCCTGCCGCCCCGCTTCGCCTGTCTAGTCACCCGTTCAACCAAATCCCCCCCCCCCCCCGAACCCAAAGAGCCCCGCAGCCTCTCCTTCTCTCTCGCTGCCATTCTGCCTGGATCCCCCACGACCTCCGTGTCATGCAATGGGACCAGCCCCATCTGTTCTAAGTATGTGCGAAGCCGACATCCATGTAGCTTGAGGGGCCGGCGCGATAGCCGGCGCGAGAGCGCTCACATTGAGTGTTCTGGTCACCTGAGCGCCTAACGGCACGTGGGTCGGTGGTTCGAGCCCTGCTGTGGCCATGTCTGTGGGGTCGCAGGATAAAGATCCCATGGCTTTCTTCGTAAAGAGTAGGGGGTTACCCCCGGGGACATTACTCCACTCTCCCTCCCTTCTCCCATTGACGCGATATGACCAAAAGTTGTTAAAGCGTCTTGAATAACCAAGCAACCAACCATGTAGCGTGATATAGATCTTTTACTGCCGTCGTCGCTTTCCCTGGAAGAGATGCCGAGAAGCTTACCGCAGATTCGTGTACAGGAATCAGTTATTGAGCGTCCGATATCTTATGACCTTAACATTATAACCCCAGTACTTTGGTTACCTAGAGAGAGGGAAAGGCCAGACTCAAATTGATATGTGTTGACAACATTTGCTATTCATGAGACTAGTTGCAATTCACCAATTGTTGATTATTTGTGGTAGACGATATGTTTCGTGTCGGATCCAATGGCCCATACAGTCACATAGAGACAATATATTCTGTAATTTGTTGTATTACCAACCTCGTCCCCATGTCAAATAAGTATATTCTGCCTTGAATTTAAATCATGAACGCCTGTGGGCTATCCGGAGAGAAGCAATTTAATTGGTCACCGGAGCAGAAGTTTGTGGCCGGCTTTATATCCGTGCGCGCCCGTGCGCTGGGCTGTTCGTTTTAATGAAAAAAAAGAGGATATTTAGGTGTCTGCAACAACAGATCATTCCCAGGTGCAGATCCAGGCGAGCGCATTCGCAGCCCAACCCCCTCAGCACCTTCTGACGGGCGGTGTACGGTGAACAATGTTCTAGATCCGCCTCCCATAACCCAATTATCGAACGTAAACTCCTTATTCAGAACGTTCATTTCTGAATGAATTGTCTTCAATGTGAGATCTACTCTAAAATAATTACAATACAATGTCTAGAATGTTTACAAATTGCCATCGAAACAACCAAACAACTATCGTTTTGGCTAGAACAATCCGAATAGTAAACCTCATCTGAATGGGCAAATAGACTATCCACTGTCTTCGAGACAAAGGACTGCCACAAATAATCAATGGATAATTCCGACCTGTCAATGATCCTAATTTTTAAGCCAATCAGCGTGCGCCATTTCATAAACATACCACGTGTTTTTTTTACGGCCGACAACAAAACACGTTCGCTTCGATCGCCTGCGGTCAAGTTACGGTGTTTTCGTGCATTTATTGGAAAAATGGTGCTTCGTTGTTGGTGGAGAATATGTAATTCGGATGACCCATACACCGAGAGAACTGGAGGGACCATAAATGATCCTTCTCCAAGCCTACCAAGGTCAAATTATTGAATTTGAGAAGTGTTTACCCTGGACCTTCAAGTAGAAGCTTGGCGCGTGGCTGACCGCACAGCAAACAACCATATCTGTTCAGCGACCCCGGTAAGTTTTCATATTCTGGATCAGTTGCCTGAACTATGATAGAGCTTACACTTAGGTGGCTTAGCCTTAGAAACTAAACTGACAAGGCAAGTTGTGGGCTTTAGTTTCAGAAAATGCAATAGATTTAGTGGAAGCTTCGACTGAACCGTAGAAAGTGACCACAGGCTTAATCCGGGTCACTAGTGTCACATTTGACAGCAGCGAGAGTAGGTCAGACGTCTAGCCTGTACTGGCTGTAAATCAGCTGATCAGCCACATGCGTCTGAAACGGCAGTCAGAGAAGGTATTCTCCCGAGGGGGTTGGGGACACTGTTTGATTAAGGTTTTGTGGTTGGTTACACAGGCCAATGCAGATGTGTATTTCGGAGGACATTTTGGGGGGAAAAAACTCTGAAATCACGTAGTTTTGCTGTCAGAGCTTATATTCTAGATCTATGTGTGTGTGTTTTTGTGTGTGTTTTTTTTGACAAATGAAACTAGGCCTAATATCAGTGTTTGATATGCCTGGAAAGGCGAACTATATCTCTATAGTCACTTGTAGGAGTATCAATCACCAAATGTATGTCTTTATAGCTGCTAACACATTATAGAATATAATTGTATGCTTTATTTATCATTATTAATTTACCCCAATATCAAGTGCAAAGGAAAGAAACCAATGATTTTTTTTTTCAATATTCATTATATTTTATTGTTACAGATTCATATATAAATCTATTTCAATACCAATATGAAATAATTCAATACCAATATGAGAATCATGCAGGTTAAAAACCAATACTTTATTCTAACTAAGTAATATGGCATCATTGTGATACTAGTATGATTACTTTCAATGAAATGTTTGGTGTCTTTATTTTGAATCTTAATGCTGTTCTGGTCCAGATAAATCTCGAGGCAGTCGAAAAGCAGAAAGTTGGCGAAGGCCTGCAGCCGCAGGCGGCGTAAATGGTGATACGCTCGCACGCAAGCGAGCCGATTTGGAGTTCGCTTTCAGTGAGGGTTCACGTGAAATGTAACACCCGCGATTCTCTGAACTTTCACTTCACATAAAAATCGACTATTCTTCTTGAAAGTTTCCACAAGACTGACGCTATCTTTGTTTACGTGCCACAGGCGCGTGGGTATGCAGGCAGCCAATGAGAGGCCGGCATTCGGCCACACCCCTCACATGCCCGAGGCGCGTGGGTGCGCAGCCAATGAGAAGCCGGCATCCGGCCACACCCCTTCCTGGGTAAACATACCGTACTACCCTAAAACTTTCTTCGCAAACAATTAACTTACGCGGCCTGTCGTGTGCTGCTGTGCCAACGCCCCAGGCGCGAACTTTAACTTCACATAGGTATATAACGCGTAATACAGAACACATTAAAATTACATGGGGGAGGGGGGGGGGGGGGTAAAATATGGCTCTTCGACGACAGCATAAATGACCTTAAATGTTACACCCGTAAGTCTCTATTTATTCCCAGATCAAGATGAATTAAAAGAAGAACTTCCCGCATACAACGGAAGGGCACGATTAATGAAAATCCTTGATCTCGGCGGTCGGCTACTACTAATATGCCAACCTTATTCCCACTTCACGAAGAATTATGTTCCTCATTCCCTGTTCACGATGAATTAAAAGCCCATTCACGATGAATTAAAAAGCCCATTCACGATGAATTAAAAAGCCATTCACGAGGAACGGAAATACCCCCTGCCCCCCCCCCCCCCCTCCAAATCATTTATGCAGTGGCAAAGACTTCGCTCTACTTGTAACTTGAGCTAGAGCCAAATATTAGGTTTTCCCACTTGTCAGGAGCAAAGTTGTCGGCCTAAGTCCATCTATTTAATAGATCTTTCATAATGATGATAACCACATCAAAACGATCAACTTACCATGCTTTGCAAGAACTTGGATCTGTGGCCTGTTCAAGGCGGGTCACGCCATGTGTTTTCATGGAGCGCTGCACCATGCGCATCGAAATCAGCAATTTCGTAGCCAAAAATGTGAATAATGTTAATGAATAATGCTATAGTACATCGTCCTGTCCCGCTTAGAAACTTCTAAGCCAGGCATGGACTCCAACTAGTGTGGCCTCCGGAGGCCGACTCCATCCCATTGGTGATATACCGTTGTCACGCCAGCTTTTAAAACATTCCATGTAAAAGCAGTTGCCGATGTTGCCGAAGCGAACATATGCTTTTAAAATTTCATGTCTTGCCATGCTTTAAGGATTTCTCGACAAAAGGGCGGGGGGGGGAGGGGTGGAGGGGGGGCATTTCTGATTTTTTCCCTGTGTATGCTATACCCGAACATTACAATGTCCTTGCCTATGGACAGGTCCCGGTGTTGACCAATAAAATGATTGACTAACACTTGCCCGTCTGCTATTGGAATTGTGAATATACTCGTCGCGCAAAGTATGCGCTGGCATATTGCATTTTTCGTTTATGGTAATCAGTTATAATAACTTCGTTTTTAGCCAATTGAATGTTACATATACTGAACCGTGAATAAATGGATCCGATTTAAGAACTGGTGGAAAATAACGGATTAAACTGCACCATTGTTGGGCATTTCAGTATACCATGTGGAAACGTGAGCTACCTCCTGTAGGAATCGTATAGAAATTCTACAAACTAAATTCTAACGGTTTCTATCGATTTTGTTTAACATTCAAACGTTTTCCCATAGAATTTCCATAGAATTTCCATAGACTTTCCATAGAATTTTGATAGAGTTTCCATAGACTTTCCATATAATTTCCATAGAGTTTCCATAGTTTCCATAGAGTTTCCATAGAGCTTCCGTAGATTTTCCATAGAGTTTCCATAGAATTTTCGTAGAATTTTATAGAGTTCCATTGGAAACTCTATGGAAATTCTATGGAAATTCTTGGAAATTCTATGGAAACTATGAAAATATTTGGAAATTCTATGGAAACTATGGAAATTCTTGGAAATTCTATGGAAACTTTGGAAATGCTATGGAAACACGATGAAAACTCCATGGAAATTCCATCCAAACTCAGAAATTACCGTTATTCACAACACTGGTCTTAGGTTCTTTATAGACGATATTTAACAATTTTATAAATGACCGAATGAAATGGGCCGAATCCATATGCTTTAAATACAGTTGGAGGTTTGACGCGATTTCTCCAGATTACAAAAATATGTGGTGTTACGTTCACCTTGTTCGAGCCATTGGACGCGTGATCGGATCTGTGCACCCCTGGCCTTTTCGTACAAACAGTTTTCAAATTTCTGCTTCAACATTACTTTCCTATCTCTCAACTCATTTGTCTGAGTCTTGCATAGCTGATCTTCCACAATACTCAATTCCTTTTCCATATTGCTTAGTTCCTCCCGTCTTATCCTGCTACGCTTTATACCGTATCCAATTGAATATTCACGCACACGTACTTTGAACATTTCCCATGTCGTACTGTAACTAATATTCCCATATTCTTCCTTCGTTTTTTGTAGAATATTCAGAATATTTTTAACATAATCAGGTTCCTGCAGAAAAATACAGTTGAGTTTTCAGTATCCCTTACCACGATTCTCAGTCCCTACTGTATAACCAACCTACGGGATAAAACTGGTGCTGTTGTATATTCTAACAAAGAAATTCTACGTGAAAGTCAGCATTATTATTCGCAATTGTATACGTCTGCGAGTGTAAATGACACAAAGGTAGATGAATATCTTGAGAAGTTAATAATTCCCGGGGTCCTGACGAAAAGCAAAAAAGACGATTGTGAATTACCACTCACTGAAAGTGAATGCTCTGATGCTGTGCATCACCTGAAAGTAAACAAGTCCCCAGGCCTAGATGGACTGAGTTCTGAGTTCTATCAAGCCTTTTGGCCTCACATAAAAACGTTGCTTGTAAATACATTAAATGAGGCGTTGACCGGTGGAGTATTACCGTATACCCAGAGACCTCACGCTTATATACAAGAAAGGGGAAAGGGACGAGCTTTCAAACTATCGGCCCATCTCTTTGTCAAATACTGATTACAAAATTCTAGCCTTTGCCTTAGCGCATTGAATACATGTAGTGTTAGGTAAATTGATTAGCCATGACCAGACAGGCTATGTAAAGAAACGCTTTATAGGATATAACATAAGAATGGTGCAAGACGTCATCGACTATTTAGAAGAAAAACGTGAAAGGGGCTATGTCCTCTCCTTAGATTTCAAGAAGGCTTTTGACTCTTTGGAATGGAAATTTATGCTAAAATCGTTGGAAAAGTTTAATTTTGGTCCAAATTTTGTCAAGGCGATAAGTACGATATATGAAAAATCTCTTATGCAAGTAAAGAATAACGGGTACCTATCAGAATCGTTCGATATGTCGCGCGGTATACGCCAAGGTTGTCCACTGTCAGCCCTACTGTTCATATTATCACTTGAAATGATGTCCTTGTCACTAAAACAGGAAGTGAGGGGTGTAACCATAACATATAAAGACGAAAGCCGAAATGTTATACTCAGTCAGTATGCAGATGATTGCATTGTCTTCATACAAGATGTGCAAGAGATTCCCCGCCTCCTGTCAGGTATAGAGAGGTTCGGGGACGTTGCTGGTTTACGTCTAAACATCGATAAGACGATCGGGATTTGTGTAGGACAGTTAACCAGTCAATCCGTAATCAGCGGTATACGGTTCACAAACGAATCGCTAAAATGTCTGGGTATCTTTGTAGGCCAAGATCATCAAAACTGTACAATGCTAAATTGGGAAAGCAAATTGAAAGCAATCGATAAAGAAATAATGAAATGGAGAGCACGCAATTTAACTTTATTTGGCAAAGTCACTGTCATTAAAACAATGTGTGTTTCGAAAATGAACCTAATGTCAAGCGTTTGCGATGTACCTCCTAACATAGTTAAACGTATAAATACTATCTTTTTTAATTTCCTATGGGGACGAAGCGACAGGATTAGACGAAATGTTTTAGTAGCGCCAATTGATAGAGGTGGTTTGGGTATGATCGATATGGAATGTTTCTTTATGTCGCTGAAAGCGGTGTGGGTATTCAGAATATTAAGTGCACATAGCAATGCCAACTGGGCCTTTTTAGCCAGACAACGTCTGCATCCTTTTGTAGCAGATAACACGCTAGTACACCTTTCTGTTCAAGTTTTAACTCAGTTCCCTGTATTAGACCAATGTTCGGCTTTTTACAGGGGTGTCATCCACGCCTTTTCAAAGTCTCGGTCAGTACAACCCCCAGAATCAAAGGAGGACATACTTGACCACTGCTTGTGGGGAAATAGATTTTTTAAATACGGAAACCGAAAAGGTCTAGAGCATTTATACTTTTCAACATTTGCCAAGAACAATATACTCTTTGTTGGGCAACTGCGCTTTGTCAATGGAAAGTTAGACTCTGACTACATTTACAATATCCTAGATGATAAGCGAAACTTCATAGCGGAATGCGTCATCCTGCGTAAAGCCCTGAAGCCTTACGGTAATTTAATTGGTACCTGGAACCCAGAATTGTATAGAGTAAGGGAACGATACCATGAAAGCGAAGAGAAAAGCAACCCTTATTATAACCGGCTTTTAGACCTTAAAATAGAAAGACCAGTTTCTGAGCAAAAACTGAAACATTTGTTATCTCTAAATGTAGATTTTGACTTTTCGAGAACGTATAGGACGAAAATATCAAAATGGTAATGTACTACCATGTAACGCCAATCTTAAGAAGTGGGCCAACTGCGACTTGTGCCCTGGAGTCCAAGACATACCACACCTCCTATTTCAATGTTGTCACGCGAGGAAGGTGTGGTCTGTCCTGAGTCGTTTGATTAAGCCAGTACAGCTCCAGGATATATATGTGGGCCGCTGATGTGGGACTGAAGATCTGGTAGTAACATTGGTAGCATATTTATTATATAAAGAATGGTTAGTGTCTGTCAATGATGACAAACCACGTCTTTGGGAGAATTCTATAAGGTTTTTTACTCACGAAGTAGCATCAAGGGCATCACTGTATGCAAACACGATTAAACAGCAAGATACCATAACGCTACTAAAGCAACTATCCGTAGAATATAGAATCTAGCATACACAAAATAGTAGTTATAATTTATGTACCATCAACGTGCTATACTACCTGCGTGTACTATATTTCTCTTTGTGAATAAACTTTTATATAAAAAAAAAAAAAAAAAAAAAATGCTTTAAATACACTGTTTATATATTTCCAGATTATAGTGTCAAAGGCTCTCTCAAAATGTATTACTTCTTTCTATCCTGCATATAATGACTCTAATATCATACACCAGCCTTGTACTTTCGCCAATGAATCTTCCCTTTGGAAACCCGTTTCGATCGTTACGAATAATGTCTGTTACTACTTGCTTCATCCTATTAGCTAATACCCGCTTTAATATTTTCAAATCTGCATTTCATAAGGATATAGGATGCCATTTTTTTCGGTATACTTCCTAGGCTTATCGCCCTTTGGTAAACACGTAATTATCTCCGTCGTTGGGTTACTGATAGCGACTCGGGTGTATATGCTGTTTGGAAAAAAAAAGGCATCTCTGATAGTTGCCCCTGGCTCAAATTGTGAGGTTTGTATTTCAGTACTCCTTACTCTCGCCATCTGACTTTTTTTCTTGCAATTACTATAGCTAATTGTACGGCCACGAATCTCTAGTTTTATCATTTCGAACAGTTTCTGGTGGTCTAAGGTATTGCCGTAAAACACAGCCATCTCGCTAATCGACTGTTTGAATATCTTTAGATATATACTCTATGGGAAAACGTTTAGAATTTCTATAGAAAAATCAATAAAAGCCTTTGGACATGTTTTTACGACAATCCTGTAAGATATTTTCCCATGGGGTGTCTTACGAAATTAATGCCATGATTCGCGTAATAAATCTAGGAAGAGAGAATAACCTTCACTTATCCTTTCACATAAAGAGTGCATCTACAAACCTGCAAACGTACCGAATCATAACCGGCTACGAGAGGAACACAATGGCCATGTCGCAATATTATCTCTATAGACGTTCTATAAAAAACAATTACTCTGTAGAAGTATCCCTATTTCTTCTATAGAAATAGTTTTTTTCTATTGAAATATTTATTCACGTTCTATAGAAATATTTATTCACGTTCTATAGAAATATTTATTCACGTTCTGTAAAAAATAATTGTTCTATAGAATTATGTACACACATTCTATAGAAAATCATAATGCTATAGATGTTTCTATGAAACTTCAATAGAGTTGAAAATGTTTTGCTAAGGGCTGCCTTTGATTCAGGATGTCGTTAATTGATCATTTGATCATAGTAAGTCCGAGTATAGAAAAATTGGACTAATCCTCGGTGCAAAAAAATATGTTTTTGGTAATGATAGTTCGGTTCAACCCTTAGAAGACAAGCCTGGCTCGATGGCCGGGGTCTAATGGTGGTCCGGCATTACCCCTTCACGCCCTGGACCCACCCGGTAATTGTGGTGTGCCCCAGAGTGTCTCCAAGTGATACGTGCGTTTGCTGCTCTCAGCCTCTATTATCGCTCTACCAGGCTCGTCGTCGTGCCCGTCTCGCTTCCGGCCGAGTACTGCTATAAAGGGACGTGGCTTGAAAGCTCTGGCCGGAACTGAGAGGCCGCCCTAGCTAGGCTGCCGTGGTAATAACATCTTGATCTACATCCGGGCACCGCGTCCCTTAATGATGGTATGGGGGCATTTACATTAACGTTGGCGCGGATGCCCGGTTAATGTGTGACTTTTAGCCCAAGCTTGGGCGGTATAAGATGCCGTAGATTAAACGGATTGATCTGAATTTCATATCTTTATGATCCAGGACAGATCATCCATCTAGTTGCCTTTGGCGTTCGCCATGTAGTAAAATGGACCAAAACAAGGATGTCATGACATGATATGTGTTATCATTTTGTATACAATATGTGTCTGTATTTAACGAGATTCCAATATCGAAACCAATAAATCGAATCCAATAAAACACATCATGCGTGGTACTATAATATACTTGAACTTACATCACTAAATTTACACGTGTGCTACTGCTTTCAACCATGGAAGAAAGGAAAGGAATAATGAAGAAAACATGTATTCATTTAAAGGATAAAAATATATAACCATATAATGTATAATACATATATATATATAACAAACTAATATATAGCCATATGAAGCCATAATGGTAAAAACCAGATTGTATAGTAATAACATATTGCATAAAAAATGTATATGTGCGCTGACATAAATTAACTGCGCAGGGAAGAAATATAGTCCTGTTGGATAGTGCTCCATACTCTGCAGAAGAAAAAATAATAATATGAAGACTTTATTGGGATAGATAAGAAGTTAACATTTGCCACAATGTGACATTCGTCCATTAAAAAGCAATTAAATAGCCAGCCCGTTTGTTTCAATACAGAGAGATGCACGACAAAAACAAGGACATGATGTAATTTTTTAACACGGACATTTCACACATTGTGATATGGCAGCTATAACTAAATAAAAACCCGACAACATGCCGATAAGAGACATGGGACATATTGTCGCTAACCTCTCGCGAATGTCTCGCGAATGTCTCAGTTTTGCCTGATGCTCCTTCCTAATGTTTCCAGCCCCCCTTCCCCCACTCCCATGTCCTCTTCTCCTCCATCCCTATAATTATGAAGTGACGTCGTGGTTAATACCCTATTGCCTGTGACCTTCGGGATGTCCTGACATACTTGACAATATTGTTGTGTACTTCACCTTATCGTGTTATTTGATTTGATATATATATATATATATATGTGTGTGTGTGGCTTAAATAATTATTGATATTTGTGAGCCTCAAAATTAACCGACAGCCTTAAATGTCACCCTATAAATATGTCATATTCATTAGGCGTTTACAACACTATCCATGCTGATGTTTTTCCTATCATTGGTTGGTTTAAGCAGGAAACGTTTCCCTCTGAATGTCATATCTCGAAAATAAAAGGGTCAGGATAAAAATTAACGATGTTTCCGGGAGTAACATTCTACTATTTTCGAAAATATGGGATCTGTGCAATATAGACACGTTGGATTCTACCTGCTGTACCACGGGGCCGGGTCGATAGCTCAGTGGGGTAGAGCGCTCGCCTTGAGTGCTCTGGTCACCTGGGAGCCTAATGGTACGTGGATCGATGGTTCGCGTCCCGCTGTGGCCATGTCTCTGTGATCGCAGGATAAAGATCCCATGCCCTTCTTCGCAAAGAGTAGGGGGTTACACCCGGGGACATGGCTCCACTCTCCCTTCCTTCCCCCACTGACGCGATATGACCAAAAGTGGTTAAAGCATCAAGTATATACAACCAACCAACCAACCCTAAGTCGAGGCATCGGCCTGGGAATTGAGACTGAATCTGGCTTGATGGGGGTGCTGAACGGGGATAGTCTTACCCCTGATAGCAGTAACCTTTACCCCGGCTCGTCGGCGCAATGGCGTCTAATTGACAACCTTGAACCATAGAAGAGTGTCACCATCGTGGTCAAAGGGTTGAGCACAGGGTCGTGAGCACAAGAACTCACGTTACCCACCCTGACCCTTGAAGTCGGGCAAATCACGGGTAATAATGATCCGTTTATGCCCTCTGATGTTCTGTCTAATCTCAATTCTCATCCGTCTGCCGGTATGGGAGACACCAGTTCTGACCGATTCGCTACTCTCATCGCCTCTAGCTCAAGGTCAGCGTGAGATGTTTACTGCTGTTGTCGATCGTGTTATCGTTTGGGACGTTCTCGATGTTTTAGTATTAGCTATTTCGGTGTTTTAAGTGTTACAAGCAACACGACTTGTCAAGTACCGATGCAGACCATTGAGTTAACTACACTTGGTTTAAATATTCCATGAATTGTAGTGATCACCTATGCAAGATAACCATGAAATATACCATTGCGACATTTTCTGGTGCTGAATAGTAACAAGGAACTTCTTGCTTGGCCTTATTTGTTTCATCGCAGCGGTTGATCTTATTGCATATCGTCCATGTCAGGTGGTACCGTACAATATATCTTAACAACAGGTACCGACAGAATGGTTCCTTGTACAACTGCGCAATGAATGTATGAGGCGACAGGTGCATGCAATGACTGCTTAGTACTCGCATTTCTCGAGGCATCTTCTATCACCAGTCAATGAAACAAAATACTCAAATTTATCCTTTATACGCTAAAACTGTAACTGACCAATTTAATACAAATTCATAATTCTGCCAAAGTGCATCAGTTGTAGCCTTCACAGGACTAACATCGCCATCCACCAATTTAGACGAATGTTGATCAATTGGAGGCCATACTAGATATTGTATCTATGTTCTTGAATCGATCGAGCTCAACGGCGTGGTGTGACCGCCTCTTATTTTGAAAAATGCGTTTCTTTGCGTGTAGTCGATCACTGCTCACACGATAATAGTATGAATAAATCTTTCAAGTCTTTCTGCATCATCAACAATCATGTACTTGCCACAAAATGCGCTTGCGATTGACGGAGTAGTTTCTTATTGCGCATTGTCTAAAATAATATTGTTCATAGTGCATTTATCTTATGAATTATTGAAAGAGTGAACACGCACCAATGGCCTGGACATCATATATAGTTGATGGCCAGTCTCGCATTACGCATTATAAGCCGGTAGCGATGTCTTTCATGAACACGGGAAAAATAAGCTTGGTGCCGGATTGGCTTTTATGGTATTTTATGATATTTTCTCATTCATTATTGATTACATACCTGCGTCGATGGACGCTAACTGGTCTGGATGTCTAATATTCATATGTATAAACACAGAACATTACTGAATGATTTTGTCCCGTAATATATAGAACACATTGGGTCAGGTATATTGGATACATTATTATTGGGGACAAATCCAGGGGCCGCCACTTTAATGGCGCCATTTATCAGCGTATCTTACGCAAGAAGGTGGGTGTGGGTGCGGATTACGAGATATGGGGATCGGATTTGGTGTTGGCGATGCAGCTAGTCCTTTTTATGAGAGTATTCCTTACAAACTATTCACTCAACTTTGGGAAAAGTTAGACTCGTTATTTATTACCAACGAGCTACAATGATTCGGTTGTGATTAAATAAATATATAAGCATGTTGATATATAATTTATGTATGGCTCTCTGCCATTGGCAAGTTTTTAGCTGGTATCTTAACAAATAAACTTGGGAGTTGGTAACAGCATGGTTAAAGAACAATTTAAAAACATGGCAGGGAACTGATATATATGGCGGAACACGCATCGCCACACAACGCGAGCAAAACGAATCTCCCCAGACAGAACGTTTGCCGAGAGAAACGCATAATCATTGAGATTAATAATACAACAAAGAAACATGACCACGAGTATAGGAAATATTTATTGGCTCACAGCTTTACGAGCGGTAACTCGACCCATGCCGGTTATGCATTTGATAAACAGTTAGTGATAATCGCATAGCAGATAGTGATTATCGCATAGCAGATATTGATAATCGCATAGCAGATGGTGATAATCGCATAGCAGATAGTGATAATCGCATAGCAGACAGTGATAATCGCAAAGCAGATAGTGATAATTGCTCTGGGCGCCATGGCAACTCAGGACAGCAAACAAGCAGTTGGTTTATGCTTATAAACACTCAGCTAAAACAGTCGTAATTAATGACAGAAGATTTAGTTTATTACGTGGAAAGACTAACATTAATTCTTTGAGCAGTTTCGGCCTCTCGGTCCCCCTCCTGCGCGACTTGGTACATGGCCTACGCGCATGAATACCCTTGTTGTGTCACATAAAGATAGTCCTCTATTCTCAATGACATGCCTTACGAGAGGTAGGAGCAATAAATAAAATACAATATGCGTCTCCAGGGTTAAGTAACAATGCGCCTTGATATGACAAATTATAAATATTAAAAGTCGATAGTACGAACGCTGTGTAACGATATATAATATAATTACTAATTTGTAATATAATAACTTAAAAACAATTCAAGCTTATGACACACGAGAATTGTAACAATATAACATTCTGTGATGTGACGATTTAAAGCAATCCAAGCTGATAAAACGAGAACCTAGCGATAATAAGTTATTATGTTATTAATGTTATGATATCCTGCAGCAATTACTGTCGTGTCGTCCACCTTGGAAATCGATTGGAGGAGCTATCTTGCCTTTCATGTGTCAGGTCAGGCAAAAATACATTGTGCAAGATTTTACGCAGCTCTCCAGCCAGCGCTGTATCGCAAGCGCGATAGATCAATCACAGTAAAAAGGTTTCCGATTTACTGCACAACACCTGTGGTGCAGTAAGAATCCGCTTACTCGGCTTCCACGTGTAAGAAACACAGTGCTTCCCAATAATAGTATATATCACGAGGCTGGCTATCCCCTCGTCTCATATCAGCCTGTCAGGCATTATTTTACTTTACAATATGATGTATTTAATAATAATAATAAGTCAACTATTCTAAAAAGTATAATCAGTGATAGCAGTGACTTTAGTGAGCCACGTTTGTAGCAGGGTGTCACCAAAGGGGGGGGGGGGCGGTATGGAGGGGGTTGGGAGGAGAACGAAGAGGGTGGAGGATGGGGGGCGGAAAGGCACTAAACTTCCCCTATGCGTTGAAACGCTTCCAATGATACGCTTTCGCAATCCAGCCCCTGCCCTCACCTTCAACCCATTGCCTTTAATGATGGCATAGCAATGACGCGTTTTAATTTCTGTATTTTGTAAAGTGGTACACGCAATATAAAGTATCGATGCAGTGAATGGCGTCACCTGCATTTCCTGAGCTGTACCGTATTGGTATCCTGGCTGCCATCGGCTGCCGTGATCAATTTTCTTGGGAACCCTAAGTCGAGTTGCGGATTTCATGAGCATCTGAAACGTATCGATATAGCCCCATAGCCCTAGTGAAGAGTGAAGGACAGGTTCGATTAAAACCAGCTGACTGAGCAATGAGAAATCATAACCCGAATGGAATCAATCGGGTTACAATAAACTTCCAGCTCAGCAAACAAAGGAGCGCAAAGAAAGCAAACAAAGAAACACTTACGGTCAAATACCCTATCTTGCAAACTTGAGGCAGCTCAGTATAAGATGCATTAACCATTTTCTTGCAAGAGAACGATTTTTATTCGATATATCGATGGAAGAACTGCGAATTAATCAGCGTCGAGCATTTTAGCCGTTCAGCGTTGAGGTTGATCACGTGGTCACGTGAGTAGCTTGCACGCTGTTGGCGCCTCGTGGCTTCGACAGTGGGTAAAGACTGTTGATCGGTGGAAGCTACCGTTTCGGCCCGAGTCTCAGTCACATACCATGCCATTCCGCGTGCTTGTTAACCGTCACCGATCCCTGTTAATGATCATGCTTTTGCCATGCTGTAGAGCACACGTCTGCATGTGAATAACTCCCTCCCAGGTTCGAAACTTGGCGATCAAATCTGAGGCATATTTCATCAAGATCCCTCATGGTCCCCACAGGTCTTCCGTCTGTTTCAGATAAAATCCCAGATATAGCCCTTACAGTTTCGGTCATTATTACGCTGGTAATGTTCGCTACAAAACATTTTTCTCCTTACAAACGCCCTTTATTCTGGTAATTTATGCATGACGTTTTTTTCGGCTGACAATTACTTATAACTAAGCCTCATTTGGGCGTTGCTAGCGTGACTGCTCTCTACCCCCACCCCCATAGTTGGACCGCGACATGGGGCCAAGTGTTTCACAGAATCCTGGGAATCAAAATCAGAATTACTACGGCGTTCATTACAGAACAGACTGTAATGGGTACAAATTAAGAAACACCTACCCGCAACAATGAAGAATTATTGCTTAGCTCTACCGTCTTGCATTCGCACGATACGTAGCTATCTACGAAGATGAAAATATACATCTATAGTGATATTAGCATGGGTAATTAACAATTCATAGACACATATATGAACATTGCTGCCCGATTGCAGGTCGGTAGGTAAATGTTCCTTGGGATCAAATAGAGGCCCAGTAGTGCAGATAGTGCAATAGGATCTGTCGAAACCTCAGCGGTGCCGTGACGTCGACATACACGAGCTCCGTGGGTCCCCCTTCCCCCTCCTCTTTGTTCTTCTTCCCGCCCTATCCACTGGGCCGTTATGCAGACGACATATCTTCTAATGAGATTAAATTTCAAAGCTCCGTTGAGGGCGCAACTGCCCGAGAGATTAGAGGCGTCCGGTTGTGTTGGACGCCGCGATGGCGATGACTGCGGCCACCAAGGGAGTCAGCAAATCAAACAAAACAAAAAGAAGATCTAGGTGGTATAATGCAATTATTTCTTGGAAGGGCATCGCAGCCCCGGAAGCCGATCATATGCCATTTGTCGCGGATATCATCTTCATGATACACCAGTGTGCATATAGCGCTCTTTCATCGCGAAGTCATGAAAGCTGCTGCACTTTCGAATTATAAACAATTGTAAACAAGTCGCAAAAATACAAAAGTGGCACCACCTTGTAGCAAATAAGATTCCATGTTCGTCTAGAGCATAAATTTACAATGTCCCTATCTTACTTCCTGTTCCAATGCGGCTACAACTACTCTATGAGACGTCCATGTTTTTAAAAACGTTAATCTCATCATTATGGAGACATATTCTCGAATATTTCAGAAGTGCTTTCTTCAAACGGTCCCATAATGATTTACGTTTTGTAAGCATGTACCCAGTAGATATTGTTCATTCCATGTGCAAATCAATTTGGAAATGACGTCACAGAATTGTTTTTCAATTTGGCCAATGGTGAAATATTTTGAAAGGGACTTTTGGTGCTAGCAGGGCCCTCCACTGGCGTCATATTCAAGCCATACCTTTATGCTTGAAGTTGTGGATGGATACTGACTTTAGAGGTAATCAAACTTTCTGCAATATGTCGTACTTCCGCTTAGGCGATTTCAGTTTTCTTCACCCGAGCGACGTTGACGAGTACAAGAGACTTAGGGCACGCCCACGACGAACGCGTGTCTCAATTCCATTTCCATGGCAACAGAACATTTACCCAATGATAAAGTATACAGAAGCTAATAATGTCGTCACAAATCGGAAAAATAACCTATAGCGGCAGTCTTTGCGCTACTTTACAGGGATGAACTATGTCCAAAAACGGCTGCGCTCAGATTTGACACGATATGCCTAGTTTGGCCACCAGGGCGCGCCATAGAGAGGTACCCGCTCGCTCGTCCGCCCATGACGAGTCTACGGGGAAATTGACTCCTATTTAAGAGTATTATCTTATTTAAGATTTAATACTTGGAATAGCCGCCGATCGCTCGGTATATTATCCTATTTTTCCGCACATGCCCAACCAACCAACCAACCAACCAAGCAAACAAACTGATTTATCGCCCCTCTCACCGCCCCAGTCCTGTTAGCCAGATTTTTTGCCGTCGTAAACGTCACGTTGGTTTCTTGTTTTATGGTATTTAATGGCCACAATGTCAGTTTTGCCCAGTATTTCGTCCTCAATTGTTAATTCTCTCACAGTATCTTCTAGATACGCCTTTAAAAAATAACGAGCCATCGATGTCTATAATATTCATTGCAGGCCAACAATCAAATGCGCGCAGAGGATATCATCATTCTACAGAATTGCCCTGCGTGAAACGCGTACAGCGACTTCTAACCTCGACGAAAGTCTCAGATTGATATTAATTACATGGACATATTTGTCTCGTCCTTAGCTTCGTTCAAGCTTCCCCGACGTACCTCACATTATTTATTAAGCTACACCACTCTCCGGCAAAAATGAAGCCCCATCCGGAAGGCACATAGCTGCACCCTTTCCAGGCCTCGACATAAAGCCCCCATATAGAAAGCTGCACATTTGCTCCACTTCCATGCCTCGACACAGGCTCTCCCATAACAAGATACACATCTGCCCTCTTTGCAGGCCTCGCCACAAGCTAATCCACAGGAAGATACACACCTGCACCTTGTCCAGGCCTCGACACAGGCCATCCAGGCCGGGCCCCCCCCCCGGGAAGACGCACATCTGCTCCTTTCCCTGACCTCGACACAAGCTCCCCCCCGGGAAGATACACATATGCACCCTTTCTGCGCCTCGATACAAGCTAATCTACAGGAAGATTCACATCTGCATCCTTTCCAGGCCTAGACACAAGCCCCATGGGAAAACACACATCTGCCCCTTCCCCTAGCCTCGACACAAGCTAATCCACAGGACGACACACATCTGTACACTTTCCAGACCTCGACACAAGCTCCCTCGTGGGAAGATACACATCTGCCCCCTCTCTGCGTCTCGACCACAGAAAGATACAAATATGCACCCTTTCCAGGCCTCGACAAAAGCTCTTCCACAGGAAGATACACATCTGTACCCTTTCCAGGCCTCGACACAAGCTCTTCCATACGAAGATACACGTCAAATCCGGCCGTGACCCCGATTGCCGACAGCAGTGTTTGGTATTCATGCGCTGTCACGTGGTGCAGACGGAAGTGTGTCTGTCTCTGGTGACTCATGGTGTCTCGGGGGATGGCCGCCTGAATGGCGTGCCTGGACAAGGATCATACATTTAGTGACACTTGAGAACATGCGCCACTGGCGCAAGGATCTAGGATTTTGCTACAGTATGTATATTTAAACAAACCTATTCTGGTCTTGAGCAAACCATAGTCTTGAATAACAAATCTGAAGTCCCCGTTACCCGGTATTGCGCAGAAAATTGCCAGAGCATGGCCAAGAAGAAAGTTTGGGGGGAAAGGGGTCTGGCCCGGCAAGTGTCAACTCAGAACACTCATTTTTAGAATAAGGAAAGTCCCCAAAGTTAAGTCAAGAACACGTTGTCTCGGAGCATAACTTGGCCTTGAAAAGCTATAACGAAATGGCCGTCTTCTCATTATTATGACCATCAGCCCGGATTTCGACTGGTCAATGTGATAAAAGATGGAAGGTGGCCCCTAATGTTATGACTGGACAACGCTGGCAGGGAGTAGTTGGCATTTTAGGGCAATTTCGTTCAACATTAGGCCATAGTGGGTCAGCGGATTCTGCCGCTGAGAGCGCTAGATCTCGATCAATGTAGTGTAGTAACAGCCATGACATGTGGTTGTGCATGACGGGTAAGCTTGCTCGCTTATCATTGGAGATACAGGCCGTGAATTAGCATCATCAATAAATAAGATGAAATTAATCAGTGATCCCATAAATAAAACCGTCACTATACAGACCGACGGGGGATGCCGCGGCAATAAAGTTTATCAGCAACATATGCAAATATCTCCGCATAATGTTATTTTATATAGCCAGAGAATGCCAAGCTCGCCTGGTGGCATTTACATTATTTCCGTGACCTTGCCATTAGCCTATCCAGCATGCCCTCTTCACGCTTCACCATATCGGCGGAGCTCCACATTGCGAAATCTGTTCAAAAAGCAATTGGGGATAAGGCAATCCCGATACTATGGGAACAATGTTCTCCCCATGCCAATTAAATTGCCGTGAATGGAAGCTTTTAGTTCTACCTGATGATGGGCCTAATATATTGTGATTTGGGAAGTGATAAACAGGAAACATGAATGATGTTTGCGACATGCCGTTATTTGGCTGAGTCTGCCTTGTTTCTGACAATAGAGGTAGTAAATAATGTATTCGTATTTCAGGCATAGAGGCCTAAGGTACAAACAGAATACATACATACAATCAATCAGTTAGTGCTGGCATCGCTGCTTATGTGCAAGGAATGTAGCTCTCTGTTTCTTTGTTTTATGTTTCTGACAATAAGCGTCCACAGTTAATAATAATA
The DNA here is from genome assembly GCA_964019135.1 of Arenicola marina. Taxonomy (NCBI): domain Eukaryota; kingdom Metazoa; phylum Annelida; class Polychaeta; family Arenicolidae; genus Arenicola; species Arenicola marina. The sequence continues at coordinate 19,891,966 of OZ025251.1, read as the reverse complement.
ATCAGTTTATTGCCAAAAGAACACACAAATTACATTCATTTAGTACATCTTTACAATACATTTATAGTGGCAAGAGCAGAAGCCAAAGGCTTATTCGCTCGTATATGGTGAACGTGGTTAGAGTTGAAATTGATTTGCCAGCAAGCTAACAAAGAAAGAAAGCGAGAAGAGAACAGTCAAAAGTAAATAATTAAATAAATAAACATAAAAGTATAGGAGCCATTGAATGTTGATTAACGTCTAGCACAGCTAGTTATTTATCTTGTTTTGATACTCTACCCTTAAAGCAATATACCTACATGCGCCATCTTAGATTTTTTTACATTTTAGAATCAAGAGTGGAAGTATCTCAAAATCATGATGCATATATGTTTTAAATCTCTGAAAGTCTGTAAAACAACAATTTCAACATAGAACTTGCCTTAGTTACATCGCGCGGACGTGATAGCAAGCCGCGGTCGACATCACACACAAAATACCGAACAGCGAACAGGCGAGCATGGATATAAAGCCGGCCACCAACTTCTGCTTCGGCGAACAAATTGCTTCTCTCCGGATAGCCCATAGGCTTTCAGGATTTAAATTCAAGACGGAATATACTTATTTGACATGGGCAAGAGGCTGGAAATACAAAAAAATTACAGAATATATTGCTTTAATGTCATACTTTTGTACTGTAATATCTAACGCAGTCTTTTTGTAGCAGACTTCTTTTATTTGCGTAATTCAAGTGCACACGCGGCGGCATCCCACTTTGGTTTTGCATTCGGGAATGGTAAAGTGAGGGAAAACTTCGCGGGCACTGCGTATAAGCTTGGTCCCCTAGGCTAAGATATGTTCCCATAACTACCACAACACTAGGTGAGAGACGGAGGGGGTGAAGGAAGCGGGAGAGGGGGGGGGGGGGCATTGAATGCATTTAGACAATGCATCTTTAGTTTGGCCTCCAGAATATAAGCTTAAAGTTACTATTATTGGCTACGGGAATAGCTTAGGAAATACGGAAACGGTATTCTGGAATGGTCGTCGAAATAAATGGTACCAGATGAAAAATATCAAATTTTCACCTGCTTGTTTTTGAGGCCACTTTTTGCATGAAGGCGAAATGAGCTACTAGGGCGTGCTCCCTGGGGACAATGAAATGAGCAGGATGCAACATATCAAAACCACGATCTGCAGCTCAGCCTAATTAACATATGATCAGCTCCGCCCGCTGAGCTATAAATGCAGCATTCTCTACCTAACTACAAGTAGGTATTTGCATCTCTCCAGCGTTGCCTTTGGGAAGTAATTTTCTAAGCCGCTAAAGGGTGTTAAACTGCGACGTTACGCGTGGGAAGACGTAATGAGGACTTTGTGGTAAAATATGTAACGGCCGAACTGTCGTTTATCCTTTATTGTCGGGGACAGTGGGCCGTAGAATTAGTGATTGATTGTTCGTTGGTATAATTCGATAGATACAGCTACCCGAGGCACACTGGGACAGATCACCGCCAACCCTAACAAGATTGGAGGGATATGATCGGGGCGAATGGGAATTGAGCCGGCCGCAGCACACCCTGGCGGTATTACCGCCAACAGCTTAGATTTAAAAAGGGGTTAATTTAAGTCTTTATAGCTCTCTAACGGAAACAGAGGCAGAGCCTAAAGTAACGGGTACCGTGAACGCCATACAGAAAGAATGCATGACTTATCTGTGTGTCGAGGGTGGGAAACGATTAAATAACACGTACAACATACCACACGACGCCGTAAATTGCTGATATGTTCTTCATAATATCTTACTTTATGTCTTCCAAATCTAATGATATTGGAATGTACAGTATATTTAATTCTGCACAGCGAGTAGGAAATATAGATCATAAAACTGATAGTGACATCAATAAAAAAATATTTGTTTAAATAAATAATAATGATAATAATGGACGATGTAAAGGTTTGTCGTTGTCAATTATCTGGATCTTCGTGTGCAGAACAAGCAGGCGGCGCAGGTAGAAAGCATTGGGAAGGACACTTATTAAGGGTGTTCCGTTCATTTGGGCTCCAGATGATTTGCAGACACCGTGGCACTTTTCCCGGTGGGGGTACTTGGGAGGCGAGGCGCCTTTGCTGCGGATCCAAGACATGCCTTAAATAGAACACAGATAGCAGCCTGCTTGGGACTTCTGTCCCACCGTCCAATTTGTTGTGACCTTGAAAGTAATCTGTCATCAGAGGGGGGATTGTCTTGTTCCTCCTGTATCTGTCATTGTATCGGCGGTGGATGGGGAATAGGCATTCCGATGAAGGACATTCCCCATAAGATGTAATGGTACCCTGGCGCAACATAAGGTTGCGGGACAACAATGCACATCATAAACCCATGATTATTATGATTTAACGAATAGTTACGTTCACCGCACCCGCAGGTCAGTTGGCCACATACTCGTGTCCGATCCGGACTCGAGTTAGGTTTTGGGTCATCCTCGGCATCCGCACCTGTGAAATGTGCTCATCCCACTGAATCTCGTCCCATTAGGAGATTATCTGCGGAGAAAAGTGACATAGCAGCAAACTAAAAACAATATGTTCCTATCTTACTTCCGGTTCCAGGGCCGACGGCATTTCTCTATGGGACTTCCCATGTTAAAGCGCTGGATCTTTAGGCCAGGAAAAATGTTTTGTCGTGTATTTCACAATTGCCTCCATCAAACAACACCGCGATGTTTTCCTTAGTTAAAGGGAACCGCCAGCCGGGCCTCTAACGCTGCTTTACCGATTCATATAATACCTAATTGTCTATCCTGCAAATTACAGCATTTTTCGTCCTATCTGTAGCTCACAATAAAACTTGGAAGTGACCGCCGGGCACGATTTCGCCGCCTACCCAGGCGGCAGCCCTTTTTGGAGGTGTGTCCGCGCTTGACCAATCAGGAGGCGATATTCTAATTTATTCAAACCGGAAATTGCGCCTATTGTGTGAGCAAAACAAGAGCGCGTGATCATCGCTAATCTAAAGAGCTGCGATTCTAACTCCAATCATCGCATTGTTGCGGAGTCAATCGTCGCAAGACGTATATCAATTTGTTTGGACGGTACTTTTCTATGAAACACTAAGATCTTGCGCTATTGCGCGGCTTGGAACTGCCGTTGTTCATCTGTAAATCGCGGCCCTGATCTCTCTCTGCGAGTGACAACGTAAGGCAGTGCCACATGAATAGTCACAATACGCGTCACTGCTCCCGGCAAAATGGCGCTCTGCTTGACATTGCTGGGGGCGGGTTGCCTTAATTTTTTTCTCCTTACCGGTCGGCCGAAACGAAGCGTTAATACTCGCCAATTGAATTTAAAGATGTAAACTTTCGGTGCAGATCGCGATTAAATTAGGTTGGACACCCGCTTTAAACATTGTATCTAGTAGCCACAGTGCTTACCATATGCAATTGGAGCAATAAGTGACGTCACAGGATTTTTTTGAAATTACCGCTTTTTAGTCCAAGCAGAGGCTCCCACGGGCGTCCTATTCAAGCAATCACTCAATGCTTGCAGCTGTGGATAGATACTGCTAAGCTGGGTCATAATCTGCGAACACGGTGACATAGCTATATTACTTTTCGGTATATAGTTGAAATCGTCTAACATTGGATCCTATGGGGAAAAGTGAACTTGAGTGACTATGACCTACTTCCGTTCAAGTTATTTCAGTCTCTTGCGCCACACATTGAGGTACTATCATCGCAAAGCAAGTTGCAGCGCAAACACGGCGATCGCAATATTACTTTTCGTTTCCATGGCAACGAAACAATTGGCTTAATGATAAACATAAAGATTCTTGCTCCTTAAAGTATAATCGTCAAAAATCTGATAAAAATGTTAAAATTGCAATCTTTTCGCCAACTAGTTGCCAATAAGCATCTACAGATCACTTAATGTGTCAATTAGGCGGGTACTGTCTAGTTACGGCGTTAGAGCGCTTCGACTTGGGACGACACCTTTGCACGGCCGCCAATGATGAGTCAATGGAGATTGTGCCCATCTTGAAAAAAGCGTCAAAATTCAGAAAAACATGCCAGAGCTGTGATCTTTACGCCAAATGGTAGAGGACATTCGTCTTGAGAGAACCAGTAAGAAACAAATGAGTTGCTATATCACTTCGCCTGCAGTGTTCTTGCCCTAGGTTTCCGGGTCTCCGCAATGATGAACTAAAGCAACTTTTGGCCATTTCGTCAAGCCATAGCTGAAGGACTATTCTTTCTACCGCCTAGCTCTTTAATCGAATAAGTTGTGGCAGTAAACCTTGGCGTATTGCCACTTCGACGTTGTCGTGCGTCACGCTCTATTTTGTCAACAGAAAGCTCTATTGGGCATAAGTTGCAATCCCAAGCCGCCATCTATGCTGAATTGCCCTCTGAAGGCTATATTTGGCCCAACGAAAGCTCTGTTTACCCCCAAATTGTACCTTAAGAGCTCTATTTGGGCCAAATTGTATGTGTAATGGCCTACTTAATCAAATTTACTCACTAAAACTCTATTTTGCTAGCTGAAACCTCTATTTCACCTAAATTGTCAACTGAAGTCACTAATTGACCCCTCAGAACCCAATTTGACCCCTCATATCCAGGTTTGATCTCTCAGATCTAGATTTGACATATCGGATCCAGATTTGACCCCTCAGATCCAGATTCGACCTCTCAGATCCAGATTGATCCCTCAGATCCAGATTTGACCCCTCAGATCCAGATTTGACCCCTCAGATCCAGATTTGACCCCTCAGATTCAGATTTGACCCCTCAGATCCAGATTTGACATCTCAGATCCAGAATTGACCTCTCAGATCCAGATTGACCCCTCAGATCTAGATTAACCCCTCAGATCCAGATTTGATCCCTCAGATCCAGATTTAACCTCTCAGATCCAGGTTGACTCCTCAGATCCAGATTTGACCTCTCGGATCCAGATTTGACATCTCAGATCCAGAATTGACCTCTCAGATCCAGATTGACACCTCAGATCTAGATTAACCCCTCAGATCCAGATTTGATCCCTCAGATCCAGATTTGACCTCTCAGATCCAGGTTGACTCCTCAGATCCAGATTTGACCTCTCGGATCCAGATTTGACCTCTCGGATCCAGATTTGACCTTTCGGATCCAGATTTGACCTCGCAGATGCAGATTGACCCCTCAGATTTAGATTGACCCCTCAGATCCAGATTTGACGTTTCATATTTAGATTTGTCCTATCAGATCCAGATTGACCCGTCAGATCCCCATTCGACCTTGACATCCACATTTGCCCTCTCAGATCCAGAGTAGTCATCTGGCATCCCCACTAGACCCGTCAGATCCAGATTTACTCCGTCGGATCCAGATTGGACTCATATGATTCCTATTGACTCCCTTGGAACCTGATGGAAGCCGCCAGAGAGCTTTGACAACTAGGATTCAGATTGCCCCGTCGCATCCCTATTTGACCTTCAGATCCCGATTCGACCCTGGTGATCCTGATTGAACATTGCTAATCCAGATTGGACCCAACCAGCTTTAACCCGTCGTATACCAATGTGTCCCACGGATCCCGTTTCGAACCGTCGAATTCGACCCTGCACATCTCGATTTGTCCCACACAACCCTAATCGACCCATCAGATCCCTATTGGTCCCACGAATCCTGATTGGAGCTCCCGAATCCCTATTCGAAGACCCTTCGGACCGCCACTTGCGGAGGACGACCCAAGGCATCATCGATACACGCCTGATCACTTCAGGGGGGTGATTTTGTTTAGTCCTCTAATGAATGACCAGTGGCCACGGTGCTGTCATCCCAACACACACCCCCAGGAAATCCAGAAACAAAATTTGGGGAAAATTTCACAAAAATGTCATGCAGCGGCAATGAAAGAGACGACCTTGGGCAACAATACACACCATTTGGGCCATTAACTTTTTACTTTGAGCAAAAAGAAAGTTCAATTAGATCAAGTGGCCGTGGCAAACACTCGAGCGTTCATTTCACCTGAGTCGTTGCCTACGTCAAGTAAACGGACATCAATTCAGCTCGCCACCCCGTCAGCCCGGTCGCTGCCTCCGCTGGCCGACACCGGCTCAGGATGTTGTTAGCCGGTGGGGTTACGCGAAGCCGCCTCGATGCATCCGTGTGTTTATCGCGTTCGAGCAGTTCACAATCTACGACTCGTACTACGCCGATGACTCTGCTGGGGGGCCTCTCAAAAACTTCACAATCGGATGACCGTTAACTGCTGTAATTCGTCTGTGTTGTCTGAACCATATATCTTTCCATCCACCTTTAGTTTGTTGCCTATCAGGGTCGCTCCCCTTCCTGCCTTTCTCGCCGCTTTCATGAACGGAATTAGTGCTTTTCGCTCGTCCTGGATTTCTTTTGTTTAGTCATCCTCAATGAAGAGCCGCGTACCCTTAAGCTTGTGCTTTGCCTACCAGATCTTTTGTTTCTCCGGAAAGAAAGCAAAGCGTGTGATGATCGGTCTTGGTCTGGTGATCGGGCCCTGTCCTGTTGGGACAGAGCCAAGGCGGTGACACCGCTGTGTCCTGATGGAGGCAGCGTCCTCAATCGCCAGCTTCTCCCGGAACATCTCACGCACTAGCGTAGAGCAGTCTTCTTCGCCCCTTCTGTTTTCATTCAAGCCATATATCACCAGATTGTCTCGTCGACCATAGTTTTCGAGCGCAGCACATTTCTCCTTAAGGGCCGTAAAGTTATTTTCTATGCGACTTGCTTCTTTTGCGGTGTCCCGTCTTTCAACTTCCAAGAGTCTGGCTTTGAGCGTTTTATATTCGTCCTCCAGTTCGTCCATCCGTTTGCTTGTGTGTGTGACTGCCTCCTTCAGGCCTATCACATCCTTCCGTAACGCCTTCACGCTATACTTTATATCTGGCAGGCAGACTACCATTCGGAATATGTCGTCCAAGGACTTCTTAATATCCGTGATGTCTGCTTGCACACTGCTATCCTTATCCGCCATGATGTCTTCCGTCAGTTCCCCCACTACCGCTGCGATCCCGTTTTTGTTTTCCCATCAACCGTGACTTTTGGGACGCTCCCCTGCTAACACTTGATCTCTGCGCTCTGAACCGTTCTATTTTCGCCCAAGCTGTTGCTTTATCAAAGTAATTTGATGTGAAACTCGTCTGTGTATCTCCTGTTATTCAAACTGATTATTCCTGCATAGCCGGGGTGCATTGCAGCATGTATTACTGCAGCAGCGCATATGTCATCGCGTTTTCCACTCTCGAGTGTTCCGCCTAGATAGCTAGGTGTTACCTGCCGTCGCCATCTTAAATTCCTGAATAGTGTATAGTGCATAGAAACTAGCCTTGTTATAAGGTAACGGGCGGACAATGCCGCAATGCGGAAACCTAACATGATTATCCTTTTAAGCCCCACAGGGTCGCGAAAGGTCTCATAAAAAATACCCGGGACCTGTTAATAACAGAGGTCGTCTGTCCACAGATGGAGAGAGGGGAGTGGGGTGGCTGGAGATAGGGAAGGGCATGAGTGTCCATATGGCAGGGGGTGGAGGGGAGGAGCCTTATAACGGTTGTCATTGGTAATACGGGCAAAACTGCATTTAGTCGCACAAACAATGATATGCCCTTGATGTCATATTCGCGAATAAAAGGCGTAAAAGATGAATCCCCTGGAGGAAGACAAGGGTACAATCTTTTGTGCGGTGATGGCGCGGGCTCCGGTGTCAGAGGCCATTTATTGTCGGTCTGTCGGGAACATAGAGCTAGTACAGTGTGGGAGGCAGTGGGCTGCATTTTATCATTCATGCATTAAACAGGTGAAGACACATCTCACCCCTACAGTGGAACCCAACACTGGGCGATGAAAAAAACATTAGATAACAAAGGGCATAACATCGAATAAGGGTAGAGCAGTGGGGTGAGGCTTAGCATCATAGTTCGGACTTCTACTAAGTCAGCCCCAGCGGCCGTTGCGTGGTTTGAATCCCACCTGTGCAAGTGGATAAGTGGATAAGGGTCCATCATTGGATAAGGGTCCATCATTAGATAAGGGTTCATTATTGGATAAAAGAAAAACTGCAATAGAAGTGATTAAGTTAACATTAACTTCATTTACCGGAGTTAAAGAAAGCAAAAGTTTAAGTTGCGTGCTTGAAACACGGGAAAATTACAATAGCAATTGGGGGGCCTTCAGCAAAGCGCAAGCGCAACTCGGCGCTGTGTATACGAAAGACCAAAACGTACCGCCATTTTGAGCGGCTATTCTCCGGTCGAAGCATGTCATTCCTTACTTAAACCAGTGATACACCTAGCTCGCTATATTTACATGCCGCAAAACTGTATCTTTTTTTCCAATTTGCGCACTGAATTCTCTCGCGCGATACTATCGGTGTGTGTGTGAGAGAGAGAGGGATGGGTGTAGGTTGTAGCTCATGAATGTTAAAATAATTGTTCCACATAAAGGCAGGCGCTTGTGATTGCATTGCTAGTGGCGCCCCCTCCCCCCCACCACCGCTCCTCCCCCCCCCTCTTGTGTCACAAATAATAGATGCAGTTCTCCCATCGACAGCGTCGCGATCCCTACAGAACATTGTCGGTGGAACGTGGCCAGATAGACACATGGGGGTTTCAGCGCACGGCATGTCGCTCAGGATTGATCTGGCGAAGCTAACAATTCATACTTGAGAGGACGTATTCGTTTTATATCGGAATCTCCGCGAAGCCAACTCGCTGTCCTTGGTGTAAAACATCCATAGCATATAATATGTTGTAGCGTTTTGCGTGACATCTGCCGTGTCTATGACAATTCTCTGTTGCGTGTGTCTGCGGCATTGCACGTGTCGCTTGTTTGTAGTAACCAATCATGTGATGTGGCGTTGGAATATTTAATAGCAATAACTGTTTTAAGCTGCATTTGGACGAATTATTGAAGCACTGGTAAGCAACGACAAGCAATGCACAACGCTTTAGCCTGTTCCACTTTATAGTATCCTCGTTGATCACGCAGAGCTGCCACGAAATATCTGGTGCTACTTGTGTTATGTGCAGGTAATAAAATATGCACCAAAAGCAGACTACAATACTTATCAGCTCATAAAATCCAAATATACCGATGACTATTTGGGTGTTGTACTCGGCAGCAATCAACAACATCTAAAGTTTCCATAAGCGATAAGACTTCTTCAGCCTTTTTGCTATTTTCTCTTTTGTACCCCATTCGTATCCCTCTTGCGTTACCAAAATTCTCGATTTGTTGTTGTAGATTTGGATAATGTCGCACTTTTGCAAATGTGACATTTGCTGCCAAGGTTAAAAACCATGAAGGAAATGCCTGTTTTGCCTGTATCTGCCCTCCCTATCTCAGGGTGTCTCCCCTCCCCTACCTAGGACTGTTCTCTCTCCTCCCCTCCACCCCTCTCCCCTTGGATCCTGGCGAGTACCAAATGTACCGATGAAATTTCACATTTCATGTCCATTACCCCCCCTACCCCGTCCCCTCTCACATACGTATTTTATTCATATGATCAGGATAACACGGAATAAGAAAAAAATAGGTTTGATTACTATTGCAATTTGTTTTGTGTATATCCCTAGGTTGCCCGGTCTATAAAATGATGGCGAATCATTGTTCGGTTCATATACACTAACCATAGTAAATATCGAGCAGTAAAAGATTCCAGTCCTCATCCTTGTATTGACCATGCAGAGCGCAGTCTACACCTTTTGCCAACAGAATCGCCAAACCCATCGCTTGTGACGATGGGGAGTTAACAGAGCAATCACCAGAAGTCCAGAAATATCGGAGTGAACGCTCTATTTCAAGGCTTGTATATATCCTGTATATAGTATGCAGATAATGTCTTTAAGCCAAGACAGTACATCGCAATGTTTTAATGCCTTACCAATGCCTCTAACATTCAAACAGGCAATAGTTCTTTCTGACGCAGCACCGACTGTGTTAAGACCTTGCTAGACAAGATCTTTCGCAGATTTCTTAATTAATTAACTGCGCCATAGTTACTGATCAACATAGCCAGTAAAATGTTCCTAATGACCAGTTAAGTCGGACTCCCCGGTGCTCACCCCACCATCCCTCCTTCTCTGACAGACCACCATCCCCCTCCCCTTGCACCCGCCCTTCCTCCTCACACCCTCACCCCACACTTCTCCAGTGACGTCTTAGTCAATGTGGCCGCTTGGTGGAAAGCCGAGGCTCCCCTATTGTGAGTCGACGTGATGCCGGGCTCTCTGGTCCAAGAATGACTGACGTTATGGCGTTCCTGCCGACGGGTCGGGTGAGGGGGGGGGGGGGGTGTGCGTTGGGCTGGGGTGGGGTGCCGTGCGGGTTCGGTGGTGGAATGAACCAGGTATGACTTCGTGCTGAAGTTGAACACGCAAGCAGCTACCCCAAATCCCCCACACCATCTCGCCCATTTGGTTCATGAATATTGTTATAACCCGCGCTGACGGGTCCATGTAAAAGGGCCATTCACATGAAGCCATGGTGGCGTGTTCCTGTCTGGCTCTTGGCTGCCTGGGCCATTGTTTAGCCTGGTTGCGGAATGTTTTTCAGGGTCATACCCAAGCATTTTCAATCAATCATTTATGGCTATATGAAGGCATAACGTAGATTCATTATGGCTTTATGATGTGGCTAAAAGTAAATAGGCCAAAGAAATTCAATGGATGATTATCTGATAAAAGTGATGCAATAGATATAATGGTATCCTTAACGTAATCTGGGGATCATGCCCGTATGGAAGCCATACGTCATGCCAGTAAGGAGGCCAGACGTCATGGCGGCAAGGATGCCAGACGCCATGCCGGTATGGAGGCCAGACGTCATGCTGGTATGGAGGCCAGACGTCATTCTGGTATGGAGGCCAGACGTCATGCCGGCAAGGAGACCATACGTCATGCCGGCAAAGAGGCCAGAGGTCATGCCGGTAAGGAAGCCAGACGTCATGCCGGCAAGAAGGCCAGACGTCATGCCGGCAAAGAGATCATACATCATGCCGGCAAGGGGACCAGACGTCATGCCGATAAAGAGACCAGACGTCGTCCCGGCAAGGAGGCCAGACGTCATGCTGGCAGGAAGCCAGACACATGGCTTGGTGTCACATCGATACGAGGAAGCCTCGGGGACCTGCCGCGGCGTTCAGTTAACCTGTCTGACTTCGTGTTTAAACTTGTCTCTGTGTTGTCGCAGCTCTTTTCAGCTACATTGAAATACATTTCCACTCCGTCCAGTTTTAATGAAGAAATAGTGGACGTGGGCACCCTGATTGATTAAGGCAGGTGGTGATGCAAGGTCCGTTCTGCTGATCCCGTCTCCCCCTCTGGGCGCTGATCCCTTACTGACCCAGACTAACCATTGCTATAGTGACGGTAGTTTTGCAATCAGTTTCTCCATAAGTCAGTATCAGGGACCACGCTGCTGGAGGTCCCTTGTTCGGGGGTACAACCCGTGATACCATCTCTCTGCTATCCGTCAACATCGGCGTCGGGTTAGATACCGGAGATACCGAGAAGGCCTTGATACTTTGAGTAGTCCCCGGAGTGAGATCTGCGTAGGTGGGGGGGGGGGGGGGGGGCAGCGGAAGGTAGGGTTGTGATGGGGGACTGTTTTTTTTTATGGGGTTTAGGGAGGGGGCTGTAAAACTGACAGCAGTCTGTCCGATGGACGGGGCTTGTCATACACTATTTATCGCAAACAGGGTTACTTCGCAATTACAAAGCGCCAGAGTCTATAATATATAATATATGCAAATGTTTCCTTTCCAGGGGAGTTGATCGTAAAATGTTGACACAAAAATGTTATACCACGGTCTAGGTTAAACAATTAAACTTTAAATGTATTTGCATCGCCGCTCGCAAAATGACTTACGTAGCTGAATCGCAGTGGGCCACAGCGCTCGCATTGAGTGCTCTGGCCAACTGAGAACCTAACGGCACCTGGATCGGTGGTTCGAGCCCTGCTGTGGCCATGTCTGTGTAGTCGCAGGATAAAGATACCATGTCTTTCTTCGTAACATGTAGGGGGTCACCCCCGGGAATATGGCTCCACTCTGCCTTCCTTTTCCCATTGACGCGTCCTGAATAACCAACCAAGCAACCACAAAAGTGTCCTGCTTGGGTATCCCAGACGACCAGTGCGTGGTTCCAATCCCACCTGAGTAAATGCTTATGCACGCCAAAACATGCTCGTGTCGCTCTTCGTATAGATTACTAGGTTACTCTCGTAGATATGGTTCATCTAGATCCTAAGGCATTGTTGCGATATTCCCACGAGATGTTAAAGCTTCATACTTAAGTCCACCAACCGGAAATGCAGTACGATGGTTCATTTTACAGAACCGTACTCGCTGACCGAACCATTGAAACAAATGGTCCTGATTTAGGGGAGGGGAAATGGGCGTTCCTGAACTACCAGACGACTCTGATTACCCCTATTAATCCTTGTCCAATAAAGTTCCTCATCCACATTATTATTGGCTGTTCAGCCACGAAACGGTTCAAAGGTTTTTCATGGCCTTGCCACTGCTTCCATCATTGGTCCGATAAACATGAGGTGAATGTTTGTGTGGATGCATCGCTCTTCAGTGGACTAATTAATGCCCTTCACCAGATTTAGATGAACATGGTCACGTTCTTAGTTCCCGAAAAGCGTTTTGCCTGAAAAAAAATATCTTGTTTATCTTGAAGTCTACCTAAAGGCTACAGTTAGATAATGGATGGTTGCATATGCCGATGCCATTATCATGTCTCGAGTGCAAAACTGTTTTCCAATCAACCGAAGCACTTGTTCCATTGGCGATAACACAAGAGTGATCCGCACGAAAGAGCTCAAGAAACGCGGCATTACAACACATGTCTCTTTTGAACTTGGCGGCTTCCCTGTGGATAACACGTCCTCCTTTAACTAGCTGGGGCAGTCGGGGATTCAGGTCGATATTCCAAAGTCACGCCACTTTTTGCTGCACTCTGTTCGCCCAAAGACGGAATGTCTGGGCGTCAGATGTGCAGGAAAAAGAACGTCGACTAAGAGCTGGTAGAGAAAAGTTCTCAGAGTACTGATGGGATTAACCTAACATACAAAACACATAGGATCCAAAATAAGTTTTTTTTGGTCATTTTTATATATTTAGCCTATAGCGAAACTAAATTTAATCTTCACTTATTTTTATATATTTGTAGCAAGGAAAACATGACTCACTGTGTTTCTTTCTTCTGGGGTATTGCCTCAATGCAGATACCGAGCAGTCCTTCGCCCCTTCGACAAACGTCTCACGGATACGAAACTGCGGGTTTATGTCGCCGTTGGCGTCATCTGGGCATGCGCAATTGTCGCCGCCATGCCCCTAGCCGTTGTCGCACGCAGCTTCAAGTTTCAGTACGGCGACTACATGATATGTGATGAGGTGTGGAGCAACGAGCGGCGCAAGTCCTACACCATGACCGTTTTGACCTTGACCTATATAGCCCCTCTCGGACTCATCAGCTTTACGTACTACCGCATTATGACCGTTCTACGGTCACGGGCATCGCCGGGGAATGCCGATGACCTCCGGGATATACAGCTGATGAAATCAAAACGGAAGGTACGTAATACTAGATGTATTTGGCATGAGACTATGTGTGCATTTGAACGGACAACATGCCATAGCTCAGTCGGTAATAGAGCGGAGCGGTAGACTTAATTTGTAACCCCATATGTGGACAACATACAGTGACAATTCGACTAAAAATTAAGTCAATAATATTATAATAAATCGTAATATAACGCAAATGTATGAGAAGTTAACGAAGAAATTGAATGAATAAAAACTGTTATAATAAATAAATAAATAAATACAATCACACACACGAGGATTAAATACAAATAATAACAGCAAATTAAATAAGCAATTTAAATGGTGTAGACGTCACACTGAATTTTGTCCTGCGCAATCAATTCTTCTGCTCTGTAATTAGTCGCAAGAGCGTAACAAAGTGAAAGCGAGTGAAACACATGATCATATTTATACACCAAGGCAGGTTGTGTTTCAATGATTTGCCACGTATGGCATGTTTTATCAGACGTTCCGGCGTTATTTGCGAACAAAGCCACCAGTGAAACATCTACATATTTTCAAACGTGTGTTCGGCTCTAGCAATAACTGCTCAGAAATGGTTCCATAATGCGACCATTTAATTTCCACGAACTTTCTACGAAGGACTGTACTCTCTGTTCCTATTATGTGATAACACTGGCCCTTCAAATCCAAATGAGTGTAGAAGACTGATGATAGCTGGATGAATTAAATCGTATTTTTATATACTTTGTACAATATAACGCGCAATTAGGAAAACAGTATAATTTGTCGATCGAAGGAGCTACAAGCTTCGTTACTCAAAGGTAGATATTTCAGGGACAATACTCAATAATTCAAGTATAATTAAAGCCTCTGCTCTGCGAAACGTTAGAGAATCATATGGTAACACTGAGGAGATCTCGGATGAAAGAGCAACAAATTATACTCGTACAGGGTGGATACCCTGAATCGCGAATCCCCAAGAATTAGGGAGACCAATGTCGAATATCCAAGACGAGGACCGAGACCCGGGCACGAAAAAAACACTTTAAGAGTGATATCGCGAATATCGAGGAATTCACTGCTATAACGAATCGCGGTAAATATGGATTGCCAACAGCAAATGCGAATCTCCAAAAATGCCTAAAAGCCTATCGCGGATATCGGAAAAGACTTCTACGTACAGCTCTCAGTGAAATGCAATGGCGTTCGGTCTAGATGTCTAAGTTGCATCGCGTGCAGGGAACTTGATATAATTATGCAATGGCGTTCAGTCCAGATGTCTAAGCTGTATGGCCAGCAGGTAACTTGATATAATTATGCAATGGCGTTCAGTCTAGATATCTAAGCTGTATCGCCTACAGGTAACTTGATATAATTATGCAATGGCGTTCAGTCCAGACGTCTAAGCTGTATGGCCAGCAGGTAACTTGATATAATTATGCAATGGCGTTCAGTCTGGATGTCTAAGCTGTATCGCCCACAGGTAACTTGATATAATTATGCAATGGCCTTCAGTCTAGATGTCTAAGCTGTATCGCCTGCGGATAACTTGATATAATTATGCAATGGTGTTCAGTCCAGGTGTCTAAATTGCATCGCCCGCATATATATCTAAATAGTGTCGTATGCGTGTAACTTTAGATGACCATGCAAGGCCGTCGAGTGTATAGTTCTAACACGTGTGAGATAGTTGCGATAGTTATGCAATGCCGAATAATCTAGCCATCCGATGGTGTCGATCGGTGGCGATGGAAAAGTAGTGTAAAAGTCATTCAATAACAACATTATTCCGCCACCATAGTTATTGCCGTGCATCCTAATGCCTATGCATACAGACATCCATTCTTTGGACGCAACAATACATATGCTTATTTGATGGTATGTCTCTACACGTCATCATTTAGCCCACGTGATGTGCTGTCATATAACAAAAATCTCTCATTTCCTTGTCGGAATTCACGAAAAATCCCGTTTGATTCCGTGGACCCTCCATCCCAACACAGTGTGAGTCAAATTCTTACCCTCTGGGCGACCTGTGTCCTTAATCTGGCCAGTCTCCGGGCTCTTCCCTTGAGGACGGCAACCGGCCCTTGCCGGTTGTGTGAGTCGTGTTAATATCAAGTCAATCTTAATCTATCATTTGTAATGGAAAATTCCCGTGCCGTCCAGTGCTATCAATCAAATATTTTAGCATTATGCCACCATGGCAACACTTTTTCCAATTAGGTTGGTTGGGAAACACCGACAGTATCTTAAGGCTTAATGTTATAGGCATAGAGCTATGGCAGCCCGTACGAAAATATCATATAGAAATTCTATGAAAAAAATTCTAAAGGTTTCTATCGATTTTTCTTTTCCAATTATAAACGTTTTCCTTTAGAGTTTTCATAGAATTTTTAATAGAATTTCCATAGAATTTTCATAGAATTTCCATAGAAGTTCCATAGTCTTCATAGAATTTCCATAGAATTTCCATAGAGTTTTCATAGAATTTCCATAGAATCTTCATAGAATTTCCATAGATTTTTCATAGAATTTCCATAGAATTTCCATAGTTTCCATAGTCTTCATAGAATTTCCATAGAGTTTTCAGTCTTCATAGAATTTCTATAGACTTTTCATAGAATTTCCATAGAGTCTTCAAAGAAATTCCATAGAGTTTCCATAGAATTTCCATAGAGTTTCCAAAGAAAGCGCACGTCGCGGCAGTGCATGGTACAGAGTTCAAGGTCGCCCTGGGTGAGTCCAACATCAGCTCCGTCTCTGCTGAACGGGGCACGGCCGTTGGGCAGACCTTCACATCTCATGCTGCTAATGTTATTGTTCAAAGGATTGGCTCCGCCGCTACTCTCACTTAGTAGCAGGCAGCCGGTGCGAAAATCAATATGCCGGCAAGGCTTCCAACGTTCCTTAAATGCTAAGTTTTAAATCTTCGAATATCACCTTATATAGTGCCGTGCCGTCGGTATCCTTCATATATCGCTTGCATGAGTCTTCTTACACAATATATTCCAGAATTCGTCAAACCACTCGTTCGCTTGTCACAGAGAACGTAGCCTACGTGTGTTAAATCCAGAGCTCGTTTTTGTGCCTGCCGTCAGTTGTAAGGCCGGTATGGGAACTATTCAAACTCGATGGAGACTATGGAAACTCCATAGAAATTCTATGAAAACTCTATGGAAATTCTATGAAAACTCTATGGAAATTCTATAAAAACTAGGAAAACGTTTAGAATGTCCATAGAAAAATCGATGGAAACCTTTAGAATTGCTTTTAATGAAAATCTGTAAGATATTTGCCTACGGAGTGTAATGATGTCGGATAAACGCCATGATTCGCGTAATAAATCTAGGAAGAGAAAATTACCTTCGTGTATCCTTTCACATAATAGTCCGGGCAACCTAGGGATATACCCAAAAACAAATTGCAATAGTAATCAAACCTGTTTTTTCTTATTCCATATGTATCTAGTAGTGGTGTTTCCAAAGTAGGAACCCCTTTTCATGCTTTTCGGCTGTCGATCGACGCAGTGTATTTGCATGGCGAGCCGGATGGGCCTCCCGTTTGACAGACTTTTCGATACATGGTCCGATATTCACAATTCAATCGATTATTGACGCGTTTCATCCTGATCACATGAATAAAATACGTATGTGGGAGGGGGAGGGGTGCGGTGGAGGGGGGTGGTTAAGAAATGACAATCTTTATTCCTCCACGACCAACAATGTATATTTCATCTCTATCAAATGTGAAATTCCAAGGGGGAATGGAGGGGGGATAGGGAGTTTAAGGAGTAAGTAGAGGGGACACACTCCAAGCTAGGAAAGGGCAGACACTCCAAGTTTGGATGGTAATCCCGGTGTTATTGGAGGGAAGACACCCCAAGTCGGGGCGGTACCCCAAGTTAGGGGAGGGAAGACATTCAACATTATGGTGACGCCCTAAGATACGGGAGCGAAGACACTTCAAATTGGGGCTCTACCCCAAGCTAGGAAACAGGAGACACCCCAAGTTATGGAAGGTTAGACACCTCGAATTAGGGGAGGGAAGACACTTAAAGTTGGGGTGGTTGCCTAACTTAGGGGGTAGGGAGAGATTCAATATTCGGATGGTACCCCAAGATTGGGGAGGGGAGACGCCCCAATTTAGGGGAGGGGACACGCCTTAAGTTAGGGGTGGTGTCCCATGAACACCCAACCCCCGTTTTCAAATTCCTAGATCCGCGTTTTCAAATTCCTAGATCCGCCCCTACTACTGCAAAGAGATCTGTTAGTGGGGTCGTAGGCCGACACGTTCGGGAGGGGTGGTGCACAAGCCAAGTTCTGGCAAGTTCTCCCAAGTTAGGAGAGTGGAGAAACCCTAGGTTAGGGGAGGGAACACACCCCAAGTTGGGGTGGTGCCCCAAAATGGGGGAGACACCTCAGGTTAGTTGAGGGGAGATAACTGAAGTTAAGGGAGGGGGGAAAACCCCAAGTTTCGGGTAGTACCCCAAGTTTGGGGAGGGGAGACACTCCTACTTAGGGAAGGGGAGACACTCCAATATTAGGGGAGGGGAGGCACCACAACATAGTAAAGGGGATGCAACCAAAATTGGGGTGGTACTCCAAGTTTGGAGAGGGGAAATACCCCAATATAAGAGTCGCGAGACACCCCAAGTAGGGGCGGTGCTTCAAGTTTGGGGAGCGGAGATACCCCAAATTAGGGCAGGGGAGACGCCCCAAATTAGGGGCGGGAAGACACCCCAGGTTGACGTGGTACCCAAAGTTTGGAGACGGGAAAGGTCTCAAGCTATGGGGAGGAACACCCCGAATTAGATGAGGGAAAACACCCTAGGTTGGTGTGGTTCCTCAAGTTTGGGAAGGGGAGATACCAAAAGTTTGAGGAGGGGAGAGGCCTCAAGTTTGGGGAGGGGAGAGGCCTCAAGTTATAGGAGGGGAGACACCCCAAGTTAGAGCAGGGGAGACACCCAGAGTTAGAAGAGGGTAGACACCATAAATTAGAAGCGGGGGGACACCACAAGTTAGGGGAGGCGACACTCAAAGCTTGAGTGATGCCCAACGTTACGGGAAGGTAGACACCCCAAGTTAGGGGTGAGGAAACTCCCCAGTTAGGGGAGGGGAGAAACTCCAAGTTGAGGTGGTAGCCCTTGATTTGCATAGACCTTTCACTTATTAAAAGTTAAACGTTGCAGATAGAGATGAATCAAACCGGTATTGGTGACGGTGAAACTGCAAATGATGATCGATCGATCGAGGCACCCCCCCATTCCCCCTCAATTATAGCTTTTTAACAAACAATTTACCATGCCTATCTAGACCGGTATGGCGGTAAATCGACCCAAATATAAGACACATATATAGTCGATTAAATTGTGGAAATCGGACAATTTATTGAAAAGTTACAGACTGTCACACTTGAGTCCCATCCGGCTCGCTGTGCAAAAACACGGTCTGTCGACAGTAGGAAGACCGGGAGAAGGTCTCTCGTTAAAAAAACATGTAAAAACTTTAATATTAAAGATTTTTTATTTTTGTTTGTTGTATTTAGTAGAAGACATAACACTCCATTAAATATAGTAGGCGAAGGGTACACAGGTCTAAATTCGTAGTTGGGGTCTCAATAATCACAACGCTTCTCTGCCACTTCGTATTCGGACAAATACGGAATCCATTCTGGTAGTTACGGGAGTAGGGTAAACTACCCGCGTAAAAGTTCCAATGAATAGATTTTGGTAGATTTTGAAAATGATATTCACAAATACATAAGGAGTGAGAACAAATAGGTTTGATTACTATTGCAATTTGTTTCGGGTTGACCCCTGATTTAGCACAGGCTGCCCGGGCTATAAACAGTGCTTCTACAAACCTGCAAACGTACCTGATCATAACCGGCTACGAGAGGAAAAAAATGACTGTCGAAATATTATCTATATATACGTTCTATAGCAACCAATTGCTCTATAGAAGTATTTCTACATCTTCTATAGAAATAATGTTTTCTATAGAAATATCTGTTAACGTTCTATAGAAAATAAGTGTTCTATAGAATTATGTACAAACGTTCTATAGAAAATCATATTTCTATAGATTTGTCTATAGAAATATGATTTATGATCTATGAAATATGATCTATGGAGTTCTATAAAACGTTTTGCTACGGGAGTGAACTTCCACGGGAGGAATGGGCATGTGTGGAGCTGGCAGATGTGTGATTGCGTCTAAGGTGATCTTGTCGGCATCTCTCTGCTGACGCCACAAGAATGAAACGCATCTGTGTTTCTATATTAAAGCTTTAGTGTTGTGTCATTTCTATGAAATGTGTGATTTCCATGACATGTGTTATTTCTGTCAAACGTGTTATGTCTATGGATACAGACCCCGTCTTTCTTTCTCCTCGCTACCTGCCCCTTGACATTGTTGTGCTAGGACTGACCAATTCATTCCCTGCATTGGTCTCTGTTCACTGCAATTCCTTACGCATTTCTACCACAGGTTGTAAAGATGTTGATTTTGATAGTGACTGCCTTCGGCCTCTCCTGGCTGCCCATCCACACGTTCACCATTATCCAAGACCTCGGCCCGGCCAACCAGTTCTTTAGCGGACCGTGGACGCCACACGACGAGCTCGTCTTCTACGGCCTCTTCTATGCCTGCCAATGGGTGGCCATGTCCTCAAGCTGCATGAACCCAATCATATACAGCTTTAAGAACGAACACTTCAAGGTGGGTGGATGTGGTGCGACTGTACGGGCGAATACCTTAATGTAGGTGGAGTGTAACTGTACGGGCGAATACCTTAAGGTACGTGGAGTGTAACTGTACGGGCGAATACCTTAAAGTAGGTGGAGTGTAACTGTACGGGCGAATACATTAAGGTAGGTGGAGTGTAACTGTACGGGCGAATACCTTAAAGTAGGTGGAGTGTAACTGTACGGGCGAATACCTTAAGGTAGGTGGAGTGTAACTGTACGGGCGAATACCTTAAGGTAGGTGGAGTGTAACTGTACGGGCGAATACCTTAAGGTAGGTGGAGTGTAGCTGTACGGGCGAATACCTTAATGTAGGTGGAGTGTACGGGTGAATATCTTAAGGTGGACATATTGTGACTGTACGGGCGAAAACAATACGTTAAGGTGGGTGGAGTGTAGCTGTACGGGCGATTATCTTAAGGTGGGTGGAGTGCAACTGTATGAGCGAATACCTTAAGGTGGGTGGAGTGCAACCTTAAGGGCGAATACCTTAAGGTAGACGGGGTGCAACTGTATGAGTGAATACCTTAAGGTGGGTGGAGTGCAACTGTACGGGCGAATACCTTAAGGTGGGTGCAGTGAAACTGTACGAGCGAATACCTTAAAGTAGGTAGAGTGTAACTGTACGGGTGAATATGTTATGGTGGGTGGAGTGCAACGTTTAGGGCGAATACCTTAAGGTGTGTGAAGTGCAACTGCACGGGCGAATACCTTAAGGTGGGTGGAGTGCAACTGTACGGGCGAATACCTTAAAGTAGGTAGAGTGTAAATGTACGGGTGAATATGTTATGGTAGGTGGAGTGTAACTGTACGGGCGAATACCTTAATGTAGGTGGAGTGTACGGGTGAATACCTTAAGGTGGACATATTGTGACTGTACGGGCGAAAAAAATACGTTAAGGTGGGTGGAGTGTAGCTGTACGGGCGAATACCTTAAGGTGTGTGGAGTGCAACTGTACGGGCGAATACCTTAAGGTAGGTGGGGAGCACCTGTATGGGCGAATACCTTAAAGTGGGTGTATTGCAACTGAGTGCAACTGTATAGGCGAATACCTTAAGGTGGGTGGGGTGCGACTGTGTGGGCGATTGCCTTAAGGTGGGTTGAGTGCAACTGTTAGGGCGAATACCTGAAGTTGGGTGGAGTGCAACTGTACGGGCGAATACCTTAAAGTAGGTAGAGTGTAAATGTATGGGCGAATACGTTATGGTGGGTGGAGTGCAACTGTACGGGCGAATAGCTTAAAGTAGGTGGATTGCAACTGTTAGGGCAAATACCTTAAGGTGGGTGAAGTGCAACTGTACGGGCGAATACCCTAAGGTAGGTGGAGTGTAACTGCACGGGCGAATACCTTAAGGTGGGTGCAGTGAAACTGTACGAGCGAATACCTTAAAGTAGGTAGAGTGTAACTGTACGGGTGAATATGTTATGGTGGGTGTAGTGTACGTGTACGGGCGAATACCTTAAGGTGGGTGTAGTGCAACTGTATCGGCGAATACCTTTAGGTGGGTGGAGTGCAACTTTTAGGGCGAATACCTTAAGGTGTGTGTAGTGCAACTAAAAGGCGAATAACTTAAGGTGTGTGGAGTGCAACTGTAGAGGCGAGTCCCTTAAGGTAGCTGGGGTGCAACTGTATGGGCGAATAACTTAAGGTGGGTGGAGTGCAACTGTATGGGCAAATACCTTAAGGTGGTTGGAGTGCAACTGTATGGGCGAATAACTTAAGGTGAGTGGAGTGTACTGTACGGGCGAATAACTTAAGGTGGGTGTATTGCAACTGTACTAGCGAATACCTTAAGGTGGTTGAAGTGCAACTTTACGGGCGAATACATTAGGTGGCTGGAATGCAAATATACGGGCGAATAGCATAAGGTGGGTGTATTGCAATTGTACGGGCTCATACATTAAGGTTGATGGAGAGCAACTGTATGGGCGAATACCCCAAGGTGGGTGGGGTGCAACTGTATGGGCGAATGCCTTAAGGTGGGTTGAGTGCAACTGTACGGGCGAATACATTAAGGTGGTGGAGTGCAACTGTACGGGCGAATACCTGAAGGTGGGTAGAGTGCAAATGTACGGGCGAATACCTTAAGGCGGGTAGAGTGCACCTGTATGGGCGAATACCTTAAGGTGGGTGGGGTGCAACTGTATGGGCGAATACCCCAAGGTGGGTGGGGTGCAACTGTATGGGCGAATGCCTTAAGGTGCGTTGAGTGCAACTGTACGGGCGAATACATTAAGGTGGTGGAGTGCAACTGTACGGGCGAATACCTGAAGGTGGGTAGAGTGCAAATGTACGGGCGAATACCTTAAGGCGGGTAGAGTGCAACTGTATGGGCGAATACCTTAAAGTGGGTGGAATGCAACTGCAAGGGGCGAATACCTTAAAGTAGGTAGGGTGTAACTGTACGGGCGAATACGTTATGGTGGGTGGAGTGCAACTGTACGCGCGAATACCTTAAAGTAGGTAGAGTGTAACTGTACGGGTGAATATGTTATGGTGGGTGGAGTGTCACTGTACGGGGTGTCACTGTACCTTAAGGTTTCAGTCACCTTGTCAATAAAGCATGTACGTAAGTGGGACCAGAAGACGTATAATTCGTCCTTCAAACCGTCCAGTCCTGGCGATTTACTCTTGATATTACTCACAAATATACTTATTTCAGTTTCTGTGTTGTAATTTATTATCTCACATCTTTTTCTCAAAATCGCTAATGCTTGGAATACTAAATTCATTTAGATATCTAATCATTTCATTATGTGGTATGTCATATGAAGCATACAGCTTTTCGTAAAAGATGCAGACTTCTCCCATATATTAACCTATCTTCATCCACTTCGAGTTATCTAATGACGTTATGGCTTTAGTATATTTTATCGATTAAATATTGTTTTAGTGGGCATTTTACACTCAATGGAGCTTTCAGTTGGCAATTTGGGCTAACAACAACCCCTATGAAGTTATGCTTGAGGGTCTCGAGTTTTGTTGCTTTAGACCCGGTCTCTTCTTTGAGCAGCTTCTTCAGATCCCCCAGAAGGACACCAAGCGTGTTCCTTCTGGGCCAATACTTCTTGCGAACGGTCAGCGTGAAGTGGGCGCCCAATCCAGAGCCCCGGTATCTCTCATCACGAACTCTTTCCACGGTGTCGCCAAGAAGCCAAGAGTGGCTGCTTAAAATAAAAACCGGTACTTGGTCGGCTTTCTGGTCGAGGAGTTTCTTCATCCCATCATCCTTTTGGGCGTTCCATTCGGGGTCATAGTCAAGGCGTCTGGGGTGTTTTTTGGCCTAAAAGGCCGACGGGGCGTCCGCGATATTGTTTGCGACATCATTCCGAGCCCGTCTTACGGCTTTCGCGTATTGGCAAGCATGCTCTGTTAATGACAACAGTCGGCCGTACCCTTTGAATTCACACGGGAAGAAACTCGACAGCACGTCAGCCTTCTTTGTACTGTTGTCATGGTAGTGTGGGGCTTCTTTAAGGTTACTTGGCACTTGTCGCCTCTCGCCTCGTGGCCAAACTGCTTGCAAACATTCACACGCGGCTCCTTCATTGTCATTTGACTTTGAGCACATCAAGACCAGATATCCGTCCCTAGGTATCAGTTGTCAGCTCCACAGGACCAGTTGTCCGCCCCACAGGACCCGTTGTCCGCCCCACAGGACCCGTTGTCCGCCCCACAGGACCCGTTGTCCGCCCCACAGGACCAGTTGTCCGCCCCACAGGACCCGTTGTCCGCCCCACAGGACCAGTTGTCCGCCCCACAGGACCCGTTGTCCGCCCCACAGGACCCGTTGTCCGCCCCACAGGACGCGTTCTCCGCCCCACAGGACCCGTTGTCCGCCCCACAGGACCCGTTGTCAGCTCCACAGGACCAGTTGTCCGCTCCACAGGACACGTTGTCCGCCCCGCAGGACCCGTTGTCCGCTCCACGGGACCCGTTGTCCGCCCCACAGGACCAGTTTTCGATCCCCATGTGACCAGTTGCCAGCCCCACGGGACGCGTTGTTCGCCCCACAGGACCCGTTGTTCGCCCCACAGGACCCGTTGCCGCCCACAAGACCAGTTGTCCGCCCCACAGGACCACTTGTCCGTCCCACAGGAGCAGTTGTTCGCCCCACAGGAACAGTTGTCCGCCCCACAAAACCAGTTGTCCACCCCACAGGACCAGTTGTCCGCCCCACAGGACCCGTTTGCCGCCCCACAGGACCAATTGTCCTTCCCACAGGACCAGTTGTTCGCCCCACATGACCAATGGGCGGCCCCCTACGAGTTGCCCTCCTCACAATACCATTTCAGCTCTACAGTACAGCACATCTTACCGACTTGCTCTCAACTTTAAGTTTAATTTGATTGCGATGTACCCTTCCTTCTCAATGGCGTCGGTAGAGGGCCAATAAATTGGCAACTAAACTTCTTCACGTTTGCATGCATATTGCATCAGTACAACTATAAAAGTTACGATATTTAATTAATGGAAGACAATAAGCTTGCAAACTACCCAATAAGGGTTCCTGCCTGCCTTGGTGGAGACGTTGCCACGGTGGGCCCTTTTTTCCAATTTTGGTCAGAGCGGACCACTACCGCCGGCGTTCGTGTGATCACGTGACAACAGGGGCCGTGTTCACAAACATTCCTAAGTAAATTCCTGAGCAAATTCCTAGGAATTCCTAGGAATTTACTCAGGAATTTACTTAGGAATGTTTGTGAACACGGCCCCAGGGGTCCTTTATGGTGATATATCACGTCGGGGTCACCCGTGTTTAATGTCAAGGTGACTGCGAACACGGACATCAAGACGTTGTTTTGTCAGAGTTCATTAACACACAAGGGATTCATCAACCCTAACCCCAACCGTTTGTTGTTGCCCAGGAGCAGGCACCAGGGAGACATTATACTCACTCTTTACGGCTATTGGTTGTCAAATCACCCGGCGGACGGTGTGAGGTACCTCATTTCCTTCGTTAATCTCCTTTCTCTACTGCGACCTTGACTGCCGATTAGTCTACAGTAGACGCGCAACCTAGCAGGAAAGTCCCATCGCAGTGTCATCCTTCCTGTCACACAACGATCGTGCCAAGGGGTCCAAAGGGTGGACCCTGAAGGTACTGTTAATTAAAGGCGGCGGGTTGTGTTTATGAAACGGTTGTTGTGTCCCGGATGGCCTTTAAAGGTCAATGTCAAAGGACGACGATGACTAAATGTTGATTCCACATTATAATCAGAGAAAAGTAAAACGGATTACTTACTGAAGAACAAGGCTTCTTTCACCTTTTTTCTTGGTTATAATTTATCCAGCGCTACAACTCGTTAATGGATTTCTATTTAGATAAGAAGGATTATGGTTCTAACATTCAGCTACTATTAAACTTTCGATATATATCTTGCGTTATTTAACATTGCTATTGTTTTTACAGAGTCAAAGGGGCTTGAGTAAACTAAAAGACTGAAATAATAGTTATTGCTAACATGGCAGATGGATCGCTTGTAGTTGTTGTTAGTAAACAGTTTGGTTAATCGATTTATCATTTCACTATATAGCCAGATATTCATGGAAAATAATCGGTTTTATCCATGGAACAACGGTATAACCTATTTTATTGCGACACAATATGCCACCGTTGTCGGTGTGTTCACTTGGCTTGAAATGTGTTATCTAGACATTGGCTTGTTCCTGGACGACAATGAATTTATGTCTGTCAATGACATACTCGACGTCAGAGAACCCCACGGGATCCAGACAGACCCAAAATTGGGTCAGTGACATACCCTATGTCCCTAAATCGCTCGAACACCTACCCTTAAGTACGATCCATGACATGGCCTAGGGCCATGGATCACCCCTGGACAAAAAGTTGTCCGCGATGCTGAAAATCGCTCTCCAAAGGGCTATATATAAGACATATAAGGTACCGACAGCTCTAACAAGACTCATGAATACTTTAGTATCACTTTGAAATCATCTTTAATGCATTCGCCTCCGGCTGGCAGACGCCGACTTGATAACCATCGCAGAAATCATGCATTAAATATCGGCTATAGAAGAATATTTATTCGGCTTTGTCTCTCTGCCGTCTAGCCATAGTACACCTAGTACAAAACGTGTCATAACGAGCAAAGAAAGCACACATTCACTCTGTTGAGGTAACTGCAAGACATACTCTACAACTTACATGCAAGGGGTTAAACGTTCTTTTGTCCAATAATTTTAAAACCTATTTTAGAACCTATTCGATAACGATTTGATGAGAAAGATGGCTTTATAACAGAAGCTTAATACCTGAATAGTATATTTTGGATAAAATACCGATGCCCGTGTCGTTTGACATAAGACATAGAAAGTATTATACTAATGACACTGTCATGATGATGGCATAGATGGCATAGGCATGGATCTTTGACAATGTCAATTTGAGCTGCAGGTTATGTTACTCTGGTCATAGTCAAAAGGTTTATTTATTACGTGAGACGTTATGGTGACGACGCAATATAAAGGGAATCTCACATTCGGACGAGATAGGAAAACCTGTTCCGGATTACTCGGTTTGGCACTAAGGTATCCAGTGGATAATTTCAAATTTTCACATGCATTGGCAAACAATTATTTTAGAAAAATGTCTTTGTGCCATTTTATGCTTAAAATAGACCAAGGCCTGAGATAGTTTTGGGTTTGTGAGGCTCGGATTTTGCTCGTTTTCGGTCTGCCCTTTATCACCTTGGAGTGCCATAAGCATTTATCTGCCAATATATCTATGGCTTGGCGATTTCAATGGCTTCACCCGAAATAAACTCCGGACAGTCTGGTTCAGCTAACACTACAATTTGGCGTGTTCATGCCAGATATCTCTAATCAACGAAGTGCTTTTCTACTTGATCAGTGACATTTGGTTCCCACGTAATAATGGAAACAATCAAAATGTCAAATAATCTTAACGAAAAAGTGGCACCTGGGTCTCCTTTCTGTCTAATAACGTTATTTGGGTTACAATCGATGTTTCTGGATTGCCGTCCCCATTAATCGTGTATTAAAAACAATTGACTTAGTCTTGTGGTATTGTGTAGTTCAAAGGGGATTTCACGCCATGGTCTTTGATTACTTCAAAATCACTGAATTCGGCCAATGAATTAATAACTGCTTGTCATATGTCAACCACAACCACTAGAGTAAAAAGATTAAATGCGATTTTTCGGCGGTAGATAGTTCTAAGCAGTCTTCAGTCAATCAGTAAAAACCGTTGTTAATGTGAAGCGCACTCGACTGCAGACCAGCCGGCGGTGAGTATACACATTCACCGTGTCTTGGACTCATTTGCCTGTTCGTCTCGTTAACCAATTGGTTTAGCCGCCCGTTTTGGCTCGCGTGTCCACATGTATAACCTTAAACCCCAATAAATCAGACAGCTTATCTTAATGGTTTTTACCAGTATATCAGTTTGAACTTGAATTATCATGAATATGAATACTAGTCGTTACAACCAAAACCGGCACCTTGATAACACCAGGCTATGTCATTATGGCGGTTCTTTTAAAACCTGATATATTATTTCATCTGTTTTACATGAAGGTAGGCACCTTTAGGTAATGTGTAGTTACACACGCCCATACTAATGAACTATATACTTGTCTCTAACAATTTAATGGGCAGTTAATCATTGGGAGGATATTTATTAACAGGCAAACTCTACAATGGCGTTCCTCTAGATTTCCGTTTGCATGGTATCACTGCGATATCGTTTTTCGGTTAGTCCAACTGTCTCTATCACGTAATGATATTTGAAGCAATTTACAAAACCACGAACCACTACCATAACGTGAAGCTTTTATAACGGTAGGTAAGTTTCTTCCTAGTGATACAAATAAATGATTTTTTTAGCTCAAAGTTAACTTTGTGGGAAGATGAACAAATAAAAAATAGTTTTTAATTAATGGGAGTTTACAGTGTTTAATCCACGATATCACTATAAACGCGTTCGTCAAAGAACAAAAGTGGGTTTATTTTCTGAGAGCATTGCATCTGAGCGTTATTTATAAATTCCCCAATGATGTCACAAGATTGACAGGTGAGCTTTGATGCAGGGCATAGGCATCTGTTGTCGAGGGCGTGTATTGTTTTCATGGCTGAGTGTTTTTTGTTGAGTTAGCCCATTAGCTAATAGAATCTGAGTCTCATTGTAAAAGCACATGCGTTTGTATTACTCTTTGGCGTCACTGTTCTTACTCACATAATTTAAATCGGTGTGTGCGCAAATGTCTACTGTTTTGGGCGTTACAGCTTGATTATATAAATATGAGCTAAAGTTGTTTTGACGTGGCACCAACTGTTTAAGGGACAGTTATCACTCGATCCTAACATATTAGTCTGAACTGCAATAAGTGATATAATATTATCTTGTTAAGTGACAATGCTAAATAGATTCAAGATTCAAAATTCATTTATTTGACCTAGTAGGACGTAAATACAGACGAGAAGTGAAACAAATATTGAACTTGGCCGGGAGACTCTAGGCTTAAAGGTCGCTGACGCTAGAGCCACACAACAAAATTAATGTCCATAATGGACTCACTGTCTGACAATAATAAACGAGATGGTCCAGAGTTGTACTTTGGTTCTCGTCACAATGATATATTCCTAAAATGTCTTTGATCACAAGAAATCAATCAGTAATTAGGTACATTGAAATGTCCAGATTGTGTTCCAGTGGTCACGAATACTAGTAACGATAACGTTCTGAACCTTTCCCACCGGACAAAGGCCTGAAGGCAGTAACTGAAAAAATCCACCTTGTAAAATTGATTGGTCCGCCTTATTTAGATCCATTGTTTTTCGGCTGCTTAATAGACCGTTCCAGATACCAGGCGACATCTATTGTAAAAAATAGACACTGCGTGTTACGGGTTAGAAAACGGATTATCGCATGCGTTTACCATGCATGCCTATGGAGTTCGGGTTCAGGTGCCCGGTTTCAACGTTTCTTTTGCCAGGGATAGATTGGTTCTATGGCATTGTTACTAACAGAACAAACAAACAATATGTCTCTATAAACTTTCCTGTAAGTATTACATTATATAATGGAAGCACAGCTTATGTTTCACTAGATTAAAAACAGTTTAACCGTCTTATCTGTTAGACATTTTTTGTATAAACTACATAAAAAAAACTACGCTACAAGGCTCGAGCCACTACAGGGCACAGATATGCATTGACAGACAGTGACAGCGACAGTCCATATCATCGCTTTGTAACAGGTTATAGTCGGTACACATCGTGTACCAAGTTATGCATTCTGTACAATATATAGTTTTCAATTTGATTGCTACGCACAGCGTTGTGACCGTCTTTCCATTCGCCCGTTGGGATTTATAGCAGCTTTTTTCTCGCTTATATGCATCCATCTCGTTCTTCAAATAATATTATTTGATAGTCAAGATATTTATCTGTACTAAGTGGATTTTTGTTTTTAGAAAACACAGTGTTAACCTATGATAAACTGTTGAAAATTATGCAGCTGCAAGTCAGTACTCGCTTTTTGCATGCTATTCAGCGCAAATCGAACTGGAGTTCACCTGAAACACGCTCCCGGTAGAATTTCCACCGGAACGGTCTAAGTTAATGACAGTCCAGCAGATATGACTATTGCTGACCCTCAACCCTCAAATGCGTTTGTTCGATGACTGGCATCGGTCAATCGGCGAAAGACGGATTTGCAGTTTTTTGTTGTTGTTAGTTTGCCATTATTTCAGTTTGTTTGGTGATATTTGCGCTTATGACCGAATAAGACCTTTTTGAGACCGACAGAGCTTGCCACAGATGTTATATCGAAGTACTGACCCTTTGGTCCCGAGTACTGGTGAGCTGTAATTGGTCGAACCTGTCGAACTGTAATTGGTACATGATTACATTTCGGACGAAAATGGACAAAAACGTTCCCACCATCTATAATGGCCTTTCATGAATGTGGATCGATAAGGGAATATTGAAATTATTCAAGTCACCTTCTCAATAATCCTTTCACCTGAGCTTCGGTAGTCCATTTGACCTTTCCTGGCGGTCGGTTCGCCACAGAGCGTATCCTGTGGGATGTATCCATCCTGCCCACGATGAAGGTACCCAAGCCATTGAAGACAAAGACCGGAGTGTTTGGTAGACTTGTCCTGGCCATCTTATTTTCACCGTTGCCACCTTGTTTTCCCAAGATATGCATACATAATACGCAGCCGGCGGAGATGAGCGTTGACCAAGAACTGTATGTTTGCATTTTGGTACGAATTACCATTAACTTTGAGTTTTGCCGTGCTCGCCTGTTTAGTATACCGACGGTGGTGGCTGCCTTAGAAATACGTTCTATACCTTTCATGACAACATATAGTCTTCATAACATTGTGCTGCATATATATGGAGTCATTTCACTTATTAAAAATTAAGAAACAAAATTTCGCCATATTAACATAATTCTCAATGAAATGTTGTTACCCAGCTGTTGCATATGAAATGTGTTTCATAAACAGAATTTGCCTTTATGTTTATGCTTCACTTTTGCTTCAGGCGTTTCATCACTTGCATTATGCAAATTATACAATAAGGCAGTCGGAAGCACCCATTCTGTATCGCTAGGCTATCAGTCACTCGCCTGTCCCCCTTTCACTTCTTCACCTACCATCTCTGTATCAACTTTATGCGATGTTTGTCACTAAACGATTTTCTCTCGGTTTGGCCAATCGTCTAAAAGGTTATTAAAACATTTTGATATTTACGTTTCCCATACTTTTCTAAAAAAAATTTAAACATTTTAGATTTTGATACTACATCGTTGTGTTTCAGCAAAATCTGATAATCATGGTTGGCGAGTACATTAGTTAGTTGATAAAGATAAATATCGGACTCGTCTGAATGCATTTTCATTCATTCCCGACCTGAACTTTTATTTTTTATTTTATTTCATATTAACATAGGTTAATTTTAAGTTAGGCACAAACGGCATCTGCTTACTTTGATACAGATGCGTTCCTACAATATCCTAGGAGGGAGTACCGACCGAAATTGTTTGTTCACAGTAAGCATTGTAGTCATGTGTGAAATGAGGTGCGACATGTTGTGGCGGATGTCTTTTTGTCGAATGGAGAGTGGCCAGCAGCATTAGTTGGGAAGTTTCTTTATTCTGCTCTGGCAAATTAGATCATTATTGCCGAAGAAGGATGGGTGCCCACGGTGTCATCATGTGTCTGTGTTTGGTGGCTGTGGGGGCAGCGAGAGTGGAGACGGTGGTATTTGGTCAGGCGTGTGTTATTTATTGTCTTGCCGGGGTGTATGCTTGCCACTGACATGACTAATTTGAAGTCCAATCAATAGGTGCTGGGCTCCAATCGTGGTATGGACACCTAATATGTGGCATGTTTCATCCATCCATTAGTCATCGTTTCATGAGGTTCCTTGGTCATGTTTAACGCTTGTGTACACAAAAGCGCCATTAAACATCATTTCAGTGTATATTAATACCTGTATAATTTGCTCCCATTGCAGGCCGATCTGAAAGCGCTGGTCCGCCGGTGGTGTGCCTGCTGCCGGCCGCGCAGAGGGCGCCGGAGGGGCAGCCACTACTCCAGCAGCCTGGCCTACTTCCGGCCTTCCCGACCCAGCCTGAGGAACCTTTGGTCGTCACTCTCCCGTCGGAGCGCTAGCCGGGGAGTCGCCCTGGCAACGGGTCCTCTCGCCCACACAGGCATGTATGACGGGCGAGGGCGCTACCCCCTGCGACATCGTGACCACGGCCCCGAGCCGTGCCAGCACAGCCCAGGCTGCCGCAGCCCTGGTCCGGATCTTAGCCCAGGATCTGGCCCTGGCCCTGGCATGAGAGACGATATCTCACCATTTGCCCCTCCACTGGTCATCTTTCACTGCAATGCCAACGCCGACGTGAATAGCACGCGGCAAGATAGGGCGGAGCTCTGATTCTAACCTGTGGCCTTTGACAACTCGTCAACTGGTTAATGGGATAACGATGACATACACAGGCAGATAATCTTTAAAAAATTCACCTCAATAGATTTCTTCGCTATTTAACATGCGCAAGTTTCTTAAATGGTTTAGCATGGTACTATTTTTACATGCATTTGAACCCGGGCAAACGTGTCTTCAAGATTAAGGCGCTGATTGCCACTTACAGACAACGGATGCCATCTGTCAATGCGTTCAGCATTATAAAATACTTCAGGCCGCAGACAAGTAACTTGTACTGACGCCCGAAAATTACTTTATCGACTGGATTTTTAATCCGAAGGTTTTATTATTATTACTATCTGCTTATGGAGCCAAAGCCATCGGTCAATGCCCGGAATCTAAGGGCGTGAAAAAGGTCGTGCGCACGACCGGATATCGCTGTTTCTAACTCGTGGAGGTTGTGACAGGCTAATGGAGGATGAAAGCGGAAATGGAATACAGCGCATACAAAGCAGGCGGTTTTGAAGTGACACATTTGCGGCTAGACAAATAACGCTACAGAGACAATGCGACCATTCCTCACGAACCTGTTGTTGTCGGGTTTTGAGACAAGAACCTTTTTGCCTGTTATAACGGTTTTGAAATCAAATAACAGGCGGAAATCGCTGTAATGCGAAACAGGATTGGGCGTCTGTCATAGTGTATAGAGAAAGAAACAACCGGCTCAAAACGTCGTCCGTCGCCGGATAGCTCACTATCGACTTGTCTTGTGGAAGACAGAAATGTTGATGACGTGATAACGCGCAAATAGCTTCGGCAGACGATAGACGTCGGATACTGGACGCGTGGTCGTGAAGATTAATTTCTTTACATCACTATTTTCTGGCAGAAGTCCGTTAATTTTCCTTTAAACAAAAAGCAGAAACAAAGTATATGTTGGTGTATTTTAATAAAAAAACTTTCTATATAAAGACTTGTCTGTTTTAAAATATCTTCCTTTAATCACTAATGGGGGTCGCTCGCAACCGGGGCATTTTGTAGGCATAGCAGGAAGGAGTGCAATAGCCAATATCCCCCGAACGATCTGTTCTCCGTTGCACCTAAGTTTCCGAGGCTAAATTGAAAATGATTCTAATGCCATATCCGCATCGATTGCATCTCCATGTGTCCTTTACTGTGGCGTTGAGATTTGTATTTCAATTTCTTCATCCAAAAATGTAAGCGTGAAAGTCGGTCGTGACTCTCAACTTAATATTTCATCTTAGCCATTCACGGTGATAGTGATGCGATCTACTGTGAGAACGCTGCGACGAGTGACTGAAGCGGCGGGATTCTGCTTTATTACGCCGGGGGGCAGATGAATGATTATTTAAAGGGTAGTAACCGTATCGGTCATTTAGTAGTATCATTACACGCGCACGTGGCACTGCGCAAGTGATCGTTATGACGTGCGCATGCCAGGCCCTTGTCACTATTACGGGTGATATTAGTCGACCCGCACGTGGCAATATCATGTGCCGTCATAATTATTAGGCGATATTATAAATGTATGGTATGCAACGCAATTGCAAGTTATGTGGTCTGAGTGGAGCCTATCGTACGGAAGCTCTCAGGGGACATGGGTTGATCATATTTTTTCAACCATACTCTACTTAATATCTCTAGATCAGGCACGTATGACGGGCGAAGTCTCTACTTAATAAGTCGAGATCTCGAGATAAGTCAAGTTCTCTACTTAATAAATCGAGTTCCTTACTTAATAAGTCGAGATCTCGGCATAATAACTCGAGGTCTCTACTTAATAACTCGAGATCTCTACTTAATGAGTCGAGGTCTCTACTTAATAAGTCGAGGTCTCTACTTAAAAAGTCGAGGTCTCTACTTAATAAGTTGAGGTCTCTACTTAATAAGTCGAGGTCTCTACTTAATAAGTTGAGGTCTCTACTTAATAAGTCGAGGTCTCTACTTAATGAGTCGAGGTCTCTACTTAATAGGTCGAGGTGTCCACTTAATAAGTCGAGGTATCCACTTAATAAGTCGAGGTCTCTACTTAATAAGTCGACATCTCGACATAATAAGTCGAGGTCTCGTGATAATAAGTCGAGATCTCTACTTAGTAAGTCGAGATCTCTACTTAGTAATTCGAGATCTCGAGATAATAAGTCGATGTGACTACTTAATAAGTCGAGGTCTCTACTTAATAACACGAGATCTCTACCTAATAACTCGAGGTCTCTACTTAATAAGTCGAGGTCTCTTTCCTTAATAAGTCGAGGTCTCCACTAAGCAAGTCGAGATCTCGAGAAAATAAGTCGAGGTCTCTACATAATAAGTCGAGCTTTCTATTTATTGAGCAAAATCTCGAGATAATAAATCGAGATCTTGAGATAATTAGTCGAGATCTCGAGATAATAAGTCGATGTCTCTACTTAATAAGTCGAGGTCTTGAGATAAGTCGAACATCTCGACATAATAAGTCGAGGTCTCGTGATAATAAGTCGGGGTCTCTAAATTATAAGTCGAGGTCTCTACTTAATAAGTCGAGGTCTCTACTTAATAACTCGAGGTCTCCACTTAATAAGTCGAGGTCTATACTTAATAAGTCGAGGTCTCTACTTAATAAGTCGAGGTCTCTACTTAATAGGTCGAGGTCTCTACTTAATAAGTCGAGGTCTATATTTAATAAGTCGAGGTCTCTACTTAATAGGTCGAGGTCTCTACTTAATAAATCGAGGTTTCTACTTATTGGGCAAAATCGCGAGATAATAAATCGAGATCGTGAGATAATAAGTCGAGATCTCGAGATAATAAGTCGAGGTCTCTAGTTCATAAGTCGAGTTCTCTAGTTCATAAGTGGAGGTCTCTACTCAATAAGTCAAAATCTCGAGATAATAATTCAAGATCTCTTCTTAATAAGTCGAGGTCTTTACTTCATAAGTCGAGGTCGCTACGCAATAAGTCAAAATCTCGAGATAATAATTCGAGATCTCTTCTTAATAAGTTGAGGTCTCTACTTCATAAGTCGAGGTCTCTACTCAATAAGTCAAAATCTCGAGATAATAATTCGAGGTCCCTTCCTAATAAGTCGAGGTCTCGAGATAACAAGTCGAGGTCTCTACTTAATAAATCGAGGTATCTACTTAATAAGTCGAGGTCTCTACTTAATAAGTCGAGATCTCTACTTAATAAGTCAAAATCTCGAGACAATAAGTCGAGGTATCCACTTAATAAGTCGAGGTGTCTACTTAATAAGTCGAGATCTCGAGATAATAAGTCGAGGTCTCCACATAATAAGTCGAGGTCTCTACTTAATAAGTCGAGATCTCGAGATAATAAGTCGAGATCTCTACTTAGTAAGTCGAGATCTCTTTCCTTAATAAGTCGAGGTCTCCACTTAATAAGTCGAGATCTCTACTTAATAAGTCGAGGTCTCTACTTAATAAGTCGAGATCTCGAGATAATAAGTCGAGATCTCTACTAAGCAACTCGAGATCTCGAGAAAATAAGTCGAGGTCTCTACTTAATAAGTCGAGCTTTCTACTTATTGAGCAAAATCTCGAGATAATAAATCGAGATCTTGAGATAATAAGTCGAGATCTCGAGATAATAAATCGATGTCTCTACTTCATAAGTCGAGATCTCTACTCAATAAGTCAAAATCTCGAGATAATAATTCGAGATCTCTTCTTAATAAGTCGATGTCTCTACTTAATACGTCGAGGTCTTGAGATAAGTCGAGGTATCTACCTAATAAGTCGAGGTCTCTACTTAATAACTCGAGATCTCTACCTAATAACTCGAGGTTTCTACTTAATAAGTCGAGGTCTCTTTCCTTAATAAGTCGAGATCTCTACTTAATAATTCGAGGTCTCTACTTAATAAGTCGAGATCTCGAGATAATAAGTCGACATCTCTACTAAGCAACTCGAGATCTCGCAAAAATAAGTCGAGGTCTCTACTTAATAAGTCGAGCTTTCTACTTATTGACCAAAATCTCGGGATAATAAATCGAGATCTTGAGATAATAAATCGAGATCTCGAGATAATAAATCGATGTCTCTACTTCATAAGTCGAGATCTCTACTCACTAAGTCAAAATCTTGAGATAATAATTCGAGATCTCTTCTTAATAAGTCGATGTCTCGACTTAATAAGTCGATGTCTCTACTTAATAAGTCGAGTTCTCTACTTAATAAGTCGAGGTTTCTAATTAATAAGCCGAGATCTCGAAATCAGAAGTCGGGATCTCGAGATAATAAGTCGAGGTCTCGAGATAATAAATCGAGGTCTCCACTTAATGAGCCGAGATCTCGAGAAAATAAGTCGAGGTCTCGAAAGTCGGGGGCTGTACGCTTGTCAGATCAGCCAAATTTAGGAAATGGACGAAATTTGCCGAAAACGCCATTTGTACCCGAAAGGTAGTATTTTACGAAACTAAAAAACCTACTTCTCTTCTAAATCGTCAAATTTTGCGTCAATGAGTTCGTGGTCTCCTTCGCGCATGCCAAATTAACCAAACTTTAGGGAATGGGCGAAAGAAAAGTGATTCTATTTGCCGAAAACGCCATTTGTACCCGAAAAGTAGTATTTTACGAAACTAAAAAACCTACTTCTCCTCCAAATCGACAAATTTTGCGTCAATAACATCGCGGGCTCCTTCGCGCTTGTCAGATTAGCCAAATTCAGGAAATGGGCGAAAGAAAAGTGATTCTATTTGCCGAAAACGCCATTTGTACCCAAAAAGTAGTATTTTACGCAAACCAAAAAACCTACTTCTCCTCCAAATCGAAAAATTTTGCATAAATAACATCGTGGACTCCTTCGCGCATGCCCGATTAAACAAATTTAGGAAATGGGCGAAAGAAAGGTGATTCTATTTGCCGAAAACGCCATTTGCACCCGAAAAGTAGCATTCTACCAGACTAAAAAAGGCTAATTCTCTTCTAAATCGACAAATTTTGCGTCAATGAGATCGTGCTCTCCTTCGCGCATGCCAAATTAACCAAACTTTAGGGAATGGGCGAAACAAAAGTGATTCTATTTGCCGAAAACGCCATTTGTACCCGAAAAGTAGTATTTTACGAAACTAAAAAACCTACTTCTCCTCCAAATCGACAAATTTTGCGTCAATAACATCGCGGGCTCCTTCGCGCTTGTCAGATTAGCCAAATTCAGGAAATGGGCGAAAGAAAAGTGATTCTATTTGCCGAAAACGCCATTTGTACCCAAAAAGTAGTATTTTACGCAAACCAAAAAACCTACTTCTCCTCCAAATCGACAAATTTTGCGTCAATAACATCGCGGGCTCCTTCGCGCTTGTCAGATTAGCCAAATTCAGGAAATGGGCGAAAGAAAAGTGATTCTATTTGCCGAAAACGCCATTTGTACCCAAAAAGTAGTATTTTACGCAAACCAAAAAACCTACTTCTCCTCCAAATCGACAAATTTTGCATAAATAACATCGTGGACTCCTTCGCGCATGTCCGATTAAACAAATTTAGGAAATGGGCGAAAGAAAGGTGATTCTATTTGCCGAAAACACCATTTGTACCCGAAAAGTAGTATTCTACCAGATTAAAAAAGCCTACTTCTCTTCTAAATCGACAAATGTTGCGTCAATGAGATGGTGGTCTCCTTCGCGCATGCCAAATTGACCAAACTTTAGGGAATGGGCGAAAGAAAAGTGATTCTATTTGCCGAAAACGCCATTTTGTACCCGAAAAGTAGTATTTTACGAAACTAAAAAACCTACTTCTCCTCCAAATTGACAAATTTTGCGTCAATAACATCGCGGTCTCCCTCGCGCTTGCCAGATTAGCCAAATTCTGGAAATGGGCGAAAGAAAAGTGATTCTATTTGCCAAAAACGCCATTTGTACCCGAAAAGTAGTATTTTACGGAACCAAAAAACCTACTTCTCCAAAAAATCGACAAATTTTGCATAAATAACATCGTGGACTCCTTCGCGCATGCCCGATTAAACAAATTTAGGAAATGGGCGAAAGAAAAGTGATTCTATTTGCCGAAAACGCCATTTGTACCTGAAAAGGAGTATTCTACCAGACTAAAAAGCGTACTTCTCTTCTAAATCGACAAATTTTGCGTCAATGAGATCGTGGTCTCCTTCGCGCATGCCAAATTAACCAAATTTAGGGAATGGGCGAAAGAAATGTGATTTTATTTGCCGAAAACGCCATTTGTGACCGAAAGGTAGTATTTTACCAGACTAAAAAGCCTACTTCTCTTCTAAATCGACAAATTTTGCGTCAATGAGATGGTGGTCTCCTTCGCGCATGCCAAATTAACCAAATTTAGGAAATGGGCGAAAGAAAAGTGATTTTCTTTGCCGAAAACGCAATTTGTACCCGAAAGGTAGTATTGTACCAGACTAAAAAGCCTACTTCTCCTCTAAATCGTCATATTTTGCGTCGATGAGATCGTGGTCTCCTTCGCGCATGCCAAATTAACCAAACTTTAGGGAATGGGCGAAAGAAAAGTGATTCTATTTGCCGAAAACGCCATTTTGTACCCGAAAAGTAGCATTTTACGAAACTAAAAAACCTACTTCTCCTCCAAATCGACAAATTTTGCGTCAATAACAACGCGATCTCCTTCGCGGTTGTCAGATTAGCCAAATTTAGGAAATGGGCGAAAGAAAAGTGATTCTATTTGCCGAAAACGCTATTTGTACCCGAAAAGTAGTATTTTACGGAACCAAAAAACCTACTTCTCCTCCAAATCGACAAATTTTGCATAAATAACATCGTGCACTCCTTCGCGCATGCCCGATTAAACAAATTTAGGAAATGGGCGAAAGAAAAGTGATTCTACTTGCCGAAAACGCCATTTGTACCTGAAAAGTAGTATTTTACCAGACTAAAAGCCTACTTCTCTTCTAAATCGACAAATTTTGCGTCAATGAGATGGTGGTCTCCTTCGCGCATGCCAAATTAACCAAATTTAGGGAATGGGCGAAAGAAAAGTGATTTTATTTGCCGAAAACTTTTCTTTCGCCCATTTCCTAAATTTGGTCAATCGGGCGGGCGCGAAGGGGTCCATGATGTTATTTATGCAAAATTTGTCGATTTGAAGAAGAAGTAGGCTTTTTTAATTTCGTAAAAAGTACTTTTCGGGTACAAATGGCGTTTTCGGCAAATAGAATCACTTTTGTTTCGCCAATTTCCTAAATTTGGTTAATCGTACATGCGCGATGGAGTCCATGATGTCATTTATGCAAAATTTGTCGATTTGGAGGAGAAGTAGGCTTTTTTAGTTTCGTAAAAAAGTACTTTTCGGGTACAAATGGCGTTTTCGGCAAATAGAATCACTTTTCTTTCGCCCATTTCCTAAATTTGGTTAATCGGGCATGCGCGAAGGAGTCCATGATGTTATTTATGCAAAATTTGTCGATTTGGAGGAGAAGTAGGCTTTTTTAGTTTCGTAAAAAAGTACTTTTCGGGTACAAATGGCGTTTTCGGCAAATAGAATCACTTTTCTTTCGCCCATTTCCTAAATTTGGTTAATCGGGCATGCGCGAAGGAGTCCATGATGTTATTTATACAAAATTTGTCGATTTGGAAGAGAAGTAGGCTTTTTTAGTTTCGTAAAAAAGTACTTTTCGGGTACAAATGGCGTGTTCGGCAAATAGAATCACTTTTCTTTCGCCCATTTCCTAAATTTGGTTAATCGTACATGCGCGATGGAGTCCATGATGTCATTTATGCAAAATTTGTCGATTTGGAGGAGAAGTAGGCTTTTTTACTTTCGCAAAAAAGTACTTTTCGGGTACAAATGGCGTTTTCGGCAAATAGAATCACTTTTCTTTCGCCCGTTTCCTAAATTTGGTTAATCGGGCGTGCGCGAAGGAGTCCATGATGTTATTTATGCAACATTTGTCGATTTGGAGGAGAAGTAGGCATTTTTAGTTTCGTAAAAAAGTACTTTTCGGGTACAAATGGCGTTTTTGGCAAATAGAATCACTTTTCTTTCGCCCATTTCCTAAATTTGGTTTATCGGGCATGCGCGAAGGAGTCCATGATGTTATTTATGCAAAATTTGTCGATTTGGAGGAGAAGTAGGCTTTTTTAGTTTCGTAAAAAAGTACTTTTCGGGTACAAATGGCGTTTTCGGCAAATAGAATCACTTTTCTTTCGCCCATTTCCTAAATTTGGTTAATCGGGCATGCGCAAAAGAGTCCATGATGTTATTTATGCAAAATTTGTCGATTTGGAGGACAAGTAGGCATTTTTAGTTTCGTAAAAAAGTACTTTTCGGGTACAAATGGCGTTTTCGGCAAATAGAATCACTTTTCTTTCGCCCATTTCCTAAATTTGGTTAATCGGGCATGCGCGAAGGAGTCCATGATGTTATTTATGCTAAATTTGTCGATTTGGAAGAGAAGTAGCCTTTTTTAGTTTCGTAAAAATGTACTTTTCGGGTACAAATGGCGTGTTCGGCAAATAGAATCACTTTTGTTTCGCCCATTTCCTAAATTTGGTTAATCGTACATGCGCGAAGGAGTCCATGATGTTATTTATGCAAAATTTGTCGATTTGGAGGAGAAGTAGGCATTTTTAGTTTCGTAAAAAAGTACTTTTCGGGTACAAATGGCGTTTTCGGCAAATAGAATCACTTTTGTTTGGCCAATTTCCTAAATCTGGTTAATCGGGCATGCGCGAAGGAGTCCATGATGTTATTTATGCAAAATTTGTCGATTTGGAGGAGAAGTAGGCTTTTTTAGTTTCGTAAAAAAGTACTTTTCGGGTACAAATGGCGTTTTCGGCAAATAGAATCACTTTTCTTTCGCCCATTTCCTAAATTTGGTTAATCGGGCGTGCGCGAAGGAGTCCATGATGTTATTTATGCAAAATTTGTCGATTTGGAGAA
Source organism: Arenicola marina (assembly GCA_964019135.1). NCBI lineage: Eukaryota > Metazoa > Annelida > Polychaeta > Arenicolidae > Arenicola > Arenicola marina. Next base: position 19,850,840 of record OZ025251.1, on the reverse strand, counting down.
GAAGTAGGCTTTTTTAATTTCGTAAAAAATACCTTTCGGGTACAAATGGCGTTTTCGGCAAATAGAATCACTTTTGTTTCGCCCATTTCCTAAATTTGGTTAATCGTACATGCGCGCTGGAGTCCATGATGTCATTTATGCAAAATTTGTCGATTTGGAGGAGAAGTAGGCTTTTTCACTTTCGTAAAAAAGTACTTTTGGGGTACAAATGGCGTTTTCGGCCAATAGAATCACTTTTCTTTCGCCCATTTCCTAAGTTTGGTTAATCGGGCGTGCGCGAAGGAGTCCATGATGTTATTTATGCAAAATTTGTCGATTTGGAGGAGAAGTAGGCATTTTTAGTTTCGTACAAAAGTACTTTTCGGGTACAAATGGCGTTTTCGGCAAATAGAATCACTTTTGTTTCGCCCATTTCCTAAATTTGGTTAATCCGGTATGCGCGAAGGAGTCCATGATGTTATTTATGCTAAATTTGTCGATTTAGAGGAGAAGTAGGCTTTTTTAGTTTGGTAAAAACATACTTTTCGGGTACAAATGGCGTTTTCGGCAAATAGAATCACTTTTGTTTCGCCCATTTGATAAATTTGGTTAATCGGGCATGCGCGAAGGAGCCCATGATGTTATTGATGCAAAATTTGTCGATTTGGAGGAGAAGTAGGCTTTTTTAGTTTCGTATAAAAGTACCTTTCGGGTACAAATGGCGTTTTCGGCAAATAGAATTACTTTTGTTTCGCCCATTTCCGAAATTTGGTTAATCGGGCATGCGCGAAGGAGTCCATGATGTTATTTATGCAAAATTTGTCGATTTTGAGGAGAAGTAGGCTTTTTAGTTTCGTAAAAAGGTACTTTTCGGGTACAAATGGCGTTTTCGGCAAATAGAATCACTTTTCTTTCGCCCATTTCCTAAATTTGGTTAATCGTACATGCGCGAAGGAGTCCATGAGGTTATTTATGCAAAATGTGTTGATTTGGAGGAGAAGTAGGCTTTTTCAGTTTCGTAAAAAAGTACTTTTCGGGTACAAATGGCGTTTTCGGCAAATAGAATCACTTTTGTTTCGCACATTTCCTAAATTTGGTTAATCGGGCGTGCGCGAAGGAGTC